>JARLTB010000363.1:420000-950000 GCA_030141615.1 Unio pictorum | reverse complement strand
TTACTTTTGAATGAGACACAAGAGGTTCATCCGCATTCTGAAATCATCGGCGGGAGAGGGTTACTTGCTGGCACGTGATTTTACTACGCGGGTCGGAATAGAATTTGTGGACAATATTTTGTATGTAATGCACATTCCTTTCAAGCGCATGATTATATCTTACGCACGATATCTGACGTCTTTAGAAAGATAAACCATTCACAATAAAAGTAAGTACATAGTCCACTGAGATATAAAATACAAAGAATTCAACTGATGTAAATAAAAACTATTGGAAATATTATCAATCAAAAGTATAAATCCAATAAAGGGCCAAAAGATGTTGTATAAACCGTATTTGTTGTTTTTCTCTGGTCATAGAAAATAATTGGTGATCGAACTGACATCAAGACATATTATCTCAAAGTACAAGATAAAAGCAAACAGAACGTAATCGAACTTGTTGACAAGGATGTGCTTCACTATCACTGGGCAATGGCAAGGTACACAATCTGGTCGAGATTTGACCTTCAAAAGGTGAGCATACATCATGTATTTGTCCCATACACAAGTGATCCAATGCCACCTAATCTCTCCAGCTCGTTTTTGTACCAAGGATGTTGTATATGATACCCTAAAACTTGTTTGTGAGGGATTATTCGACATACAAGCCGGTAAAATATGCAAATTAATATAATACTCTGGAAATGGATGACTTGCTTCGAGTGATGTACTCTTTCGGTACACTTAATACCAAGTGGATTAAGCAGCCAACAAAATAAGATACCTTTCTTCCGGATTTTTTTGTGTGTGATTGTGTGTCATTTAGATTTTCAACGTCGTTTTAAATAAATTTCAGTCATATCGCTACGATGCCTGCATTGGGGCAGTTTATATTGATATCAACCACCAGGGAAGTCATTTCAATTTTTTTTCAGGGGGGGGGGGGTTACTCGACGGGTTAGTTAATTTTCTTATATAGGCTACAGCAATTTTACAGCACATGCGAGTAACGTCCCAGTTTATCACACGAGCATCATGCCGCAGACATGTAGCCTGATGTCCCATCCAGTCACATTTTTCTGACACCAGGGCATTTATGCTGAGCGCCTAGCGAAACAGGTGTCACTTCCATTTTTATAAGTCTTTGGTATGACTCTGCCAGGGTTTAAATCCGGAACCTTCCGCATCCGAGGCAGACGCTCTAACCACTAGACCACCGGAGCGGTATTTCTCTAGGTCATAGTACCTGAAAGGAGTGTGAAATTTGAGGTTATGCTAGGCTTGTGGCGCAAAACTTGTGTAAAAAAATAACGGACGTCTTTCTGAGTGATCTCGATGTAGTTCAAATATATGATGGACGTGGTTGCAACAAAATGGAAGCCTGTATCCAGAAAGCGGCTCGAGATATTCACGTGGTGCTGTAACGGCAGCTGAAAATCTGAAGGATTAAAATGGCCGAACATGAGAGAATTATCGCTGACAAACATTTCCTTGGTTAAGTTTTGTTTTCTTTCTTTTCGAAGGGAAAGATGCTATTTGTTGTGGATCTGTCTCACCTTGAATTCTATTAATGAAACTTTAAAACAAAATCAAGCATACGCACATATTGTGGATATTTATCAAATTGTACTGATTAAAATATGACGCTTCACCCACCCACCTCTCTTTCTCTCTCTGTTATTTGATTCAACACGTATAAAATCCTCCATGTATTTGTTTCTAGCCAACGCATTGTGACGTCAATTACTAAATCTGCTCTTTACAAGTGACTTGACTGTTCAACTCTGTGGCAGGAAATGTTGCACTAGTTACCCATTGACTTAAGAATCTCGTCTGAACTTTACGATTCCAAACACATCTTTCAAAAAGTTAGGATTGTTTCGTCCAAAATGTAAAATATCATTAGAAAATATAACACGAGTCCAAAAAAAATTTATACTCCGTGCAACCGCATGAGTGGGTAATGGTCTACGGTCCTTTCAATTTATATCCTGGTTTATTTTCAAGTTCGAATGTACAATGACGACACGGATATATTGTGTTTTTAAAAAAACTCAACACAAAAACAATTTTTCAAATCTACTTTCTCATGTTGGCTAGTACAAAATCGACAAAACTAGTTTTGCCAGTTTTTTTTTTTTTAATGAACACGTATTTATACGACTTGCTGATTCATAATGCAAAGTGAAGTAAATGCAAAAAGGAGGCGTTTGGACTGGTTCACCATATTTTTACATGGCAGGACAGACAGATCCACATATAACACGTATGTAGAAGGCCCAGACAGCCACGGTAGCTTATTTAGATGAACGACTGATTCCTAATCAATGTGTCGCGAGTTCCACACCCGCTCAGGTCAACATTACCCAAGTATCTTTTGAAACGAGTTAGTTCTCAAATCCGTCAAAACAAAGATATTACACACCCACTCAAACCCAGTTGATTTATCCAGGAATAATACAATAAAATGAATAATTCCATTTAAGGGTTAAAAATGACTCTTTCAAGTATGTGATGCTACAAGTTCATATAAGAAACGAAAAGAAGTACAATCTAATATCAACCTACCTTTCTCAATGTGTGTGTGTGTGTGTGTGTGTGTGTGTAACACCAATAATTCAAAGAAAGAAGGTCCCAGAATGTAGTATATATATATATATATATATATATATATATATATATATATATATATATATATATATATATATATATATATATATATATATATATATATATATATGTGTGTGTGTGTGTGTGTGTGTGTGTGTGTGTATGTGTGTGTGTGTGTATCAGTGTGCTTGTCGACATGCCCTTAAACTGTTATTGTACTCTGCAGCTTAAGTAAAACTCTTTCTTGCACATATTAAGAATAGTATATACACAAAAAAAAAAACAGAATTAGTGGTAAAATATATCACATTCAATCATGCAAAAAAGAGATGTATTAACGTATGCATTACTTTAAAATGCCTTCCTATGTTCCACAACTTGTAAAGATTTCGTATGGAGTTTAAGGAACAGTTAAGTTCAAATAACTTACTACAACACGGTGCAGTTGTAATGCCGTATGTTAAAATCACATAATTAATATTCGGGACAAATTTTAAATATTACTCAAACCAGTTTCATTTGCAATGAGGAACTAACGTCGAACGATTTAAAAAAAAACAACCAAAAAATAAATTTTTTTTTAAAAACACTTGATGCACACAACGCATTGAGAACATAAATCATGAGACTTTAACACTACACGTATTCGGTAGATACAAAAAAAAGACTTGCAGCACGCGCGTAATGCGTATATATATCTATCATCTGTCTCATATTTATTATCTTTGGCTCGTTCCGCGATGTTCACTTGTGTTAGAGTTCCAATATATCGTTAAATAAGTCTTTTTTGTGCATAAAATGAGAGAACACTATAAAATCGATTTTTATGAATGCCCGTTAAATACATGTGAAGTGCAGTCTGGTCAATAACGAGGATGATGCATTAAATTGCTTTAGCACCTTAATCTCTTGTTGAGAAAAAGCTAATACACTCGTAGACGTAGTACAGTTACTATCTTCAAATAGATTTATGATTTTAAACAAGAAGAAAAAAAGTAATCGCTGTACGAAAGAGAAGTACATAATCTCCCATAGGGCGTATACACTGGCTTCAAACCAGATATCAGTTGTCGTAATCTTGGTTACGGCCCATTGTTCATCAGTCACTTTATTAAAGATCCGAGATATTATCATAAACTTGTCAAACACTTACCTGATACAGATGTACAAACAAAAGTTTCTTGATTTCTGGAGAAAAACAGAACCATGGTTTGACGTCTGCTTCTCTTCTTCTTCATCCGTGATCTAAACCTGCGTCACGGGGCTGCGGAGTTGCGCGAGCCGCCTTAACATCCTTCTACTCTCCATATATGGTAAATTATGCCTTATTTGCCTGCAAAATGGGTCGTCATCGACTGAATATAGCAACATAGAAATTTCTTCGTGTCGAAAGGGAAACAAGGCGGATAAAACCGTTCAAACGGGGAATGTGTATGATAAGACACTGGCCGCATGACGATGTCTCCTAAATTTCATCTTGTGATAAAATGGCATCAGTTAGGCGAAGCAGGACAATAAGGACATTCATTTACTACCGTATCGACGAGGGCGATATGATGGGGGTCACTACAGGGAAATTTTGTCAGGAGACTGAAAGATAACGCAAAATATATTTGTTTATAATAATGGCGAATTGAAACTATTTAATGTCCTGAACTACGGACTCTCTCTTTCTTTCTTTCTCTCTCTCTCTCTCTCTCTCTCTCTCTCTCTCTCTCTCTCTCTCTCTCTCTCTCTCTCTCTCCGCCTGGAAACAATTAGTTAATTTGGGTTACAAACGTTATATTGTTTTCGTCAAGGCTAGCGTCATATGAATTGTATCTCAGATGACCAATCTAGCTACATTCTTCATCTCCAAAACCTGTCTCGCCCAAAGACGCCTGAAACCAATTTATATTTCCCCCTCCATTCCATTTTTCCTGTCCTAAAGGATTGGACTTTTAATTTTCTCAGGAATTGGAGTGGGCTTTTTGGTTTGAGCTAGTATGTATTGATTTTGTTTATGTATCTCAATATTTTTTCTAACCGAGAATTATTTGTTCACTAATTGTTTCAAGTCTACTTCTGTAATGATGCATTGATGTGTGTGTGTGTGTGTGTGTGTGTGTGTGTGTGTGTGTGTGAGAGAGAGAGAGAGCATGTACCCACAACGCTGGAAAACTCGCTGGTATATGTTTGCATTAGTTGCCACTCCTCACACGCAGTTTGTCAGTATCGACTATGCTCCTAAGGGTAAACCGTTTCAATATTGAATGTCTCTAAATTTATTTTTATTTTATTTATTGGAGGATGTGGGCTGAAAGGTTGACAAATAATTTATTACTATGACTTGTAAAACAAGATAGATAAATCAGCATATAAATTTAGTGACACTACCTACCAATATCAAAATGGTGTGTGAAAATAGGATTTCCTAGTCGGAAAGAAAATATCCTCCACCCACCCTCTCCCACAATTTAACTTGCTAAATTTAAGCGACACAAATCTGAGTGTAACTGCTTTATAGAAATCGTCTATAACGCCCTACTTAACAACATATATCGATGTTAACACATTTGCTCAACTGCCCAATATGGTCCTGCATGACGAAACAGTCTAATAAAAGGGTAGCTCTCAAGTAGCTACAACCGGTTTGCTTTGCCTCAACTTCTATTTAGTAGTTGTGATTTTATCTGTGGTCACGATGGTAATGCAATAACACATTACTGATAGCTGGACATAAACATAAGGACATCAACACAATTAGCCCTTTGTTTTGTGAGAAAACGGAAGTAAATTTCAAGTTAGGTCCTAGTCGAGATATGAAACCATAGCAGGAAAAAGGGTTTAGAATTGTATGGGGAAAGCAGTTCGAAGCACGAAAAAATAACAGTGGAACAGCAACAACGATGTGCTTTACATTGCAGTAATGATACGGCTAAATTGATCTTAGGGGTTCTTGAAGGACTTAGTGTACGGTTAAACCGATCTTACGGGTTCATTAAGGATGACAATTCTTTTAAATCTTGATAGTTTAATGTTTTAGTCATATGTCTGAGCTGACATAATATTTTAAATAATGATTTTAATATCCACTTTGAGTGCTTCGATAAAAAATTGTTTGCATATCTAGTTCGAGATGTCCTAGATAGGTAACCTGCTTTAGACCCTCAATGCTGCTTTAGACTCAATGTTACTTTCGTCTTCAATATTGCTTAAACCCCAATGCTGCTTTATGCCACCGCCGTGGCTTTAGACCCTCAATGCTGTTTTAGACCCTCAACGCTGTTTTAGACCCTCATTGCTGTTTTAGACCCTCAATGCTGTTTTAGACCCTCAACGCTATTTTAGATCCTCAGTTTTGCTTTAGACACTCATTGTTGCTTTAAACACTCAACACTTCTTTATGCATCCAACATTTCTTTAAAAATTCAACTTTGCTAAAGACATTAAAACCTTGCTTAAGACACTTAACGTTGGCTTACACCATCAATCTTGCTTTAAACCTCAACGTTGCTTTAGATCTCAACGTTGCTCTTGACCCTCAACGTTGTTTTAGATATTAACGTTGATTTAGACATCAACGTTGCGTTCGAACTTCAACGTTGTTTAATATCTTCAACGTTGCTTTAGACATCAGCGTTCCTTTAGATATCGACTTTGCTTTTTGACCCTCAATGTTGTTTTATACCCTCAACGTTACATTAGACTTCAACTTTGCCTTAGACCTCAACATTACTTGAAACCCTCAGTCATGCTTTATACCCTCAATATTGTTTTATACCCTCAACGTTGCTTTATTGCCTCATGCTCTTTAGATTCTCAGTGTTGCTATTGACCCGCAATGTTCCTTAACACCCTCAATGTTGCTTTAGACTCAATGTTGCTATAAACCTTCAATCTTGCGTTAGATCCGCAACGTTGCTTTTAACCACAGATATTCTTCTAGTTCATCAGCATTGCTTTAGACACTCAACGTTGGATTTGACCGTCAGTGTTATATTAGACCATCAATACTGCTGTAGTCAACGTTAATTTAGACAATCAATATTGATTTAGACCGTCAATCTTGCTTTACACCGACAATGATGTTTTAGACTCTCGACGTTGCCCTATATCAGTGGTTCCCAAACTTCTTCGGGCCACCGACCCCTTGTTTATCCTCAGCGCCCCCTACGTTACCCCGTAAAAAGCATTATTCAGCATTTGCGCTCCGCTCAAGATGTCGGTACCGCTCACTTTTGAAACCACTGCTTTAAACCTGCAATCTTGATTAAACCCTCGACATTGTCTTAGACCCTAGATATTGTCTTTGAAGCTGAATCATGTTTTAGACCCTCAACGATGCTTTAGACCTTCAACGTTGCCTTAGACCCAAAACGATGTCTTGGAACCTCGACGTTGTCTTAGACCGTAAACGTTGCCTTAGACCCTAAACAATATTTTCGACCCTCGACGTTGTCTTAGACCCAAAACGTTGTTTTAGACCCTCAACGTTATCTTAGACCTCTACGTTGTCTTTAGATCCTTAACGTTGACTTGACTCTAAACGTTGTCTTAGACCCTCAATATTGCGTTAGACCTTCTATGTTACTTTTGTGGCACATCAACGTTGCTTTTGACACTATGCTTCTCTACTGTTTGTGCTTGTAAATATATTTCCTTCAAGTTTAATGGTAAGCAAAAAAGCTCCAACTTCCTCTCTCGTTCATGTTTAGTTTGTGTCTACGTACCTGTTACATTTATTTTGTTTTTACACACCTGCTACGATTGACTAAATTAATGCTTCTCGTTGTGCCAAGTTCTCATCCACAACCATTGCCCTACTACTACTGAAGCTGCTACTACTACAACTATCACCACTGACCCCGCTGTTATGGCTACCATTTAGCCGTCTACTACTTTGTATCACTAACACTACAACGATTATTAATACATGTACTGCTGCTATTACCACTGCCTCAGCAATTACTGATACCAATTAGCATAATAGTACTATATCTATACCACCGGGGTGGGTCAACTATGACTTTGGCGCCCACCCAGGGCCGGTGCTTCCGCTAGGCGAACTAGGCAATCACCTAGGGCGCTGGGCTAAGGGTTTATTTCATGATGGGCGGGTGGGGTAGGGCGTGAGTGGAAGGGGGGCGCCATATATCTGATCTCGCATAGGGCACCAAAATGCCTTGCACCGGCGCTGCGTCCACCCCACCCCCTCCACCTAAAAATAAATAATAATAAATAATCACGTCTATTTAGGCGCCACCTAAAACCCTAACGCCAAGTTCACTTCTGTCAGACCGGCTCTGGCTACCATTTCTACTGCCAGAGCTACTATTATGATTGCTAATGATGCTACTTCTACCACTGCCTCCGCCATTACTACTACTATTTAGAGCAATAGTACTAGCTACTTAAACGACTAATATTTCTACTAGTACTACCCACATAATTACTAGTATTATTACTACTATTGCTGCGGGTGTTCCTAGTATAATTCGTTTCTGGTTCTGTCCAAACGTTGCTGTTCTCTGAAAAACTGGGAAGATACCAGGATACACATCTATATCAGCCGTCTTTGCTTGATATGTATCCAAATGGAAGTACGTAATTATCATTTATGAAACGTAATCTCAAACGCAACCTGGATTTAAATGTACATAAACTACCTAGTCGATTGCCCTTAGAACGAAAACTGTTTGACAGGATTTGCCTCCCTTGACAATTTAAGGAACTCGACATGTAATAATCGGTATAGATAACTTATTTAAAGTTTATATTTATGCATTCATGAATCAAAAATAAATCTTGATTTTGCCGTGCAAGTCGTAAAATAAACCTCTTCATTTTTGTTTAATATTTTTTTTCTTCTTTCTTATCTAGATTTTTTAATTATACCGCATTCTCCCCTTATCTCATCCACTAACCCCCCTCCCTTGACCCCCCCCCCCACAGCAAGACTTCTTTCAGACGAAAATAATTTAATTAAATGGGATGTTTTTGAAGGAATAAGAGAGTGAATAATTCAGCCAGTATAAAGCCCTCTAAACGAGATGTCGTGCTATCAAAACAAATGTGACGAGTCTTGCTACATCGAACCCGGCATACGTTAGCGTCAAATTTCAACTCTTGCTACATCGAACCCATGACTGCAAAATTTGGAGTCTGACACCCTACGGAATGAGGTACAGAAGCCCCGGTGGAAATGAGGAAAGGGTTCGTATATTTAACGCTCAGGCGGAGAGATAGTAAAGACTAAATGATGCATTTTTTTTCTCCATCCGATTAAAGTCTAGACGGAGCTTTCCAATATCAGCGTTCACTAGGTAGTAGAATGACAGATAACCAATATGATAGAAATTATTTGTTGAAAATGTATGTGTTATACAAACCTGTATGGAAACATTGTAAATATGTATTACTAACTATATAAATGCGTGAGTGTACAATGGTTCATTTTATTAGTTTCAGCTTATATGTTTGGGTTTTCTTGTAAGTTTGAAACAAAACACCATCAAGTGGTAAAACCATCATTATTTATATACACTACGACTCACACGTATGTATGTATGTATGTATGTATGTATGTATGTATGTATGTATGTATGTATGTATGTATGTATGTATGTATGTATGTATGTATGTATGTATGTATGTATGTATGTATGTATGTATGTATGTATGTATGGATGGATGTATGTATGTATGTATGTATGTATGTATGTATGTATGTATGTATGTATGTATGTATGTATGTATGTATGTATGTATGAATGTATGTATGTATGTATGTATGTATGTATGTATGTATGTATGTATGTATGTATGTATGAATGTATGTATGTATGTATGTATGTATGTATGTATGTATGTATGTATGTGTGTGTGTGTGTGTGTGTGTGTGTGTGTGTGTGTGTGTGTGTGTGTGTGTGTGTGTGTGTGTGTGTGTGTGTGTGTGTGTATCTATGTATTATGACAACTGCCTACGTTCATTGCTTTAAAAACACGCCCCAGCCACCAAGTGCAGAGTATCAATTCAAAAGTGTTATTTGCGGTATAACAGTGTTAGGGACCAGCTTCGCACTGCTGAAAGATACCGTCATAAATCGGAGAGGCTTTGGATTTCCACCAGACTCACTATTCATAAACAAATCTATGAAGTCGCTAAAAAGAACGTCACAAACATAGTCCATTTAGCAAAATTATCCCACTACAGTACTAAGATCATGGAGAGTTCAAGCTGTTAAGAGCTCCTCGGGATTGCTAACAAATTAATGTCTAGGAACAAATGTACACCACATCTAACTACCTGCTCTCCAGTAGACCTTCCATATATGTTTGCAACTTTCTTCCATGACAAGGTAGAACCCATTAGAGATAGGCTTGACAACACAATTTAAATTAACTTGTCGTCACCATACAGTTGCGATACAGAATATCAGCGACATTTGAACCTGTCTCTATGGATTTAGTACGGACAATCGTGATTCAGAGTGCACCAAATTCTAGTGAACTTGATGCAATTCTAACATCACTGCTGATTGAGTGCTTAGATCCAATGTTGCCTTCATTAACTGATGTTATTAATACCTGTCTCTCATCCGGGGAATTTCCATCATTTTTAAAAACTGCTATGGTAAAGCCTCTGCTAAAGAATCCAACACTCGACAATAACGATTTAAAGATCTACCGACCAATAACTAATCTCCAGTTCATATAATCAAATCTTGGAGAAATGTGTCCTAACACATGTTATATCTCATCTGAATTCAAACGGTCTTATTAGCAATGTACAGTCTACATATCGCCCTTGCCACAGTACTAAAAATACTCTTCTGAAAGTAGTGTATGACATTCGCTCTGCTTGGGATAGCGGAAAGATTACAGACCTCACCCTCCATGATTTGTAGCATCCTTTGACACAATATACCATGATATATTACTTCAACATCTCCAGCATTGACATTCAAAATACAGCCTTACTGTGGTTCAAGTGCTACTTAGTCAACAGGACATTGTATATGGAAATTGAATACACTCCAGCCCGTTTGATCTATGTTGTGATATACGTCAAGGGTCTGTTCGTGGACATGTTATGTTCGTTATATATACTCAACCGCTCTCAAGTGTCATAGATCATCATCCAGTGTCTCACCAATTGTACGCTGATGACATACTAATATACAAATCAAGCCACCCACCTGACGTTGATGCTACCATCTAAGGTTTAGAGAGGTGAATTTCTGATGTGAAATCATGGATGACATGTAAGAAGCTACAGATGAATGCTGATAAAACTGAGGCCATTCTGATCAAACACAAATACTTTCTCATTCACATCCTTTACCTCAAACAATAAACATCAGCAACATCAATATTAAATTCGCATAGTCAATATAAAACCTAGGTGTTACTCTAGACAGTACTCTCACATTGCACTAATGTCATGAACATATGCAAAGCTGCATATCTTAAGCCGAGACGCATTAGCTCCATTCGTAAACATGTTTCAGTTGATGCCACTAAAAGACTCGTGTGTTCATTAGTACTTTCAAGACGACTATTGTAACTCAATTATGCCTGGTTCGTCTCAATATCTACTCCAGAAACTTATAAAAGTTCAAAACAAAGCTCGGATCATTCCTAGAGTACCACAATCAGTGCACACCTCCCTGCTGCTCTGTAGCCAACAAGGGATATCCATTCGACCCATAATCAAATACAAAATTTGTTCTTTGTGCTAAGTTTCACTGACGGACTCCAAAACAACATACCTATCTGTCCTCATCCATGTGCACTCACCAGCAAGATACTTACGCTCCTCTTCTAACAACCGTATACTCATTTTTTTCCACTATGAAAACGAAGTCATATCATATGGAAAACGTTCTTTTGCATACCAGGTGTTACGTATATTAGATATAAGTCATTTATATTTATTTTTATTTTTGTTTGTTTGTTAGATTTAAATTTGGCATTTTAAGTTTTAAGATTCGTTCACTGAAGGAGGGAGGGGTGAACTTTACTTTACAGAGTAAACACCAGGTGTTGACCTCATTTCTGACCTGGGTTCAGAGTTGTAAATAAGCTTTTAAAATGATTGGTTGGTTCCAAGGACAAAATGGAGCTTTTGTATAAACATCTTTCTATTTTAGTTCGGTTATAAGATGTGTACGTGATTCTTTGAACGTCAATTTCTTCTGACTGTTTCTAGAAGATCGCGTGACCCCTTGTTTACGTAAAAAACAGAGATATAAACCATGTTTTGGGAGCGAGCTATTCAGTAGAAGAACTTGGGCCCTTAGAATATTAAGTTGTGTCTTTTTGAGTTATTTTAAATTACCTTGTACTGGAAATTGCGTCAATTCGTTTGGATCAAGAGGAATTATTGTATTATTTATCTAGGAAAGAGTTGTGCTCATAGAGATTTTATTAACATGAACTGACTAAATCAAGTGACATTGTCTTCCATCTTGGATACTTCGCTGGAATTCGAACTTAGAACTATCTGGACCTTTTATTACTAGGACTTTTGCCATTTCTCTAGTGGATAATATTTTGAATTATTTTGGATTAATTTTGGAATTGATTCTTAAAACCGTAAGTTTATTTTTCTTTTCTGAAAAATATTTGTAAATTGTTTATTAAGTTTTACAAGCTTGTTATTTTCACTCTTTCTATGTTACTGTTTATTCGAGCCTAAGCACGTAACACAGAAATTGGTGACCTCGTCCAAGATTGAGATAAATTGGAATTTGGTTAGAATTTGTTTCAGAAAACATTTGTTTTAAATTTGAATACCCCTAATTCGATCTTTTCAGAAAAGATGAGTTTGTTCAACTTGCCAGAAAATATGATCTTTCTGAAGTCAAGGCTTCTTTAACGAAACAAGATATCAAAAAGATTTTGGTCCAATATTTTTAGAAGAGAATGTTTTGGAAAAAAGTGCTTTGATTTCGGTCAGTAAGTCTGCATCAGACTCTGACATAAAAATGAAGAAATTAGAATTAAAATTCAAGATGGAATTAGAGTTGAAGAAGCTGGAATTTCAGGAAAGGGAGAGAGAGACAGAAAAGGGAGAAAGAAAGACAATTACAATATGACAAAGAAGAAAAAGAAAGACAATTACAATATGACAAAGAGGAGAAAGAAAGACATTACAATATGAGAAAGAAGAGAGAGAGAGAGAGAGAGAGAGAGAGAGAGAGAGAGAGGAAAGGGAGAAGGAAAGACAATTACAATATGACAAAGAGAGGGAAGAAAGGGAATATCAATAAAGAATGAAAGAATTATAGCTGGCAATACTTCAAATCCAAATTTAAGTTTTAATTTAGCAAGGAATATTAGATTAGTGCCCCTTTTCAGAGAAAAAGAAGTAGACAAATACTTCATTCATTTTGAAAAAGTTGCAGAAAATTTAAAGTGGCCAAGGGAGCATTGGACTCAGTTATTGCAATGTGTACTCACTGGTAAGGCTAGTGAGATTTACACTTCACTGTCTGTTCACCAAAGTGGTGACTATGAAGTGGTTAAAAAATGCATTCTAAAGGGTTATGAGTTAGTCCGTGAAGCTTATTGGCAAAAATTCAGAAAGTACAGAAAAGAAGCTGGACAAACTCATGTCGAATTTGCTAGAGAAAAAGAGCAGCTGTTTGATAGATGGTGCTCAGCCAAGAAAGTCGAACAAGATTATCAAAATCTCAAGCAAACGATATTAATTGAAGAGTTCAAAAACTGTGTCCATAGTGACGTTAAAACTTATCTCGATGAGCATAGGATTGAAACCTTGGAGAATGCTGCTCGAGCTGCTGACGAATATTCTTTGACACATAAAGTTAATTTTGTTAAGAAGACTTCTTCTCAACAGTCTTCTGGCAGAAAAGCATTTCAGCCTAATGCAATCCCTTTAAAAACTCAAACTAGCACAGCTTTCAAAAATCAAACTTCAGAGAAGCTTGATTCTAGATCCTTGTCTCTTCCGACGTGTACCTAGGCTATTGCAAGAAAATAGGACACGTTATTTCTGATTGCTACAAATTGAAAAATAGGAATCAGAATAAAGACAGACTTGTTCCAAATGCTCTTATTTCTAAGAGGTCAAGATCACGGTCATGTATTGAAAGCAATACATTTGTTGGGTCTAATAAATCCCAGTCTGATTTTCTTATGGAGAATTATGAACCATTCATATCGAAGGGTTCTATATCACTCTTGGGTGATTCAGCCAATCCCACCCCTATTAAAATTTTAAGGGAGACAGGAGTTTTTCAGAGTCTTTTATTATCAGGTACTTTGCCTTTTTCTGAGAAGTCTTCTTCTAATGAAAGTGTTCTTATTCAGGGAGTAGAGTGCGACTTTGTTAATGTTCCTCTCCATTGTGTAAATTTGTCATCAGACTTAGTATCAGGATCTGTAACAGTCGGAACAGTCTCGGTTTTACCCGTTGAGGGCATTAATTTATTGCTAGGCAACGACTTAGCTTGAGACAAGGTTGTGGTTAATCCACTTGTAACTGACAAGCCTGATTTGGATCAGAAAGTTGATCCAATTGAAAAAGAATTCCCTGATATATTTCAAGCTTGTGAAGTTATGAGAGCTATGGCAAAGAAAGCTCTTGAGAATGATGTTGATGAAGCCAGCATTCCTTTAGCTGACACGTGTATAGGTCAGGCTTTTGATGAGGTCAGTTTTACTCCTTGTTTGGATCAATCAGAAGGTATTGATCACAGTGATCCTCTTTTAACAACTCATTCTCTTTATTCTAATCAGGGTGATAAACGACAGTCACTTGTCGTCGAACAGGAAAAAGATCCTGAGATCTCCTGTTTTTTCAAAGAGCCATAAATGAGACTGAAGCCACTGAAGTTCCTGTCTGTTTTTTCATTAAAAATGGAATTCTTATGAGAAAATGGAGATGTCCCGAGGTACCTGGTGGTGATGAGTGGTAGGTGAATTAGCAAATAGTAGTTCCAAAACCTTACAGACAGGAAATACTTAATTTGGCCCATGAAAATCCTTTGGCTGGTCACTTAGGGATTAATAAAACTTATCACAAGATCTTGACTCACTTCTATTGGCCAAAATTCAAAACTGATGTTGCCAAATACTGTAGATCTTGTCAAACTTGTCAAATGGTAGGAAAACCCAATCAGAAGATACCTAAGGCTCATCTACAGCCTATTCCTGCCTTTGACGAACCATTTAGTAGAATTAAGGTAGATTGTGTAGGTCCCTTACCCAAGACCAAGTCAGATAACCAATACCTGTTGACCATTATGTGTGCGTCAACAAGGTTTCCAGAAGCAATTCCGTTGTGTAATATAAAATCTAAAACAATAGCAGAAGCTTTGATAAAGGTTTTTACTCAGTATGGCCTTCCCAAATCTGTTCAGTCTGATCAAGGTTCAAACTTCATGTCTGGAATTTTCCAACAAGTTATGTGTGAATTAGGCATTCAGCAATTCAAATCTTCTGCCTATCACCCTGAGAGCTAAGGGGCATTAGGAAGATTCCATCAGACTTTGAAAAATATGATTCGATCATATTGTTTTGATACGAATAAAGATTGGGATGAAGGCATTCATTTACTATTGTTTGCTGTTAGAGAATCAGTTCAAGAATCTTTAGGCTTCAGTCCCTTTGAACTGGTTTTTGGACACACTGTGCGTGGACCATTGAAGTTATTGAAAGAGAAACTTCTCTTTAATGAAGATACTGAGATCAATTTTCTTGATTATGTTTCCGATTTTAGATACAAGTTGTCAAAGGCTTGTGAGGTCGCAAGAGCAAATCTGCACTCTGCTCAATCTAAAATGAAATCAAGATATGATAAAAAAAAATCGAAGGAAAGGAGTTTTCAGCCTGGTGATAGAGTCCTGCCTCTCTTACCAGTGCCACAAAATCCTTTTCAGGCCAAATATTATGGTCCCTACACAGTTGACAGGAAAATTAATGACTTAAATTACATCATAAATACTCCTGGGAGGCGCAAACAAAAATAACTCTGCCATATATACATGCTAAAAGAGTATATTGAAAGAGATAGCCATGTTAAACCTGTAATTAATTTAGTTGTACCTGTCCCACTCAGTGAAGAAATATCATCAGATTCTATTGATATTGGAATGACAAATCTTTGTAATTCAGAAATTATGAAAGATCTAGACCAGAAACTTTCACATTTACAAGTGCCAGAAATAAATGAACTGAAACAGTTATTATTTGATTATGAGCACTTATTTCCAGATGTTCCTACAAAGACAAACACAATTTTTCATGATGTTGAAATTGTAAATTCCAAACCTGTTAAACAACATCCATACAGGATGAATCCACTCAAACAGGAATACTTAAAAAATGAAATTCAATGTTTGCTGGAGAACGATTTTATTGAGCCCAGTAAAAGTGATTGGAGTTCACCATGCATACTTGTTCCAAAACCAGATAAAACTTTCCGTATGTGCACTGATTATAGGAAGGTGAACAGTGTGACAAAAACAGATTCATTCCCATTACCAAAAATTGACGATTGTATTGATAAAATCGGGAATGCCAAGTATGTCACCAAATTTGACCTTTTTGAAAGGATTTTGGCAGATTCCACTAACGGAAAGAGCAAAGGAAATCTCAGCATTAGTGACTCCAGATGGACTTTACCAAAATAAAGTAATGTCATTCAGGATGAAAGGGTCAACAAGTACATTTCAACGTCTCATAAAAATGATCACCTCAGGTCTAGAAAATTGTGGTGCCTATATATATGACGTCATCATCAACAACGACACCTGGATAGAACATCTAGCAACAATTCGAAAAATTTTTGACAGACTCACAGATGCATGTTTGACAGTTAATTTATTTAAAAGTGAGTTCTGCCGTGCTAGTATAATTTTTTTAGGACGTATTGTGGGACATGGACAAGTTAAACCAATAGATGCTCTTTCTCGTGTATAACAATATCTTATATAATATACACTGTAATTTATACGAGTTTCTTTTAACCTCAGGTGTAAATTGGTTTGTGGTAAAAAGAAAGTTTTATCATATAGACCTTTCTTTTTATTTTATGGGGGAAGGTGTTACGTATATCTGATATAAGTCATTTATATTTATTTTTATGTTTGTTTGTTAGATTTAAATTTGGCATTTTAAGTTTTAAGATTCCTTCATTGAAGGGGGAGCGACCTTTACTTTACAGAGTAAACACCAGGTGTTGACCTCATTTCTGACCTGGCTTTAGAATTGTAAACAAGCTTTTAAAATGATTGGTTGGTTCCAAGGACAAAATGGAGCTTTTATATAAACATCTTTCTATTTTAGTTGGGTCATAAAATGTGTACGTGATTCTTTTAACGTACATTTGTTATGATAGTTTCTAGAAGATCACGTGACCCCTTGTTTACGTAAAAAAAAACAGAGATATAAACCATTATTTTGGGAGCGAGCTATTCAGTAGAAGAACATGGGCTTTTAGAATATTAAATTGTGTCTTTTTGAGTTATTTAAATTATCCTGTACTGGAAATTGTGTCAATTCTTCCATGATATCGTCTTCCAGCTTGGATACTTCGCTGGTATTCGAACTTAGAACTATCTGGACATTTTATTACCAGGACTTTTGCCATTTCTCTAGTGGATAATATTTTGAATTATTTTGGATTAATTTTGGAATTGATTCTTAAAACCGTAAATTTATTATTCTTTTCTGAAAAATATTTGTACTCAATAAATTGTTTATTAAGTTTTACAAGCTTGTTATTTTCACTCTTTCTATGTTACTGTTTATTCGAGCCTAAGCACGTAACACAGGGCCCTGCAACTTGGAACGAATTGCCCATTGAAATTAGACACAATGACACAGCGATCCCTTCCAAGAGTGCTCCTAAAACGCATCTTCTTCGACTGCAAGATCAAACTTAAGGACCTAATAATGTTTCCGACCGTAAATATTTTCAGCATTTTTTATGTTTTCTGATTTGGTGGTGTTTGTTTTGTTTTAGTAGTCATATCATTATATATGTTGTAAAGCGCTTACAGCTTCTAAAGATTAGACGCTTTAATGTCTACATTGTTATTATTATTATTAGTATGTATGTATGTATGTATGTATGTATGTATGTATGTATGTATGTATGTATGTATGTATGTATGTATGTATGTATGTATGTATGTATGTGTGTATGTGTGTATGTGTGTGTGTGTGTGCGCGTGCGTGCGTGCGTGCGTGCGTGCACGCACATATGCATGTATGTATGAATGTACACTTCTTGTATGTAAATCGAAATGTACATTGTTGAAAACAGTTAAAAATTGGTTATATTTCTAACCCTATTAATACTAGTAAATGATTGTTGGTCATATATGCTGAAGAACACATTTAATTATACACTTGATGTTGGTGGTGCCAATGAAAAAATTAATTAGAACATTAACTCTCTGTCGGTCTGTCTGTCTCTGTCTCTCTTTGTCTCTGTCTCTGTCTCTGTCTCTCTCTCTCTCTCTCTCTCTCTTTGTCTGTCTCTGTCTCTCTCTCTCTCCGTCTCTCTGTCTCTCTCTCTCTCATGATCTTGATCTTTATGTACTAAAGACCCTCGAAAATATTCACGCAGATTTCGTATTTTATTCTTCTCATTTGCGACAACTCATTATTGCCCTTAATATGCATTAGGATGAATAACTCGCGTCACAATGATAATGCCACGTGATTGTTTTAGATCTCACGAGAGTCTTAATAAAGAAATATGTTTTGTTCGACACCGACTAACATGCGTCCCTCCGACATTGATACATCTTTGCTTTAATATCTTTATTTTGGAAGTTTTTTCATTTTAGCGGTTACCATGGAAACGGCGTAGATGAATTGCATTGCTTTTCACTAATGAATATTAGTATAACAGCGTAGGTGACCTTTACATCGATGACAATGGAACAAAGGACCACTGAGTGGCAAAACAAATTAAGAAATAATCACATTTTACACATCAACCTTCAATTTTCTTTTGACTGTCCTTGGAAGTGTAAAACGCGTTAGAAAAAATAATGTATCCTTTATATTAAGTCCATTAATACAAATGGTATACAAATATAAGTCCATTAGTACAAATGGTTTACAACTGTAAATCAATGATTCGTCAGTTAATTGTCTGTAAATTTGATAATCATATCTGGACTTTGATACATGATACATTTGTGTAAAAGGTCTAGCACTTTTCGCTACAAGGGAACATTTCCTTTGCTTGTTGTATATATCGCATCAAACCCGTCTGTTCCTTTGTAAATGTGGTCATATTTTAGGGACCTAGAATGAACCCTTTAGGAACCTAGAATGAACACTTATTGTGATACTGATGAGCATGAGTTGCGATATAACAACATC
This sequence comes from Unio pictorum, assembly GCA_030141615.1. Classification (NCBI taxonomy): domain Eukaryota; kingdom Metazoa; phylum Mollusca; class Bivalvia; order Unionida; family Unionidae; genus Unio; species Unio pictorum. Next base: position 931,055 of record JARLTB010000363.1, on the reverse strand, counting down.
ATATTTCAAAAAAGTACTATGCTATAAAAATAAAATATATACGGAAGGCCTTACAGAGAGAGAGAGAGAGAGAGAGAGAGAGAGAGAGAGAGAGAGAGAGAGAGAGAGAGAGAGAGAGAGAGAGAGAACAATACAATATAATGCATTTTGTCTTCAACTTGCACCATTATACTGTTATCTTTTATCCAAGGGTAAATACACCCGCGGAAAGTATATTTTATCCATTTGACCTGTATTTCATTCTCGGAGAATTTAAAAAAGTTTTCGTAGAAAATGTCAGTAGGTTCTAGTATAAAAGTTTCAACTCTGTTATCCTCTCACTGAATACTCAATAAATATGTTTATAAATAATTACCGAGTGATATACAAGAAGATATGTGTTACTCAGGAAGTCACTCTATCATAAACACATACATTAATTGCTTGGATACCTAATATATAGTTGGAATGACCGATACAAAATATAATTTGTTATTCACATATTTTAAACGAAGGTCTCATTTTGACTTACAAAGATATTTTCTCTGAGAATATTTGACAAATATCCATATTTGGAACTTGGATATGGTTTAGGAATGAAAAACGTGCTGTGATCATTTTATTTCATTCCAAACAATAGGATGTATGTGCATGTTAGAGCAAATGTTTTAATTTGCATAATTGATTAATTGTTTTAATAAAATTTTGTTTTTATATTTTGAAAGCAAATATTTAAAGTAGAACCAATACTGCCCCGACAGGACATACACCACAATTCAATTTACTATATGTTCTCTTCATTTATGTCTCAACCGCTCTGGTGGACTAATGGTTAGAGCGTCCGCCGCGGAAGCGGGAGATTGTGGGTTCGATCCCTGGCCGAGTCATACGAAAGACTTAAAAAAACTACTAACTGCTGTCTCGCTTGGGACTCAGCATAAAGAGGTTAGTGTTAGGACTAGTCAGACTGGTGTCAGGATAATGTGACTGCGTGGGACATCATGCTACATGTCTACGGCATGATGCACTTGTGCTAGACATCACTATAGACTGCCTCATTGCAGACATCGTAGCGATATGAATGAAACATTGTTAAAGCTACTTTAAAAATCCTAATTAAATATACAAACATGTTTATTTCTCAGTACTGACCTTTGCACTGTGTGACAATCAATACATATTGTATGTTAATCTAATGTACCTTGAAAGATGACTTCCCGATGAAGTTTTTGTCATAGGTTTACCGGCATTTTTCTTTTTTGAGGAGCTGCATTGTAAATAGAGCAGCTTGTAAACACAACAAAGATGTCACGTCCGGATCATCACCAAGACCTTATTACTCACTGTGCACTATCGCCGAAATTGACACAGATAACCACTCTCTGAGCTTATATTCTCAAGAATAAACACTTACCTTTATATCCCTACCATAAATGCATAAATATTACTCTTCTATCACCAGCAAACCAAAACGAGACAGGACAATAGTATAAAAATAGACTAGAAATAAATGTGTGTATACTGAACTGGAAGTACTAATTGTGATGCGATACCAGAATATATATTTGGTTGTGAAGTGGCGATACGTAATATGTTGTCTACTCAATCAAAAAAACAATTAAAGTGGTAAGGCCTTTACAAAGTAAAGCCTATCTTGCCCAAATTATCTTCAGGATATATATATATATGATAGTCCTTATAAAGTTAAAAAGAAAGAAATTATATAAACACTCACGGAAGGCGGAAACAGAAACAAAACTCCGTCACCAGCCATGTAAATATGTAAAAAGAATATGTCATCGAGATAGCAGTGTAAATCATTCAGTAAGTGTAGTCATTCTTTGCTCATTTTTGTCTCCGTTAAATTTACATTATCAGAAGCGTGCGTTATTTTAGGATATTGAACACTTTCATATTGCACGCACGTACGCGTCACGTGTACCCAAATATTATTATAGTGTATTAAAACAACTCGGTAAGCAATCATGTACACTCAAGTACTGAGCGCTTTAGGTTATGGTTGATAACATAAGTTCTGAAGAATTAAAGCAGCTGTTTCGTGGACTGACAAGTACCAGCTGCTTTGGTAAACAAAATTGCGATTTAGGCAAGCGATAGATGCCATAGTGATCAAACCATTGATGGAGTCCTAACAAAGAGCACGCAGTTGACAGGTCATAAACGTGTCTTATTTAGCTGGCAAGAAGAATGACAAAATACTAATCACCGTTTTACATCCTGCATTTCCTCAAAATGTACTTTCGTAGTTCTGCAAATCCGAAGTAAATGACCTATGTCTTGGGTTCTAAGGCTTGGTTGTACATTTGAAATTGTATTGTAATTTTGACTACATTCCAACATCCTCGTTACTGCACTCGAAAGAAATGAATATTATATTCCATGGCGTCTTTTTCATAATTACAACTGAAATAGTTCATACATTTCCCATATTAATATTCTAAACATTCGATAATAGAACAGATAAACAAGTGCAGATGAGTCACGACGCCTGCCCAAATCAGATGTACTTAATATTGACATAGATAAAGCCAGTTCATAACCACCATATTTAACAAAATCATCAAAAATACACAAATCCATTCATTCCAAAATAAATGGAAAAGCTGTTACAAAGCGCATTAATTCACAATATGACTCTAAATTTAAATTTAAATTAGACCAAAACGACAAGTTCTTTCGAACGTCAAGTAAAAAAGTTCAAATTTCCCAAGGCAGAGATATGTGCTCATTTATATTGTTGTTGTGTACTGGTGGATCTGCGGCTAGGTGTTTAGTTTGAAATACAGAATAAATTACATTAATTTATTTCTTGTAACGTATTTTTATTTGTATAATTAAGCCGTTGGAAGAATAAGAAAAATAATATATAATTAAATGGTTGCAGCATTAGCATGAGAAAATATGAACTGGTTTTGTCAAATCGATATACTGCACTCCCAAGGTCGTGCAGTTCCCAAGGTCGTGCAGTATCCATCGGAAAACTCATTCATATTTTTCCATAAAAATGCAGTAACCTATAAGACATAGTGACGATTTCAATGATGGCGTACAAATTGCGAAATCTTATGATATTAAGGAATGTGACTAAAATGCTTTCACATCGACATCTATAGAAAAATTACGAGTTAAAGCAGCTAAAATGTGAACATGAACACGTGTTCCCAGATGTTCCAAACCAAATAAATCTAATCAAGTAATAGAACACTATTACGTGATGATTTTCCGTAAGCACGATTGTTTGATAAGGATATTGAATGTTTGTTGGAGAAAGATTTTATTTAAATAAGTGAAAGTAACTGGAGTTCGTCTTGTATTCTTGTGCCGAAACCAGACGTTTCTTTCCCCATGTTCGCTGGTTACAGAAAAAGTGAACAGTTGCACAAGCTCACTTCCATTACTTAATGACTATTTTGAGAGAACTGCAAATGCAAAAATATGTCACTAAGTTTGACCTGTCGAAACAATTTTCTCAAATTCCACTTACGGAGAGAATAAAATAAATTGTGCATTTACAATACAAATAGATATCGATTGGAATGAAAACGTTTCCCTCAACGTTCCAACACTTATAGAAATCTCAGTCTACAACAGATTCCCATTATCTTTCCGTAGGTTGTTGGTTCTTAGCGGTTTGTTTTCAAGGTTTCTTCTGTTTCTTAAGAAATGTGTCCAGTGACACTTACTAAAATTTTGCCACGTAGCCTATAATAGTTTTGTTAGTAAACATTTTCCGATGGGTCTTCAATCTATAAAGGATTACAACAGACGGTTGCTAACTTATTTTAAGTATAATGACTAATGGTACCTAAGAAACGTATCACATTGCAAATCTACCTAGTAATAGTTTTAGAAAATGCCTCGCATTAGTTAGGTCGCAAAATAATGTATAGATAAAGCATCGTCTTCAATCGTATTTCTTTCTACAATAAAAAATCGATGGTTCATGGTTGTAATTGTAATCATTCATTTGCTAATCTTTCCGTTCTCTCATCCACTTCCTCACTACAGTTTATTGCATTCGTGTTTTATACATCTTTGTTGTAAGTTCTGATTTTTATTTTATGTAACATGTATTAGCTTGTAGTAGTTTTATGTACCTGTGCATATAAACGTTTGATAAAGTAAACTTAGAAATTCGGAGACCTATCCAATATTGTTTTAGTTATACTGATTCTATTTTTATAACCCACATCTCAAAATAAAGAATGTCAGTAAATACCATTGTTGATTCTCTAGCACATTTCGTAAATGAATACTTCTTTCATACATCTGTATTTGATGCAATGATACTTATTCGCAGCCAACACAATGCTTTCTGACGCTTGCGTTTTTAATTGATAAACCTGCTTAGTTGGGACTGGGGCTACATTTCCTAATATCGATGTTATACATTATATGAATGTAACATTGTGACAATGTTCATGAATAATTTATTGGAGACAATTGTGTTATTGTTATTGCAAATGTACTTCCCTTTCAAAGATTATTGATCAATCCTTTAGTAAAGGCTGAGAGATCATACTGTCCTCCAGATAGACCTCTCTCTCTCTCTCTCTCTCTCTCTCTCTCTCTCTCTCTCTCTCTCTCTCTGACACAATTCAGTACAGCTAATAAATTATATAGATTTTTGGTAGATTATCAACGAATTATACACATTATATTTGAAAGTGCAAATCCAAACCAAATATGATTTTTTTCTCTCTGCGGTATCCTTATTCAAACAAAACTAAAATAAAATATCAAAGTTGCTATATATACCGCTCTACTAGCTTACATGTTTCTATGTTATATTTATTCATATCCATGTCATTTTCTTTCAGAAATATTTTTTTATGCTTCTCTTAAGCATATATGTTTTTTACTGTCAAGTAAAATGTTGCCGTATACATTTTATGCATGGATGTGTTTTGCCGTCCAGTTCATATAGGTATATAAGATTATAGAGTAATTTACGATCTGTAATATGTAGTTTTATGAACAATTTTCCAACCTGGTTTAAACACATTTATTTTTGCTATTAGTTGATTATCAGACGTTGTTGATGGAAGATGGAACAGCTCGTACTCGTTTTGAGTTCCAATATGGAAACCATAAGCATTTTAGTATAAAAATACTGCCAAAATTACTCGGGCGTCGGACATGATGCAACGCACTGATAAACAGTTTCAACAGCGCCGCCATTGTTAAGTAGAGCCCGGATGTACGAGTAACCTTTCCAGGCTATGTATAAAATGACAGTAAACAAGAAGTTAACTTGTGATCTTGCTGTTATTTCGAAATGAGTAGGAAAAAAAAAATAATCATGATGTGTGAAAGTCATTTCTAATTCGGTTTAAAATACTGGTAAGATAAGGAACTTAGACACAAATTAGTAATAAAAAAAATAAAGGCATCAGGTTCTCTTTTTCATATCTAGCAGACGCGATAACGTAACAGTAAAACGTTGTATAATACATGGTAACATGGACGCATTTTAAGTTGAATAATACGTGGATTCATATTTTTTTTACATATATGGATACATTTTATGCTGAGTAATACATCGGTACATTTAGTATTGGATATTACTTGCATACATTTTATGACAGATAATATGTGTTTACATTAATATTAGATACTAAGTGGATACATTTGATGTTAAATATTTCATGGATACATTTTATTTTATATAATAATGGATACATTTTATGTTGTTTAATACGTGGATACATTTAATATAGGACTATTTTAACTCAATTCTGTCTGGATTGTTACAATATCTACTCCAGAAACTTCAAAACACCGCTGCTAGGATCACCTCTAGAGTACCTCGATCAGTGCATACCTGATCACTGCTTTGTACCTTACACTGGCTATCCATTCGATACGGAATCAAACACAAACTTTGTTCTCTGTGCTACGTTTCACTGACAGACTCCAGTTCAACATACCTATTCGGCCTCACCCGTATGTACACACCAGCAAGATACTTACACTCCTTTCTGACAATCGTATACTCATTGTTCCCACTATGTACAACATACCTATTCGGCCTCACCCGTATGTACACACCAGCAAGATACTTACACTCCTTTCTGACAATCGTATACTCATTGTTCCCACTATGAAAACGAAGTCATGTTCTTTTGCATACCAGGGCCTTGGGATGTGGAACGAATTGCCCAATGAAATTAGACACAGAGGCCCCTTTTAAGAGTGCTTTTAAAATTCACCTTTTTCCACTGCAGGAAAAAAACTTAGAGACTTGGTAATGTTTTGTACCTTAAATGTTTTCAGCATGGTCTATGTTTCCCAATTGCATGGTTTTTGTTTTTTGTTTTTCTGTGGTGCAGTCATATCATTATAAATGTTGTAAAGCGCTTAGAGCATCTAAAGATTAGGCGGTATACAAAGTTCTCATTATTATTATTATAATGTAGACATTTTATGTTGCATAATACATCGATACAGTTGATACTGAATAATATGTGTTTACACTTTATTTACGATAATACTTTTACAGATTTTATGTTGCATAATACGTTGATGCATCTTGTGTTCGATAACATATGGATATATTTATTGATGGTTAATACTTGGATACATTTTATGTAGGATAATACGCGGATACATTTTATTTTGGAAAATAAGTAATATTTGATATTGGATGAAACGTAGATACATTTTACGTAAGATAACACGTAGAAACATTTTATGTCGGATACGACGGGAATAAATATATAGAACTCTTCTCAGATACATTTTATATTGAATAATACGTGGATACACTTTATATTGTATAATAAGTGCATATTACAAAATCAGTTGCTATTATGTCAAAAAGAACCGAATCATTTTCGAAATGTCGGCATCCTTCCATTCTTCCTTGAATCTTTTCTTGGTAGATTATGCCAGTCAATAATTCGTACACTTTTCATGCATAAACAGAAGTTACCTATCTTGTTCCATTTAGCGATAGTTAATATATAAAATATATCGAAATAACATTAATTTAATTTTGATTTTTTTACGGCTCATAATGGCGGTAGGAAGAGCGTCATTATCTTTCTGTGTGACTATAACTAAAGTGTTTTACTATCGTTGTGTGATTTTAGCCAAACATTTTTCATCATCTCTCTATCTGAGTTACTAAACATTTTCAGTATTTTTCTGTGTGATTTATAAAACTATTCTGTACCATCGTACTCTAAGATATCTTCTGAAATGCTTAATTTTCTTTATATGTGATTTCAACTTATTATTTTAATTTTATTTATATGTGATTTGTACAAGGGAGTTGCTATATCGTTCTGTGTGATTTTCGATAAGCATTTTAATTATCTGTATGTGTGACTTTAAACATAGCTTGCAACCATAAATGTTCAGGTTGTCGATATAGCTTCACATACAATGCGGAAAAGATATCAATTATCTAGGAAAAAAGATAGCGCTAAACTATAATAAAATATTGCAACACCAGGCGGAGCAAGTAAACAGAAAATAACATAAATTGATTATAAAGTTAAACACGCAAGAAGTAATTCTGTTTATCTGTCTGTCTGTCTGTCTGTCTCTCTCTCTCTCTCTCTCTCTCTCTCTCTCTCTCTCTCTCTCTCTCTCTCTCTCTCTCTCTCTCATGTATGGAATTAATTTAGTACAAATTAATCTAATAAAGTAAATCGGTAAATTTATAAAATCTTATGTTAATTGATGGGACAATTAAATCGTTTAAAGACAAATTACAATCAATAATTATGTTTATCAACAAAAATATGTATTCGGATTCGTTTTGAAAGGTAGCGAACTACGTAGTCTTTCTAAATTAAATTATAGGAAGTCGTATATGTTATATTATTAAATACTGGGATACTTTGTGATGGGCTAATTATATTTCGTGATTTTTTATATTTCCCAAGATGTTTGAATTGGGATAGCGTTGTACCGTACTGACAACACAAATATCAGACAAAAAGACACATTCTAATTATGATATGAACACTGTAAGTCCAGGGCCAATAATGATGGTTTTCTGCCTTTGCCGTCATTATTTGGATTTGAGGCTGTTAGTTTAAGATCAAACACGGGGTTATTTACTTTATCTAGTTTCATAGCCATTGTGTACTGAATACGAAGATCGCAGGAAAAATCATTAACGTTTCAAGTACAAAATTTACGCTATTAACACACGGCTACAACAGTTACTTCTCAAATTAAATTCACAAGCAGATGTCATAGTGTTCATCAGCTCATTGGCGAACGCAAGCGCAAGCAATAACCTTTGACCCAAGGCCAATGTAAATTTGGTCTGGTTTTCACCCGTTAACAAATATGCGTATATTATGGGTTTCAGATCAATGCCAACTTCTTTACAAACAAAATAAACATGTACAAAAGGGCCTCATAGTAAATCCCGTAGGAGCAGTAGCGATAACTATATGTTCGAGACGCCGACTATTGACTATCGACCTTCAATAGTAGTTATATTGATTTTAAAGATGGCCGCCAAAGCCATCGTGTTGGAGGTCTCATAAGAAAGATTTTGAAAACAGTCCACATGGCCACCATATTGAAAGCTTTATCATATGAATGCTTCAGATGTCCGATATAACCATAATATTGAACATTTGATCAGCACCATTTCATTTTGTAAGAACTAGATATTGCCAGAAGTATTGGAGTGACCACTACGCGTCAATATGGTCACGTACACATGAAACGTTACGTCAACAAGACGTTCAAGAAGGCGGTCATGGTGAGTATGGTGGAAGTGGCAATAACAATATTTTCATTCAGGAACAACTATATATCCTAAATACTCTTCAATGAATTATCATCTGTTCAGGAGAAGATGGCAGCCACAATGGAAATATGATCGGCGCTAAATCATTTGGGAGCATGTACAGATCACTCATGGAAGCTCCGTGTTGATATTCTCATCAGTTAAAAACAAAAGTAGCATAACAATATGTTAATGATGGCCGCCATTGAGACCATGCAGGAGCTCTGATGAGTGCAGCTGCGTAGGGGAACAAGTATATCTGTTGAAAACCATGATATTGACAACACAATCTGTTGAGGAGGAACGAAGACAATATTATTTTCAAAATGACAGCTGTTGCCGCCATATTGAATGTCAGATGGGCATCATAATCCTTTTTTGACAAATATACATTACACTTAAAGTGTTTTCAAGTTTAATGACAATTCTTTTGGAACTTTAGGAAATGTAGTGTTTCCACTATTCTGTACACGGACAAAAGGACAGACGGTGGATGATATGTCATCAATCTTGTATGCACAGCAAGGCTAGAAAGAGAAAAAACCAAAACGATACTTAAAGTAGACAAACGTTTTCACACTTTTATTGTCAATATTTTCTACCAAAAACCAAGTGACATTGAAAAGTTTAAATCACCTTCAACAAGAAATGGAATATGTTTCTTAAGCAATGAAGCTCAAATCCAGCTGTCCCTCATCTGAAGGCGGCGTATATCACGGCAATATAAAACATACACTGGCAATGGTATAATTACGTACTGACAATCTCCTTCTTGCTTTATTAGATTTTCTTGCATTGATCACCATTAAGTCCGTAAATTGTCCACGTTTACCCAGGGCTATAATTTTATTGATTTTCGAAGACAATACTAAACTCAAAGTTGACAGTTAACATCTTTTGTTTGGTTCTATGACAAATATAACGTATACTGCCAAACTGTAATACTATTATAAGCATATGAGAGAGAGAGAGAGAGAGAGAGAGAGAGAGAGAGAGAGAGAGAGAGAGAGAGAGAGAGAGAGAGAGAGAGAGTAATGTTTTAATAATTTTGCCATTTACTGTATTTAGATTTATCCGGCATCATTAATTTGAAGACAAACACTGATTTTAATCCAAACATAGATATACATAGATATATCATGTTACATTGAGCGTTCTTTTCTTTCTTTCTCTCTTTCTTTCTTTCCTTCTTTATTTCTTTGCTTTTTCTTTCTTTCTTTCTTTCTTTCTTTCTTTCTTTCTTTCTTTCTTCCTTTCTTTCTTTCTTTCTTTCTTTCTTTCTTTCTTTCTTTCTTTCTTTCTTTCTTTCTTTCTTTCTTTCTTTCTTTCTTTCTTTAGTTTTTTAATTATTGATTTACTTTATAATTTATTTGAATGAATTAATAAATTAATGTTGGAATTTTGCTGTCTAATAATCTTTGCATCAGGATTTTACAATACATAAACTTTACGTTATAATATAATGTTATTTCTGGTAGTTCAAATCTTTTAAATTACCCGAGTTATATGTATAACGTTTAAATTTTAATCTTCTGCTTTCACATGATGTCCCACAAATAAACATTAGAATATTGTTGTAGTAGATTTTTGTATTATATATACCATACTTCATTCATGTAATAGCACTAATGGATGACCTAATTATCACTACACCTTGAGAATCAACAAGATTTATAGCGGCTTCTAAATGGTCAACATTTTGATTCCGTAGAAAATAATATGATAATATTAATAATAAAAATGGAGACTTTGCATAACGCATAATCTTTACAAACACTAAGCGCTTCACAAAATATATAATGATAAAACTACAAACATTAGCAACAACAAACCATGAGTTTATAAAACATAAAAGCATGCTAAACTATTTGAGATAGGAAACATTATTAGGTCCTTAAATTTGTTCTTGGAGTCGAAGAAGGTGAGTTTTATGAGCACTCTTGAAAGGGATCACTATGTCTTTGTGTCTAATTTCAATGGGCTATTCTCGTTCACTTTGTTGAGCCTTGGTATGCAAAAAAAAAGCGTTGTCCATATGACTTCATTTTCATATTGGGAGTAGTGAGTATACGATTGTCAGAAGAGGAGCGCAATTACCTTGCTTGTGTGTACACATGGATGAGGCCAGATATGTATGTTACACTGGAGTCCCCCAGTGACATGTAGCACAGAGAAAACAGTTTGTGTTTGATTCTAGATTGAATGGATAGCCAGTGTAGGATTCATGGCGCTTTACAACATACATAATGATATGACTGCAAAAGAAAATACCATCAAATGAGAAAACATACAAAAAGCTGAAAATATTTAAGGTAAAAAACAGTATTAGGTCTTTAAGTTTGTTCTTGCAGTCGAATAATGTGAGTTTTAAGAGCATACTTGAAAGGGATCACTGTGTCTTTGTGTCTAATTTCAATGGGCAATTCGTTCCACGTTGCTGGACCCTGGTATGCAAAAGAACTTTGTCCATATGACTTCGTTTTCATAGTGGGAATAATGAGTATACGATTGTCAGAAGAGGAGCGTAAGTATCTTGCTGGTATATAAACATTGTGCTGAGACCAGATATGTTGGACTTGAGTCCGTCAGTAAAACGTAGCACAGAGAACAAAGTTTGTGTTTGATTCTGGATCGAGTGGATAGCCAGTGTAGGCTACAGAGCAGCGGAAAGGTGTGTTCTAATTGTGGATTTCTAAAGTACACTAAAGATGATCCGTTGCAGCTGTGGTTTGAACTTTTTGAAGTTTCTGGAGTAGATATTGAGACGAACAAGACATAACTGAGTTACAATAGTCCAGTCTTGAAAGTACTAATGAACATACAAGTGTTTTAGTGGCATCAACTGAAAGATATTTGCGAATGGAGCTGATGCACCTCAGCTCAAGATATGCAGCCTTGCATATGTTCATGACCTGTTAGTGCAATGTGAGATTACTGTCCAAAGTAACACCTAGGTTTTGTACTGACCGTGTGAATTTAATGTTGGTGTTGCTTGTATTTATTCTTTTGAAGTGACGGATGTACTAGAGAATGTCTTTGTGTTGTGATCAGACTAGCTTCTGCTTTATCATCATTCATCTGCAGTTTGTAACATATCATCCATGATTTCACCTCTCTACTCCCTGGATGATTCTTTGAAATAGTCCAGACATTTGGATAGATTTGTAGAAAGCATTAAAGTGGGTTAAAATCGCATCACATGACTCAGAAAGGTAAAGTTTACTAGTTCCTAACAGCAGGGAAAAAAACAAATTACATTTTTTTTGTTCTTTTAACAATATTTGTAATCAATGTCTCCCAAAATTGACTGTGTCCAAATCCTTCATTTTTCAATTGACGACATAAACCTGTAGTAGTTGAGCATTCTCTCCCAGAACATCAGTAAACTCTAAGCTATGGGGAGATAAGTATGATATGACTATGTGTTATTGCTTGCAAGAAAACAATTGAAATTGTTTGTCATATTTTGTGAGGCTTTAAAATTAACTAGGTATAAACCATTTGTTCAAATCAAATTTAAAAACTAATTATTTAAAAACTAATTATTTAAAAACTAATTATGGTAGGTTACAGTTAATTTCCATAATCACATTAATTCCATCAGCCAGAATTAAAAATAAAGTTAAGTTTATGCTGTGCTCTTTTAAATTCATAATGTATGTTGAAGTGACAAATTCGACACCTGAACTTTGTACGAACTGCTCATATTCAGCTCAAGTAAGATCAACATAATTAATTATTAAATTCCTATAAACAAAGGTAAGTATATCTTAGTTGATTCTAAGGTTATAGAAAATGGAGTTAACATCCACACTTGTAGTAGTTTAAATCCTCTCTATAATTTTATACATACTAAAATATATGTATTTGAGACACACACACATATACTTACGCACACGGATGCACACATACACACACAAACATTGTAAGGTTATGGAATGGTTGTCGTTGTTGTTGTAGGGTTTAACGCCAGTTTTCAGCACACGTTAGGCTATACATGGCAGCCAGTATTATTGGTGGTGGAATAATCCGGGAAAACCCCCGGAAAGAACCACAGACCAACGAGATGCTACTGGCAAGCTTTCTTACATAACTACATTAGCCGAATCTTAGACTTGAACCAACGCAGACAGAGGTGAGATGGCAGTGATCCGTAACGGCGAGCGCTTTAGATCACTCGGCCACTCGGGGCCACACGTTATGGAATGGAATGAAATAAAGATAAATTACGTTCATGTCAGATAGACCCTCACAGGTTTTTGAGATGTAGAATAGACTCGATAGTACGACCTCCTGCACGTCGTCAGGGATGACCAATCAAGGCAAGATTTTGCCCTGGGATGTCCGATCATAAATGTCCAGCTGATAAAGTCTTGAACAATTTAAATGTGAGGCTTATTTAGAAAGAAAAAAAAATGATTGAAAGTTATATATATATATATATATATATATATATATATATATATATATATATATATATATATATATATATATATATATATATATATATATATATATATATATATATATTGTTTAAAAAAATTGATTATGCGGATTGTTCTGATGTGTCGATAAACTCTATAATGTAGATATCGGATAAATATAGCTGACTGTTTTTCTCCTTCAATTCATGTCTCGATACATTAGCAAATCGCTAACTTTAGGTATTGATATAAAATGGAATACGAGTTAGAGTAATCCAATTGAAACAAGAAGGGTATTCATCTTGGTGAGGTCGTGTTCGTGTAAAACGCAGAATCATCCATTTAGTATCAGTGCTCTCTCCAAACAAGCCGCACTAGGGTATTAATTATTCAAAGCTACGCGCTTTCTCCCCATGTTCATAAAAATCGAAATACGAAAGCGATTCATTTTAATCAAATAAACGTTTCCACGGTAACGTCCTGTCTAATAATTTCGCATTCAGTCATTATGTGCGTAATGATAACACCATGTACCAATCCATCTCCGAAATTTCGTCACTTTGACAGCGTTTATTTCTGCATGTTACAAATATAAATAGTCACGAAATCTTTGTAACAAAATTACCCCTTCTTTCTCATTGATTTGTGTAATCCTCCTTATCAATTAATCAAAGAATAACATTTAGCTTTAGTTAAGGCACTGCTGTCCCAGCGTGCAGATATTGAAATGTTTTGGAATGACACATCGACATTGTAACTTATTATTGGTTCTTTTGAATCAGGATTGGAAGATTGTGAGCTACAATCTCACCGTAAGTACATTTGGAACACCTCGAGCCGTTTGCACGCCAGCAAAAGCAAACCATATATTTAATGCACTGACATTCAATCAACCTGAAACAGTTTTTGGATTTATTTGTTTATTTGGAAAAGTGAATTACTCTGTGTTTATCCCTTGAGGCCCTTTAATAGTTGTCATAGATTGCTAGTTTTTACGTAGGACGAAATATTTAATGTCAATAACGTGTTGATATGTATTTGCAAGGTTTTCACGTATTAATTTTGAAAGATGCAACGTCCAAAGCATTTGACGTTTCAAAGTATAATGCACCACAATAATTCAGCAGATAAAGCATTTTCACCTCCTGGAAAGAGGGTTTAAATCTGTATGCTAGACTTGATAGTTTATGTAGGCGTTCGCAATGACCACGGTAAATACATATGCGTCCGTGAGCATTGTCAAAATCGATCCAAATACATATGGTCACCAGGCTTTGAGGTGACTTGGGCATGACATTTGTTGATCAGGCAACGTGTGAGACCGAAAACATATCTTCCCAGTAATGGAATCCACAACTCTTTCCGTCAGATGTTAGAAAAAGAAAACCAGCAAAGTTGCATTTGCACACGTCCTACGCATGTGAATATAGATAAGGTTTGTGCATGCGTTTTTTTTTTTCAATCGAGAATTCCTATATTGTAGAGGCTGTCGTGTGACATATTGTCTTAATACCTTTTACATACGTTTCACGTACACATGAGCATGAAGATGATTCATACATGGCGGGGATGGCCTCTGTACTTATCCAATCGAAATTGATTGCGCCGCCTATAAATCCAGTTTTCAGTCAAGTATCCTGCGCCAGAATTGTTTCAGTACGGATCTGTATTGATAATGTGCTTAGCTGTGACAGATGTGAAATTTTGCAGCTTTGTTGTTTTTGTTTCTTCAGACTTTTAGAAAATGTAACTGATTGAATTTTATTTCTAATTTTGCTTTCTTGTTCATCCTTCACTCCATTCATTGTCCTTTCTTTCCTTTACAATTACCTTAAGTTAATGACCATCACACATACGATGGAGCGATACTAATAGACATACACTGGAACTTCAATTTATTGTCACATGTCAATACCAATCTGTAGATCTTCTCTAGCTGTTTAGCAACCACATCATCAGTTAATAATAATTCGCAAACCATAATAATTTAGAATATCCAGAGTGTATTCAAAGCCCCCTTCGGACTAAAAGAAATACATAGTTTGCTGCAGGGGACAAACATATTGCAACTTTCGTTTGACGTTGTTACATTTGGTTAAGTACATTATTCTTATAGGGAATAGATACCTCTACCCCCCCCCCAAAAAAAAAAAAATTATTCTAGTTAAGTGCCTTATTCATATTAACCATCCTAAATACAATAATTTTTGGTTAAATGCCTAATTCATAAAGAGAAGACATACCCTCAAAATAAAATAATTTTAGGGACCAAATACCAACAATAAAATCACTTATTGCTACGAGCTTTATTAGTATAGAAAAGTAAACCAAAGATAAAAGTACGTTTGTATAAGTGCTTTATCCTTACGGGTGCCACCTACCCCGCCAGCCCCAACGAAATTACTTTTGGTTAAGTGCCTAATACTTACAGGGACTAAATACGAAAATAAAACCACCTTTGGTTAAGCCTTTAATCTTACATATGCCAAATAACAAAATAAAATCACCTTTGGTTAAGCCTTAAATCTTACAGATGCCAAATAACAAAATAAAATCACCTTTGGTTAAGCCTTTAATCTTACAGATGCCAAATAACAAAATAAAATCACCTTTGGTTTAGTGCCTTATCTGATATGGACCAAATTAAAAATTTAGTTTTAGTCCTTATTGAGACCAAGTACCCAAAAAAAATAATCATTTTTGGTTATGTTTGTTATAGGGACCAAATGCCATAATATAAATGTTTGTATGCAGCGATGACTTCTAAAGTGCCTATTTGTCCAATAGTTCGTTCCAAGATAGACGCACACACGCATGCGTATGAACAGAATGGTGACAGTATATATATATATATATATATATATATATATATATATATATATATATATATATATATATATATATATATATATATATATATATATATATATATATATATATAAATGACTACGTGTATACTCAGACGCGATTAACGGATGGACGGATAACGGTGAAGTAGGTGGATGAAAAGGAAAATGAACCGATGAATGTTTTCACTATGTAGTCATCTGTAGCAGATTTAGTTATACTAATATACTAAAACATACTTAGGAAGACTGCAGTAAGACAATGGAGAATGAATTATTCTCACCAAAATACAGTTTGAAGAAATGAGCACAGATCAGGTACGTTTGCTGTTTTTGCTCTTTCAGAGACTTCAAAATGTTTATACAATATAAATTGTATATCGTTTCACTCTGTTTACAATATTGCGTCTGAAACTATTGGCAGTGACCATGGAAGTGGTTTAATTTTAAGAACAATACATATTTTGGTCAGATAGAATTAAAAAGGATCGGAATCCCTTATCTATCAGTAGATTTAACGCCGATTTACGGGCAACATAACGCGCTAAAATGTCCGCAACTGTATGTGCAGCATGCTATGCACGTGCAGATGACATAACATAGGCAACTGTATGTGCAGCATGCTATACACGTGCAGATGACATAACATAGGCAACTGACAGGTATCTAAAAATTGATGAGAAGGAGAACAACTACAGAGAAAAACGCTTACTGTAGAATACGAATGATCTTTAAGCCCTCTCTGGGTGATATCAAGGCCGACTAACATCATGTTTACGTATGTATTTTGTCTCGTAATCTAGAGGTTTCATCGTTTTTAAGAATGTTGCTAATTATGGAAGACGAGGCACGTTCTTGAAGACCGTAATCTGCGACTGGTGAGTAAGAGGTGCTTGATGTGAAGAGGACAAATGATAACGATAATTTATGCACCGAAGAAGATTGTTCAATTAATATGGGGATTAATTCCTCAGTTTTATTTGTATATTTCAATTTGAAGCTAGACAGGTTTGTGTAAGAATGTTTTCTCATTTGTGAACAGCTCATCAAAAACATAATTAGCTGACAAAGTGTAACTAGAGACTTTCGAATCAGATTGTCGCAGGTGATGAAACATGATTTACGTTTTTGAACTTGACTACAGAGTACAGTCCGGATCTGACAAAAATAGCAGAAACCATACATTGCTCGATGTAATTTGACATTGCTCGATCTAATTTGACTATCAAGATAATTTTGTACTCATTAGTTTGCATGTCCAAAGTCCGCTCGTCTATGTGTCTGTCTCACTCTGTTAGTGTCACTCCCCCAGAAATGTTTTCTAAGTTGAAGAACACGGTCGAAGCACCTGTCAGCGTATCGGTGCTGAATTATCTACCTACTAAAAATAGCGCACCTGTATATGAATTGGCCGGCGTGTCAGACTTTGTCAAAGAGCAAAGCATACAAACGTTGTCACATCCTCCATATATCCTTGATTTATAGGTCATGTTTTTGCTGACTCCTGTTATCAACGATTCGAAGATGGAATAACCATGAAAGCCGCCGTGTGGTTGGAGGTGAAGGTTTCTGCGTGGTAGTGCAAACATGAGTACAAATGGTATTTACTAATTGGATAATCAGATTACGAACACTTCCGGAGGTGTTGGTGCATTATTTTGAGGATATGTACTGATATGCTTTTCGCTAATAAGGACTTTTGCTGTGCAGTGTACTAATATTCAACATTATTTGTATGCCTTTGTACAGCCACTGCAGAACCAGAAATCGAAATACTGACATCAACTGGCCACATGTGAAGCCAGTTAATTTCAGCTTTATATATTTTTTGGCGAACATTCGTACAGATCATTAGGAGATATAAACAACAAAATTGTATTGTTCATTTTTTATTTTAGCAAAATTATGTGCTCTAAGGGAATAGGCTATAAACACTCTCAGAAATGAAATCAGCTTTTAAGCAATTAAATTAACTTCTCATGTATCATTGTTTCGAAATTTGTGTCCTCGAAAGGTGTTATGAATCTTTAAACCACAATGACCACTTCAAAGACAGTAGAACCAGATATCTTGGCAGAACAATCAGCTAAAAGCACCGAGTATACAGACAGTGGAACTAGCATCATAGACGAATCAGGAAAACATGCATCTACTACAAAGACATTGGAGCCAGGTGTATTGTCAGAGTAATCGGGAACAATGCATTCACTACAGAGACAGCGGAATGAGATATCTTGTCAGACAAATCAGACACATTATTAGAGAAAGATATTCAACCTGCCCGACATTTGCTTCATTGGCGTCGTAAATCCAATAAATACTTTATACTTGATTTTACCTCCATGGTAAATGCAGTTGTGTTAAATGTATCGTTTACTGTCTACCTTTACGCATGTCTCAGACTCGTAGGCACTGTTACATAGCAATAATGATATCGATAGAGGAGTGAAATGTGGCAGATTTCATCGAACAAAATGTTGTAGATCACCTGTTTCAAATTTCAATTGCTGCCAATAACTTACGCCAATGATGAAATTTTATTCGCTGATTTATATACGCAGGTAAATTATCTCATTCGATTTTCATGCAGCTTTAATGGCTTATGCAATATTCGACGTGTATTTGTATGTGTGCATCCACTTATGTGTGTGGGTGGGTGGGTGGGTGGGTGTGTGTGTGTGTGTGTTTGTGATGCCGCACTAGCTTGGATTCTTTTGGTTCTGTGCTTATATCCAAGAAACAGGAGTCCCTTTTACAGGACAGACACGAGAGGCTAATTGAGTAAATTGTCTTGACCTTAGGTGACCAGGACTGATTTAATGGTGGGATTCGAACAAGCATCCTTTTGGTAGTGATTGCGGCATTCTAACTAGAGTACTCCCTGGTGCCTACTTCGACTGGTCACCTAGTACGAAATGAGGTCAGCACATTGGGGATGTTCTACATTCCTGAACCAGCACGGGTTGGATTGCTGGGAAAGGCGAATTCGACTTCTTTTTTTCGGAAGGTCAAAATTTTGGACCACATCAGTTAAACAATCGTTTTTATTGTTGTTCCATAAAACTAAATTACTATATGTTATTTCAAATCGAACAATGCACTTTTCTGATTTCAGTGACTCAGAATATGTTTACCGCTTTTGTAATAATGTCATGAAATCGTAAGTTTTATTACACATAGTTAAACTATACAGAATATGTGTACATATATCTATGAAATTAGAATACATATACTTGTTGTACTGTCCTGGTAAATTGGTGTGTTTCTATATGAGACGATACAAATATGTTGTTTAAACAAATTTCATCAAAATACACATGAAGGAAAAGGGTTTATGATGGTAAAGTTCAGGTAAAACTGAAACGATTCTTGACAAGGGACAAACGTTTCGTGAACCTCGTTGTGGGATTTCTAATCTGTTCGTCCATTGTGTTTAAGTTATAATCGTTGTAGCCTTCCTTGTCCGTTCATCACTGTATTTGATTCATTAATGTAGTTCAACTCGTTCGTCCATCGTGTTTATTTCGTAATCATTAAATGATTTCTAGTCCATTTTTTCTTGTATTTAATTCAAAAGCGTTGTAACATTCTAGTAAGTTCCTCCGTTGTTTTTAATTAATGTTCACTATAGCATTGTTGATCAGATCACAGTGTGGTTAGTTTATAATCGTTTCAGCATGTCTAGTACGCTTCTCCCTATGTTTAGTTATATTACATCATGGTCTGCAGCATGTATTTGGCATTCACAACACAGCCTTACTTTGGTTTAAGTCCTACCTAGTAACCAGGACACAACTTGTATCAGCAAATGGAATACACTCCCGCCCAGTTGATCTATGTTGTGGTGTTCCACAGGGGTCTGTTCTTGATCTGTTCTCATTTATTCACTCAGTCGCTCTCAAGTGTCATATATCAGCATCCAATAGCTCACCAACTCTACGCTGATGACACCCAACTATACAAATATAGCCACCCAACTGAAGCTGTCGCTACCATCCAAAGGTGTAGAGACGTGCATGTTTTATGTGAAATCATTGATAACATGTAACAAGCTGCGGATGAAGAATGATAAAACTGCCGCCATTCTGATCACAACACAAAGACTTTCTCATTCACATCCTTTCCCGCAAACAATAAACATCAGCAATACCAGTCAGTACGAAACCTAGGTGTTATCCCCGAATGCACTCTCACATTGCACCAACATGTCATGAATATTTGCAAGGCTGCATATCTTGAGACGCATCAGCTTCATTCGCAAATATCTTTCAGCCGATACCACTAAAACGCTTGTGTGTTCATTAGTACTTTCAAGACTGGAATATTGTAACTTAATTTTGTCTGGTTTGTCTCAATATCTACTTCAGATAAGTTCAAAATACAGCTGCTCGGATCATCATTCTGGATCGAATAGATAGCCAGTGTGGGGTACAGAGCATTTGGGAGGTGTACTCCGATCGTGCTACTCTGATAGTAGCACGATCGGAGTTCACCTCCCAAATGCTCTGTACCCCATACTGGCTATCTATTCGATCCAGAATCAAATATCAAATTTGTACTCTTTGCGATTTTTAAATGACGGACTCCACTGAAACATATGTATCCGACCTCACCCATGTGCTTCCTACTTTATATTTTTCCATCATGTTTGTATGTTTTCTTATTTCACGGTGTATTTGTTTTTGGTAATCATATGATTATAAATGTTGTAAAGCGTTTACTGTCCAATATCACACCATCTACCATCCAAAAAAGAGTTAGTGTTTATAATCACACTACTCATCTCTCATACCCATTGACAATTTTGAACAGTCTCTTTTCTAGAGTATTGGGTAGCCCTGAGAAGGGCTTTTTGTATAAAATGCTGGCATCTCATAGGTCTAGCCCCGCACGAACATCTCTTACTCCAATCATTCTCCCAATCGACTCTTGTGATTGGGAGTGCAGAGGAATCTTGAGTGGCTTCACTATCCCAATCTTCCGTTTGAGGGATAGTGAAAGGCTGTTCACGTCTTCCTCAATACCGCAATCGTCGAAAAAGTTGTGGTTGTGGATGTTGCGATTGGGGCTGTGAATGTGGTTGGCAAACTGATTATGGTGGTGGAGGAGTCCTCACCTCAGGTTTCACCTGACAGACTTCAACCATAATGAGGTGAGGCAAAATTGGTCTTTTCTTGTCCTCCTCTTCTTTCGTTTTTCTCTCCTTCTCTTCTTCTTCAATTCTGGCCTGTTCTTCTAAACTCTCCATAGCCAGCTCGTCCAGGAGACGTCTAGCATGCTCCAGGTGCATCTGAAGCTCACTAAGCTTGTTGAGTCTACTCATCTTCTTTGGGTTGATGGGCCAACGATAGGTAGCCAGACTGACGAGTGTTTCTCTATATTTGACACAAGCGAGGACGTGAAGGAAAATACACCTATCATCACCAAAAACACGCAGACTTAAAAGAAACACTCGCTCACTGTTTTACTTTACTCACATGAATTATAAATTTAACAAGTTATTTGAGAAATACGTTGTGCTTATAGACGCACTTCAAACAAAAATAAAATGAGACTGTGATTATAGACTCACTTCTATTTTTTCTAACTTCCTCACATACCATTAGCAAATTGAATTATTAATTATTTTCGAGAATATTGGATAGCCCGAAAAAAAGGCTGTTTTTTGTATGCACGAGGAGGGATGATAATATTTTAGTGTCTAAGATTGCGTCCTCGTCTGGCAACAGGATAGGGTCTGCTTCTTAGGAAAGAGAAAGAGAACTCTTTCGTGTCGACACGACAGTCGACAAAACTTCTGTCTTATTCCTGCTGCTGTTGTTGCTGCTGCTGTTCTCTCTGCTGCTTCTGAAGTCTATACATCTCAGTCCATTCTTCTTTGTCTTTTTGAACTTCCTCTCTGAAGAGTTCTTCTATGCGGTCTTCCGTTACTTGCAGCATTCTAACATTCTCTATCTCTTCAGGCTTTGGCATCAGATTGTGTCTGATACGATGCAGAGTGACGTAAGCTTCGTTCAGCTTGGCTAGTCTTGAGCACATCTTCGTAAGAGGAGGAGTCAAACAATGGATGGTCAGACAGGAGACTACCCCTGCTTTATATGGTTCAAGCGCGAACGCGAAAGAAAACAACCCTCTACGGTTTAGGGTTGGAAACGTTTGAATAGTTTGATGTGAGGGATAGAAAGAAGTCAAAGAGTATCTAGATTAATAAAAATGTAAAACAAACGACAGATGCATTGGTTTCACAACACAATATTTTTATTCAAATCACAAACAACTCACAAAACACAATTTTTATCAACTAACAAACATTTTATATTTCACAAATATTTTTTGATATAACAAATATTTTTTTCAAATAACAAACATTTTATTCAAATAACAAACATTTGTTTCTTCAAATAACAAACATTTGTTTCTTCAATAACACCAATACATTATCTTTGAGATGGTTGGTAACGTTGTGAATTAAATTGAGATTTCCACTGTTGTTATTGGGCCACTGATGTACACTACGTTTATTAGCTAAAGACAACAGCCATAATGGTCACAAAACCATCTATCTACTTTGTCATTGTTTCGAGACGAATGACGATCAAAAGATCTCACTAAATGTTCTAAAGAATATTCAAGACTGCGATGATGCAGAAAATAAACACAATATTGTCCACACACCATAGAATCTGTGCCTTGTAATTTCACATAATTGAATCGTGTCGTCTGGACATTTCTTCTCATAAAGTCAATGATATCTTCTTCCAAGGGAGGCAATCCATACGAATCAAAATACTCCACTCTTGAGAAAAGTAGACAGCTACGCAGTGAGTTCCTGGAAGATGACTGTCATCTGTGTTGATGACATAAGCTTGATTCTCTTGAGGTTTGCGATGAGGTAGTTCATCTTTAGCACACACGACAGGATTCCAGGAAGCCGTGTACTAACTACGGTTCAAAAGATAATAAAGGTCCCAGGTATCCATGTTTTTGTGACTATATTTTTTTCTTTCTTCACAGGTGATGATAAGTCATCAATTCAATAAGACTTTTTGCTTGAATAGGTCTGTCAAGTAACTGTTTGTTTGCTTCGTCTCCTTACTCTTGGCCAAGAAAGCTTCGATGCGATCAATTTCTCGAGCAAACGATGGAGGAGAGGAATGATCACGCAAGTCTTTATACCACTGATATAACACGGCTTCTTCTGAGATGAGATTCCAAGATTCGTTCAGATAATCGTCCAAGTTTTTTCTTGACTCATCATCATACATTTATCGTGTCGAATTTGACTGGGATGATCGATTTGGCAGCCTTAACAATCTTTTTTAATCATTTCTCTCATTGTATTCTCTAAGTGTTTGGCAAAACAGGTGACTAAATGTTGTTCCTGTTCTGGCTATCTGGACTGCATTATCACTACTTTTTCTTGTTGGCCTTGGGGGTCTGCTTTCTTTGTAACCTCCCATTCCATTTCCATTGATTCTTCACTGTTCAAAGAGGGACAAGAGTTTCCATAGTGTTTAATAGTCTAGAATGACTGCTCTCAAACTGTTGATTTTTATGGTATTATCGAATTCGGCATACAGAATGACATTCACCGTTTCGGTAAGAGGTCCTGCAAACTGAAGTTCCAAACGCAGTTTCCCAGATTCTATAGGGTGGAAATGTCCCTCGTCGTTGCCTTGGTCTGGGGTGAAATCAAAAGCCCACAAAGTGTAACCTCTTGCATAGTTGTCGTAGGAAATGCCGTGACTGGTGTTGGTTCCTAACTGTGCTGTGGCTCCGTACAGTGACAAGTACGACCTCAAGTAATTCTTCTCGGCAATGGTGGGTTCGAAGGGTCGGGTACACAAAGTTTTGCCATCGCGACTGACTTCGATTTTGGATACTCCGCAGTGCATAAACTGGGAAGGATTTTGATCGTGGGTACCGTTGAGGGCTGCATTGCTGACGATAGCAATGAATAAACGTTTGTTTAACTGTCCTTGAAACAGATGATCTTCGATCTTAGATCGGAGTCCAGTGGCAATGGTGAAAGTTTTTACTTCCACGTGTCGTATCGGATACTTGGCTGTCGTTCTGCTCAAAGTGTGACTGATATCATTTCCCACTTTAGGTAACACTTCCACACGACGCACGTATAACCTGGCTTCATGGATAATGGTTTTGTATTCGTTGGCATGAGCCATCAAATGGAAAGCCGTACTGCTACGATTCAGTCTCAAGCGAATATCACTCCGTTCAGCAAATACTTCTCTTGAAACCAAATGTCCAAATGCAAACGAACGAACAGTTCTAAACTACGTCCTTGCAGAATTTTCTTTCGACGCTCGTTAAAACCCACATTGTGAGGATCGTAATCTACGGTCAAAGCTGTGTCGTTAAACTTATTATCACTTGCTGTGTCAGGTTTCCATACCACGCAAGCATCTAAATGAGTGTTCTTGGTTTCTTTTCCGTACGTCTAGAGATTTTCGAGGTACGCTCGGTAAGGGTAAGTATCCATGCTACTGCTGATCAGTTTGTTATTCATGTACAAATCCACATCGCTGAACAAGTAATGCATGAAATTGTTGACGGGAGCTACTCGGGCATCGGCTCCTGGAACGGAGTTGTCGGTTTTAATCACTTTCACTATCAAATACAAGTAACTGATGTTTAGATCAATGTAATCTTCTGGTTGCCCTTTGATTTCAAACTCGATGGGAGCTGAATCCGCCAAAGAGGAGACGGGATGAAATTCGACCCATTGGGTTTCTTGCATGGTCATCATTGTTGGTGGCACGGCAAAGAGATCCAGTTCCGACTTGGAACAGGCACAAGATACTTGGTGCATCATTTTTCTCTCAGTCTCTATGTTTTACTTTTAATAATCAAAAATGTCTAAGTCTCGAGCGGTTCTTTTTTCTTCGTCTTTCTAGCTTTAGAGATTTGGAGACTTTTGGAAGGGTGTCTTCGTGGACGCTTTCTGCCTTGTCCTTGCTGTGTCCTCAGGGAAGCAGGAATGCCAGACGCGGTACCGTTCAGGGCATTTATAGGACTTTCTTGTCGACCCAAAATCTCTTTACCCGTTTGAAGCGAGACATTTTAGCCTGCTCTCAAAAAAGCTTCTTTGGGGTTTTGTTTGTCAATGAGGACATTGTGAAGAAACTCTTTGCCGTGAGTCAATGCGGCATCTTTTATGGGATGCAATCCACGTGTCACCATCGGTTTCAAAACAGGGAACACGGAACGAAAGGCTGATTTAAACATATTTCATAAACCATGTCCTCGTTGTCGAGCGACTCCTCGGTACACAGGATACATCACTTTTCAGTTGTTCGAGAATCGTTTTTGAAAATGGATTTTCACTGTGACTTTCCCTTTGGTAAATGGGATATTTTGTCCCAGTTCTCCTTTTATATTAATGTTGGCACTGTTGAAATACGACTTACTGACGGGCAAATAATGAGAATGTACAAATCGCGGTGAACGTGATAGGTATTTCCACCTTCCTCATCAGCGGCTGCGACAGAATCAACTTTGAAAGGAATGACACGCAGTAACGGTACAGTGGTGTGTCCTACCACGTTGTACTCCACCACTCCAGAGTACACAAACATCAAGTTAAGTCCTTGGTTCATTTCTACAAGGAATCGAAAATATTTCGCAAAATCCCAGTTAGTGGTTATGGATGGTATTTCATTTTTCTTGACCACCATCCTTGAATCTCCACCTAAAATATCATACAATTCAGGACAAAAGGTAATGGCCATCAATTTATCCTCTGAAAATTTCATCATTAGGCGACGAGCCACTTGATGGTACTCAAAGGTAACACTTCTTTGGCTTTCTCCATGGCTTTACAAAACAAAGTATTGAACCTGGTAGCAAGTGTAGTCACTAAATGTTGACCACTAAAATAATAACCAGCAGGAATGGTGAACACATAGGTGGTCCCTTTAGTTTGTGTGTCCTCTGTTTTCTTTGTGTCACTGCCTGTGATGTCTCGTTCGTCTAAGGCGTTTTGCAATTGCTCGTCATACACTAGTACTTTGAAAGTGTATTGATTTTCGACGATATTTTTGATTTGTGTCGGGTGTATCATTTCCACTAAAGCCACTTCCCAATGAGCATCTTGATTCAAATGAATGGTTTGAGGTAATTTAGCTGTGTAACATCACAACGTGTTGTTAGGAAACACCTCCATGGAACTGTCACTGGGTAACATTAAGTAAAATTGGTTAATAGTGTTGTTCATAATTCCAACGTTCTTCTGTCCATGGAGTCACTCAAGGTTGAAGGAGTGTCTAAAAGTGAATTGTGATTGGAAGGTTGACTGTTAGGAGAATGACTAACGTTGGACTCAAGATTCCCAATATTGTTACTGTTGTTCCCGTTGTAAGAATACCGGTATTTCAGGGAAGGATTAGTAAGAAGATAACCGATGCAACTGCTGAGTAAAATAGTCCACAATTGGTTGTCGCCTTGTTGCAAACTCAAATTAGCAATGGCTGCACCGATGACACAATACACCACAAAGATTTGACAGAAAAAGACGATTTGCTTTTTAGGGGAACTTTCTCTACACCACACCCACAAGGGTTGCTTTTGTAAATCTTGCAGAGAAGAACTGTGTGAAGGAGTAGTCACTGTTGTCGCTGAAGCCGTATTAAAGGGCATGATGGTCACTTCTTTTTATAGTCGATGACTTGCGAAGCGTCAATCCAAGAATCAAAACTAGGAGAATATACTTTCCAACGTACTTTGACTTCTTTGACACGACGTTTTCCTACTTTACGGGTTCTTTGTTCGAGAATACTTTCAATGTCGTACACGTCGTCTTCTATTTTGGTGACACGTTTTAACTCAGGCAAGTAAAACGTTCCTTTTAATACTTCACAATTCATGTCTTCCAATTTATAGACGGTAGGATGACGATCACGCACTCGTCCAGTAACACGAAACAATTCGGTGGTCCAGTTGGGTAAGTAACCTTTGTCGAAAGTGCGTTTAGTTTTGCCAATGCGAACCCAATCTCCAGGGGTTAACACTCCTCCACCTTTCATGGGGACAGCCATCGTCCGGGATGTACCAAACAGACGCTCAAAAACAGTCAGTTCGTTGTCAGGTGTCACATCTTGTGGGGTACGTCCAATGCTTCTATGGTAAGATGATTGTAGGCTCGGACTAAGTGCGGTAAGACGTCGATGTACTTGAGAGTGTGTTGTTGCCTAAAATATTTCCACATGCGTTCTTGCAAGGTACGTTGAAAACGTTCCACGATACTAGCTTTGGTTTCAGGATTTTTGGTGGTGAAACAATGAATGTCAAATTCGGTGCCTTTGTCGGTTTGCCATCGAAGAGGGTAACGACCACTTTGTTTCAACGCCAGTTGCAAAGCTCGTACTAACTCTCCGCTCGATTTGGATGTCAATGGTACGACCCAGGCAAATTTGAAAAAGAGGTCAGTGACACAAAATAAATATTTATAGCCACGATTGTAGGTGGCTAAATGAGAGACATTGGCTAAATCGGCTTGCCATTGATGATCGATGCCTTCCACTTGAGTGCGACTTCTGTGAAATTTTCGTCGAATGGGTTTGTGTAAAGTGTACGTAGCTTGTTCTTGTAACCATCGTTGTACTTCAGGTAAACGGAGCCTTTTTAGGCGAGTTTTTGCAGCACGATACAATTTCTGAATGCCTCCGTAACCTGCATGGTGTGCTGGATCGTAGTAAATGTTGGCTAATAACTTCTCCATGGTTGTGTTAATAAGTGACCCACTCTTCCATGATACTGCTTTGGGTGGGACGAAATGGGGGTTGTTTGGAACGTCGAGGGAACTGGTGGTGGTGGCAGTGGTGAAGGTGGGAATGGGATAACTTTAGTCTTCTTTTCTGTTCTCACTTCTGGTTTCCTTTCTTTCTTTTTCACATCTGTCGAAGAAGGAGTGGCCATCATCTTTTTAACCCAAGTTTTGAGTTCTTATAGTTAGGGAGTGGGGGAATGGGTCAACAAGGAAGCTGCTATATTACCCGGAATGGGAATGACGGTGGGTGTTTGAAAGATATCATGGGGTTCTTCTTCCTTGGGTAATGGTGGGGTGACGTCTGTCTTGTTGGCTGTAGATTGTGAGAGCGACGGACTATTCATTAGAGCCTTCAGATCGGTCAGAGTGGGTAGAGCTGTTTGTTCCACAGCTTTTCGATGAAAGAGTTGTAGTCGTTACAAGAGTAGACCGTACTTTTGCGATTTTTCGGTTTCGGAGAAATCGTGGCGATGAATCAAGCATTGCAATTCGTGTTGTAATTGGGATATCTCGGTCAAATCAGGATTGGGTGGTAAATGGGGGATACGTTGTTGTTGCCAACAATGGTATTCCATCCATCGTTTGTAAAGGACTAAAGTCAGTTTTCGTCCTTCAATGGTCTTCCAAAGGTTGCGCCTGAGATCGTGGTGCTCCATGGGTCCCTTTTATCTTCTGGAAGGATCAACTTTGGGATATCCCTCGTGCCATCCTTTGTACCAAACCTGTTAATATTCCAGTGCCGGCTTTGGCTAATCCTCCCAACACAGGATGAAGAAAGGGAAAAAATCCTCCGCGTTGCACCAACATCTTTTTCTTTTGAAGAACGTGTCGATGTTTGGCTAAGCATTTTTTTCTGGTGTGGAGACAAAGGTATCGTGCCTTTCAAGACATTTAAACAACATTCGCACAAGGTATCGATGACATCTTTGGAGGCCGTTTTAATGATTTGTTTTCGCATGGGTGGAGAGGCTTTGGACAGGACGGACAACACGTCTCCGTGTTTGGCTAAAATAGGAGGTACTCCTTTCCTTTTCTTTCCTCTTTGGGGTGAATAAGAATGTTTTCTGCGAGATGACATCTTTGTTTGTTCGTTCCACAATACCACTGACGTCAATGACTTGGAACACACACCCTTTTACCTTTTTTTTTTGTTGTACCATCACTTGATTTATAAATGGCATCAGTTCTTTGGGAATTAAAAGTCCTCCGCGTTGCACCAACATCTTTTTCTTTTGACGGACGGACATTTTCTTTTCAGCCATTTGACGAAGAACGTGTCGATGTTTGGCTAAACGAGGAGGTAGTCCTTTCCTTTTCTTTCCTTTGTGGGGTGAATAAGAATGTTTTTTGCGAGGTGACATCTTTGCTTTTTCGTTCCTGAAGACCACTGACGTCAAAGACTTGGTACACACCCTCTTTTATCTATTTTTTTTGGGAACTAGCGCTTCGTCAAAAAGGTAAAGATGTGTTTCTCAAAATTACCAAACTAGCCTCCTTTTTGGTGATTCATCTTTTTCTTTAAACAACTACGTCTTTTGAGTGGATGACGTCGATGTTTGGTTTTTAAGCGTTTTGTAGGATGACAAGATTTTCTGTTTCCTTTTCCTTTTTGAACAGCAGAACGCCGAGGATTGTGGTGTGCAAGTTTTTGAGGAGGCATCATTGGGTGTTCAGCAGTGGCACAGAAATTACTGATTCACGTCGTGGTCCTCAAGTGATTTTTTTATACTGGAATGCGACGCTATTGATTATCTTTCCGTCGTATCAACTTCATGACAGGTAACACACGTCGTGAAGGGTTTCGCAACGGACAAAATCGGGACAGTTCTTTTTTGGACAAATCCAGTAAACTCTTTAACATGCCAGATCTTTCTTGGACTTTGACTTTGGGGGCAGGTACTTTGTGAGCTGCTGCTTATGCAGCTAACGTGGAAGAGGGTGTCACCGGTGGAGGAGACGTTGCGGAAAAGGCAAATTTTCAATGTTTCATCAAATTAGGAAGAACGGGTCTCAAATTGGATTTGGCTGGTATCATCTGCAACGGAGAAGTGGAAGAACCTGAGGCTACTGGAAACGCGGTCACTGGTGTTGCAGGTCGTGGTTTACGAAGGTAAGGTTGCGTCCTGGCCGAAGTGCCTCTTTTGCAGGTGACAGCTCTTTTCTGTGGACTTTTCTTTTTTTGTGTTTGGTCTTGGCACCATTGTTCTTTTTCTTGGGGGTTCGTTTGGCTTTTTTTTTCTTAGGGGTGATTTTTGGGAGCATTGGGATCCCATTTTTAAAGGGAACGAATGATGACACCTCCTAGAGAACCGCTACCTCCAGGTTTCAAAATGATTTGCTTTTTGTTTTGAGTGTCTATGCGAGGATCAGCTCGTTGCATCAAGGCTACTTTGTTTCTGTCAATAAAGCGTTTGGCTTGATTTGGAATGTGAATGATGCCTTGCAGTATTTGACGTGCTGTCACCGTAAACAATCGTAAGACTTATTTTAGACTGGCTTCTAAGACGTGAGAACGTATTTGCGGATTTTGTTCGTGACTGATACCGTACATGGCCCGAATCAATTTGATGGGAGGATGAGACTGAAAGGACGTCATGTTTACGATGTATGAGACAAGGTCAAAGTGACTGAGGCTTTTATAGATTTTTTAGTGGTTCATATTGTTATGTCGACGATGAGGACATGGACACGACAGGTCCTCCGTCTTCCCACCAGTTGTGAAACAAATGGGTACGAAATCGCAAATAATCGGGAGTGGTGAGTTTTAAATCAACGAGTAAATAGGCGTGTGGAGTTTGAGTGGCATCATCGTACGCATGAGTCAGCCAAGGTGTTCCTAACTGTTTGGCTAAGACTTGCACATGCGAATTTATCTCGAGGACTTTTAAATAAGACTACGTAACGAGCATTGAGACTAATGGTACGATGGGCTTTACTTTGTTGAAATAAATTTTGTGTAATGACACTGGCATTACGATGATGCCCTTTACTCGTAAACCACAGTTTAATTTCTTCTTATTCTTATCCTAACATGTCAAAAATGACCAAATGAGTTTAACTAGGATCAGACACGATCCCATCGTCTTCGCTAGGAATACATTCCACAAACACAATGGAATCACCTTGACTTTCTTGCAAGAGGCTGTATGCCGATTGCCACTCTTTGTAACACCACACGATGCATTGAGGTGAATGATCGATCAAATGATGTTTATGTTCGATCAAACTTTTGTCAAATTCGGTTTTGCCTGAACCGCTCGGTCCAGCAATTAACATGTTAAAAGGATGACGAAGATAAAAGTCTTCCCAACTAGCATAATCTAAGTGTTCGTCAATGACTTTGAATGTCAAGGAGGATGGAGTAGAAATAGTAGAATTAGCCATAGTAGTGTAGAGTATGATATTATTGATACAAAAACAGACAAGACAAGATGTTTCTATACTTTTTACAAGACACGTTTATTTCAATGCATGTTTAAATTGAAACAACACGAAAGACAAAAATACATAAAAGCCAAATGGATAAGTACAGGAATAAAATACACATGGAAACAATCAAAGTGGCATATAAACAAGTCTCTGTACAACATCGTTTGGGTAACCAAGGTGTCCTAGAGGTAGGGTGTAATGTTCTTATAATCTGTACATGGGGTACAGTCACATAGGTGTCCTCTCCGAAGGGTCTTTGTGGGGGAATGTCCATGACAGTCCTGTCTTGAACAGGGTGATTGTCTTGTTTGACAGATTCTTTTTCTTCTTATGGTACTGTCACAAAAACAGGTTTAAATGTGACTTTTTTCACTCGACGATGGATTTTACGAACACAACGCTCGATCATAATGGGATGCTTCTTTTGTCCAAGCTTCAAAACCCCAACTTTTCCAGTCACATACATCTGTCCAATGAGGGTGTAAATCACAAGCTACACACACATCTTCGTACACTTGTTCCGTTTGTAAACGTTGACGAATCTTTTTTTCCTGTAGAGGTCGAGACGTATCCAGATGAAAGCGTAAGGCTTTTAACAGAATGAGTCTCTCGTGGACATTTAAAGGAGTCACCATACTGCCTTTTTTGTAGGTAGTGTTCGTAAAATGTCCACAAGGAATCGAAAGGTAAACGAAATCCCAGAAAGCAAGTCACTAAAACACACACTATACGTCGACCCCAATTAATTGGACACAGTTCTTGTAATAATTGTTTGTAATCCTTCACCGTGTGAATATTCTCATTGATATCCTTCCACGGAATCTGTTTGATCACAAGTGATAAATGTTGTGGCATGGTAGTTCTATTTTACACTTTTTTATGTCGAAGACCATAAGTGTATATTCTGCACAGAATGATTTAAAATCTTCTCCAAAAGCGAAAGTGATTAATATAACGTGTAATTTAGGACCATTGCCATTCAGGGTAAGGGTAAAGAATGATAAAAAAAAAATCTTCAGATGTAAACTAAATTCGAATCTGTGGAAGGTAGACTTGATCCAGAGAAATCTGACACGCTGGTTAATTTTTGTCACTTTCCTCTTGTGAATTTCACGCCACAAAAGTTCTACAGTCACCCATTGAGATTTTTCTTTAGCATGTCCCTGCCAAACGTCCTTGTAGATCTTCTCTTGCAATTCGTTTGGTATTCCTTGAATATTGTTTTAGAGAAGGTATATATACTGTACTAGATTTGTCTCCAAGCCAAACTGGTTTGTTCAACGACATGGTACAGTATTGTCACTTTCAATCACTAGGTCCCACTAAAGGTAGGTATTGACCATTCGTTGACCATCGAGCATGTAAGCGAAATCTCTCTGTTCCCACTCGTAAATTGACACACCACAACTGAAACACTTGACTTTATCCCTTTCGCCTAAGTAAAAATATCCGGCCCTGGCTAATTCTTCAGGAGTTGGACCCGGCAGATATTTTCGTCATTTATCTTTGAAGGTTTGGAATCGACTTTTAAAGTGACAGTATTCAGGCAAGCTCGTAGGGAACGAAT
Source organism: Unio pictorum (assembly GCA_030141615.1). NCBI lineage: Eukaryota > Metazoa > Mollusca > Bivalvia > Unionida > Unionidae > Unio > Unio pictorum. The sequence continues at coordinate 898,246 of JARLTB010000363.1, read as the reverse complement.
ATTCGGCTCTCCTCACTTCAATTCGATGCAGGTACGGTGAAATTCCTAGGAGTCCACGATAACGTGCGGCACCGCTTTCGCATCTCTCACGTTTAACACGTACAGCATCACTTTCCATGGTATATATATAGGGGTGGTAGTCATAGCAAAGTTCGCACGATGTCCTGATGAATCGCTAAGGTCTCAGAGTCTGGCATCACTGAAATCGCAAGGTTTAACATCGCACTCCACAGAATCCGCAAATTTGAATGATGCCTGTTTAAATGGATTCATCTTCTTTCGCTTGATCGTTGCAGCTACAAATGAACTATTGGTCTTGGACGATGTTCCCTTTTATATGCTGCCCAATCTCGACGTGACCGTACGGAAGAGTGAAGTGATTGGGAAGTCGTACTCTTTTCTTGTACACTATTTGATAGACTTTTTCCAAAGGTCGGCTGACGATTTGGTGTGTGGGTAAACGTACGATCGTGTGCGGTTCGTGGGTGGTCACTTTAAACGTTTCAGCCTGTCCCGACTGTGAGACTTCTTTAAGCGCGTTAAAGTTCACCACTCGAATGGTGCGATAATTGAGAGTCAATCCTTTCACTTTACATTCGGTGTGCATTTCTCCTTGTGGGTCTCGATATTTGTAGCCGTAATTTTTAAGACAGACACTTGCAAAACATAGAATCTTGTCGTCGAGATGTTAATCGTTCGATGCTCCTTCGATGGCAGGGTTACACTGGTTCTGTCGGTGAATGTAGATGCAACTGTCTGTGTCAAAATACAACACACGATCTCCTAGCAGTTCTAAAACTTCGTACAATTTTAAGCGAGGGTGGGCTGTGACGTAAGCCGCAATAATGACATTTCCAAATTTGTCGGCTTCTACAAAGTCTAATTCTTCTTCGTAATTGACTAAGATCAAGTCTTCACGAATGACTTCCACGTGTTTCATGTATTTGGTTTTGTCGTGAATCATCTGGAAGTAGCGGGAAGGTTCGGACAAATCCTCCGTCTTGGGTAAAGACGGTCATTGTGTCATTTTACCCGACAAGCAATTTAACATCACTTTGGCAAACGATCGCCTTCCTTCGTTTTTCTCGATGTGGTCTAAAGTGATGCCTTCCTGCTCCCGATATTTCTCTTTGAATATCTTTTGGTCTTCGGGAGTGTGACACCAGGAAGGATAAAGGCTAGCTTCTTGTTTTAGTTTTAAAAAGGCATCCACGTAGTCTGCGAAAGTACCTTTCTGTGTCTCGTCGCCCTTGTGGTATTGTTGTTTTTTGGAAACGTGGTAAATTTCGTACACTTCTAACAGTTGGTATTCCAGGTCCAGAGCTTTAAACAATTCCACGCTAACCCACGTTCCTGTCAAGGCGCGTTCTTCCTGGGTGTGCTGACAAGGTTGGTCTTGGTTGCACGTTTCGGCACAAGTACGACACAAACGAAACATTAGTTTTCCTTGGCAATGGTGAGGTAAAACGGGATGGTACAAGTCTGTGGGAGGTAAGACTTTGCACTTGAACAATCCTTCGTACTGGCGTATGTGGTCCAAGTCAATGTGTTCCGTCATCAATTCTGGGTGCCCTACGGGAAAGTGACAATATTTGCAGACGTAAGGATACAGCGAACACACGTCTAAATATTTGATTTCTTCTCCCTTCTCCTCGTCCGCCTGGTACAGCAAACAGGTGGCATTCGTTCGTCCTCCGTACAAACTATCCCGTGGGTTCAAGGGGTCCACTAACTTGTAACTTTCTACGATGCGTTTGAACTCGGGATCGGTTTTCAAACGCTGATCGTACTCGTGTTCCCACATTTCCACTACCTGGTATCCTTGCTGTTCTAACTTCAAACGTCGCTGACAAGTTGTCTGGTACAAGTCTTCCATAGTCCGTTGTAAAAACTGATTTTTGGTGTCACGTTGAGGGTAGCACATGGGACATCCGTGAAATAAGCATCCGTTAAACTCGTACACGATTTGAGGGATTTCTAAGTCCCAGCCATCCACCGATTACGTTCCGATGGTCTTTTGGCCTCCTCCGTTGCGGCGTGTTGGATCCATTTGTCTTCCTTGTCACACAAGTAATGTAGCCAACGTAGGGCTTTGACCGAGTATTGACGTTTGACAAAGTTCGTCGTTTGAGGACTGATGACAGCTAGTGTTTTCGGGCATGAAGCGTTTTCGGTACACTAAGGAACACGCTTTGGCGATGGTACAAGCGTCTTTCAAAGGATCGATCCCTCCGTGCTCTATGAACAATTCTCGAAATTTTCCACAGCAACGTCGTAAAATGTCCACGTCAGATCGACAATACTTTAACATTTCTTCTTGAAAGTCAAAGGGATCCGAGGCGTGAGTCTGGTACCAACCATGGAAAGCTTCTCGTTGTTCGATGCGGATATTATCGGGGTCGTAGTCGTCAGCCTCAGGCAAATAGGGTAGAACGGCATGTTGATTGGCTTCGGTATTGAAAAAGTGTGGAAAATAACCTTTGGCCATTTCTGTCATTCCAAACGTTTTAGGCATGCGACTCAAAGGCATGGCCAAGTAACTCATTGAATCTTTAAATTGTACTTATTCTACTTGCATATAAATGATTTTGGCTCCGTTCAAAGTCACTTTAGGACGTTCGGTACTTTATTCCGTGTAGTATCTGACAAAAAATTGCCCATCGTATTCGGAGAAATTGTGAGCCATTACTGTGGCATGGCGATGACAATCTCCGTAACGTTCGATGTCTTCTGGACTCCATGTTTCGTCGATGGGGTTTACGATCCATTGGGCAAAATCGGCCAACGTGTTTGACCCTCGAAAGATTTTTTCATGTCCTCCAGGAATCTTGCTGCAGTGAGGGCAATGACTAAAGATATGCTCTTGGATGCACTTCTCGCACGCTCGATGAGCCACGCAGAATTAGGAACGTGAATACCAGTCTCTTGCATGCATTCGAAATAAAAAAAGATGAAATTTCCTTTCTTCTGGGTATCTTCTTGTTGGGGTTGGTATTTTTGAATGAAGCATTAGTGCTGCAAGTCCACGATTTGGTGACAAACGTGACATCGTTTCTTCCCTCGACAAACGTGAAACTTGGCATTACTGGTACGTATGCCTTGTCCACAAGAAAGGCACAATCTCAGCAGTTGACAAACACTTTTCTGCTGTGACCCTTGCATCTTCAAATGTTGTTGGTAGCAGGTAGGACTGACAAAAGTGCGCTGACAAACAGGGCAATGCACTCGTTCTTGTCCTTTGTCCAGACAGGGTTGAGAGGCCACACATCCCTCACATTTCGATCCACAATGCTTGTGTTGTTCTCGATTTTCCCCTTGACGCTATAGTAGCCCATATTCTTACTTTTGTTTGACTCTCATTGGATACACTGGAACACGCATCACTAGTCGAACAGAGGTGTTCGTAAGACGGTGGATTTTATAAATAATATTCATTAGCATTCCTGTAACTTAACGATTCGTTTTTTGTTTTTGTTTTTTGATGGCCAGGTTAATTATCTAAGTAGTTTATACAGTTGGCACGATATCAATCTTACTACTGTTATACACGATGAATATGTCGCAAACACGACAGAAAACATACTTCTTTTAAGCCTTACGAATTTATAAAAAAACACGATAGAAAACATACAATTGTTATCCACTGCGAATATGTCGAACGTACGGCAGAGCAAATACTACTGTGAAACACTAAATATGTCGCACACACGAAATCAAACAGTATACTGTTATACTGTTAATAATTCGCACTCACGTTATAAAACTTAATACTGTTACTGACTGAATATGTCGCACACACGACAGCAAACACACTGTAGTTTTATACGGTGAATATGTCGCAGAGACGACAACAAACATACTACTGTTATACATTATGAACATGTCGCAAACACACCACTGCGATAATGATACAGTTTTACACTGTATGTCGCACACAATACAGACCACATACTATTGTTATACATTGTGGATATGTCGCAAACCTGACACCAATTATTATAATGTAATATCCTGTAAAATATCTAAAGAAGTTTCAGCCACAGGACATAAAAGTATGAGGGTATGCCCAAAACTGTCTATGTGCATGTTGCAAATGCAGGCACCTTGATCAGTCACTCAGAAGTATACATATAGAGACACCTCTTCCCCCCCCCCCCCCCACGGTCAGTATTGCTAACATTATTATTATTATTATTATTATTATTATTATTATTATTATTATTATTATTATTATTATTGCATGATCTTTTTAAATTGTATGTTGAAACATTTCCAAGCAAAGACAATGTTGTTGTGAATAATTTATATGTTTCGTTTGTAGCAAAGTCCCACAATAGCCACCCTCCCCCCCCCCCGCCGAAAAGTGAGCTATTTTAAAAATATACATAGTTTTTTTCTCCACATAGCAGCCAGTGTTATTCAGATAGACAGAAACATGAAACTTTACAAAAATATTCATGATGTGTCACTAATAAATTTTATGGTTTGAATGGGATGGAACAGATCAGGTTCATGCAGGTCAGAGATCAAAGAGTAAAATGTTTGGTTATACTCCTAGCACTAGCATATGGAAGTGAGCGTTGACTGTATTACAAACGAATGAGGGGACCCCGAGTGACCGAGTGGTCTAAAGCGCTCTCCGTTACGGATGACTGCCATCTCACCTCTGTCTGCGCGGGTTCGAGTCTCGGATTCGGCCAACGTGGTTATGTGAGAAAGCTTGCCAGTAGCTTCTCGTGGGTAGGTGATTCTTTCCGTGGGTTTTCCCGGGTTCATCCTCCACCATTAATACTGGCCGCCATGTATAGTCTATCGTGTGCTGAAAATTGGCGTTAAACCCTACAACAACAAACGAATGAAAACAATGATTTTTCCTACAGTTTTCTTACACTTAATGCAATTACCCAACAATTAAAGCATAAGTCATATGATTTACACAGGAGCCAAAAAATACAACATTTTAGCTGGTTTCTCTGCACAACATCAATAATAATGCACCATAGTTTCAGACTATCATACATGATGAAATAAAAAAGAAGGAAACAAATAAATACAATTTCATATTTCTTTAATGTGGTGATCTAGTTTTATATTTTGCACAGTGTTAGGTCTTTTTGAAAGAAATTTCTCAGGATTTCCTGATTGCTATTTGTATTGTATATATTAGATATTGTTAAAGGATCATTACATTTATATCCGTATTTTGGGGTATGATTCATGCATGTAATTTGTGTTATAGAAAATACATGTTGGCTTTACTTCAGGCATGAGCTTATGGAAACAATGCTCCGCTTGGTCAGTTTCAGTTACAAGACTTCAACTGTAAATTTAACCCTCCGGTGGCCTAGTGGTTAGAGCGTCTGCCGCAGAAGTGGGAGGTCGTGGGTTTCAATCCCCGGCCGAGTGATACCAAAGACTTACAAAATTGATACTAACAGCTGCCTCGCTTGACGCTCAGCATTAAGATCTTAGTGTTAGGACTGGTCGGCAGTCCCGGATTACCCATTAGGCAGAGTAAGCAACTGCCTATGGGCCCCGCGACTTTTATGGGCCCCATCAGGGGCCCCCATGAGACCGTGACCATGGGTCTGGGGCCCCAAAAGTTTGACTGCCTATGGGCCTCCACGGTGCTTAATCCGGCGCTGTTGGTTGGCCTGGTGTCAGGATAATGTGACTGGGTGGGACATCATGCTTCATGTCTGCGGCATTATGCCCCAGTGCTAGACATCACTATAAACTGCCTCGCTGCAGACATCGTAGCGATATGACTGAAAAATTGTTAAAGCTACGTTAAAAAAAAATCCTAATAAAAAAATCAACTGTAAATTTGTTTAAAAAACACCACCACCACCCGATTACTTTGGTAATTTAGAAAAAAAAAATATGTTGCATCGCATGTCTTGCATTTTCCGAAGCTGGTACTGTCTAGTCTAGCGAAATTTGCTGTCCCTACTTAACATTTTCTCCATGTGCGGGGCTCCGGGTGGCCAATGGGTCTATTGCGCTCGCCTTTACAGATCACTGGCGTTTCATCTGTTTGCATCGGTCCGAATGTCGGCTCGTCCGACGTGGGTGTGTAATAAAACTTGCATGTAGCTTCCGGTGTTTTTTTTTTTTTTTTTTTTTTTGCGGGGTCTTTCTTGCCCACGTAGTCTGGTCGCCATCTGTAGCCTATATCCTGCCTTTTGAATCCTATGTGCAACTCTTCATTTTAAGCTTATTATGCGTGAGAAGATTGATTGATTGATTGATTGATCGATTGATCGATCGATCGATCGATTCATTCATTCATTCATTCATTCATTCATTCATTCATTCATTCATTCATTCATTCATTCATTCATTCATTCATAGGGGGGCCCCGAGTGGCCGAGTGGTCTAACGCGCTTTCCGTTACGGATCACTGCCGTCTCACCTCTGTCTGCGTGGGTTCGAGTCTAAGATTCGGCTAATGTATTTATGTGAGAAAGCTTGCCAGTAGCTTCTCGTGGGTCGGTGGTTCTTTCTGGTGGTTTTCCCGGGATCTTCCTCCACCAATAATACTGGCCGCCATGTATATCCTATCGTGTGCTGAAAAATGGCGTTAAACCCTAAAACAACAAAACAAACAAAACATTTATTCATTCATCGAACAATGTACTAGGACTGGAATTTAATTAATGGAAGACACGACGGTAACACAAATTATGAAGTGCATCTTATATCTTGTTTTTGAAACAATTCTTATGTGTTTGTCAAGGAAACGCCGAACTTCATTTTACAAACTCACAGAAAAAAACGAAACAAAACAGCACCGTCAGCAACAATCAATGAAAATAATCGAAATCACTTCAAGCGAACGGGTCCTCTGAAATTATCAATAACATAATGGATGTGTTACAATATTTCTACCACTTACGTCACATGCCAAAATGATGCCCCAAAGTTCACGTGCAACAGGTGACTTTGCATACTCTTTTCGTGCAAGCGTAAGTTTCATAAACAAAATCGATTTCACGCAAGCAAAGGACGTATGAGGAATATATTTCTTCTTCGAAGTTAAGTATGTATTATGAAAATTATATATATATATATATATATATATATATATATATATATATATATATGAATAGAAAAATCCATTTTTGTTTCATTCGCTCATACTGTGTGAAAGACAATAGTGCTTGTATCTGCACTTTTCACTGTTTGGTCATTCCACTATGTTATTAGCAATATGAGTTCTGTAGATTGCATTTCATGTTCGCCATCGCATGGAGTAAAGTGTGAACATAAATCATGAAAGAAATGTGAGACTGGCGTTCTCTTGAAAAGCAATGCGAATTGAAAACTTGTAGATCTACTCTTGATAGACAATTTTACTGAAGACAAACTGCGACAAATTATCAATGATGTGAATAACAAGTACCGTTCTAACCCATATTTTTTATATATAATTTATATTTGGCATGACGATATTAGTGTACATTATTAACTACCGGTATATGGCATTTGCTTTTTCAAGTATTGATTTGTATAGCACAATTTTCAAAATGGAGCATTGTTGAGTTGCAAGCAATACATCTTTAGAAAAGAGCAATACTCAAAGGATATCCCCTTTTTCCACGACTCAGATCTGCACATGTATGTATGTATGTATGTATGTATGTATGTATGTATGTATGTATGTATGTATGTATGTATGTGTGTGTGTGTGTGTGTGTGTGTGTGTGTGTGTGTGTGTGTGTGTGTGTGTGTGTGTGCGCGTTTCAGCACACGATTCATGGCAGCCAGTATTAATATTGGAGGAAGAACCGTGGAAAACCTCTGGAAACAAGCACCGGCCCACGAGAAGCTACTGGCAAGCTTTCTCACATATCCACGTTGGCCTAATCTGAGACTAGAACCCTCGCAGACAGAGGTGAGATGGCTGTGATCCGTTATCGGAGAGGTGTATGTATGTATGTATGTATGTATGTATGTATGTATGTATGTATGTATGTATGTATGTATGTATGTATGTATGTATGTATGTATGTATGTATGTATGTATGTATGTATGTATGTATGTATGTATGTATGTATGTATGTATGTATGTATGTATGTATGTATGTACGCCTGTATGTCTGTATCGCTTTCTGTCTGTCTGTACGTATATTTATTAATGTAGGTAGATTCTACAGTAGCTTAATAGGTAAAGGCGAATGCATGAAAATAAAGTTATGTCTAATACAGTATGTAGACAGGTAGGAAAGTACACGCCTAAACTTACATAATAGGGTTCCGTCAAAACATCATCTGACCAAAAATAACAACAATACAAGAAACATTTGATGCGCTACTACTCTGCTGCAGAAAAGTTTCATTACAGTTGCCTATCTGCCCCACAATGCCCTTCAGAATTTTTTTTTAAGACTTATCCCGTTTGGCAAAGGTGATGGACAATGTCATTCAATTTCATATACAATGAAATCTGTTGACGGCGCCTCCGTCGCTTAATGCCCTGGGGAAATGGCTCCATTACCCCTAGAACCACACTCGTGCATTTATGTAGAATAAGGTCATTTTAGCCCACATTCTACGCTTCACCGACTTATGATATATTTTGTTTGATATTTATTTGTCAGACACAGTTCGTCAAATTGGCGATGTTTATCTCTGTTAGTAAGTACTTCCTCTACATATGAAAACAAGTTAGTTATGATCGTTATTTATCTTTGCTCTGTGAAGTTTTTGTTGTTTAGCTGAGTCACACAAGTATTTTGCATATATGCACACTATTCGACATGGAGTCATGAAATTTGGTTAGGACGCGCACATTAATAAGTTCTACACAAGTGGGTAATTGATGGCTACAACATGTCAGTTCCATCTGGTGTCATTACTGTAGTTCCTTTTTTTTCTATCAAAACCAGAGACAGTCTCACTAATCAAACCCAAAGCACGATCATCCATATTTCATTTCTATTCACATAATGAACCAAAATATTTTTTCTCTTGTTTTCTTGAAAGATGTTTTCGCTTCAGAAAGATCATAGCGTGTGGCAAACTTAAACAATTCATACTTTTTCAAGGAGTTTTACCCCTTCCTTGGTAGATTTTAACACAAAGTTCTAAACCTAAATGACATTGTGATTGTTTGCAGGTTTCAGTTAAGATTCCTGAAATATGTGTAACACAAACGTTATCACAAACAGAGAAAGTTCTAAAGCAAGTCACTATATATTTTAAAGACAATGTTGTATTGTCACTAAAATGGTTTTAAACAATTCTTGATTCCTGAACGGTGTCCAGCTTTTGCTGGGACTTTATGGGCCTAAATTAAGTAAAATTAAGAAGCGAAACCATACTGTTTGTTAAAATTAAGAAATGCTTTATTTCTCGAAGCTAGAAAGTGAATATTTAAGAGGAACTTATTGTGAATTAAATCCTAATTAACCATAGTCCAAAAGTGTAAATCATTCAGAATAAATTCCACTGTTGAAAATGCAGCTGTTACAATTGTCCTGAAAATGTTGGTGTTGTTGTTGCTGTTGTAGTAAGGTTTAACGCCATTTTCCAGCACAATGGGCTATATACATGGCGGTCAGTATTAATGGTGGAGGAAGAACCCGGGAAAACCCTAGAAACATCTTACCATTTTACATTTAACTATTATGCTTTTTTATATCGCTGGTCGATGTTAAACCTTTCTTATTTTTAAGCATATTTACCTCTTGTATGGCGCTAAATAGCCTAAAAGTGCTGGTGCGCCGTTAAAATTCAAGCAAACAAACAAACTAGAAAGAACTACCGACTCACGAGAAGCTACTGACAAGCTTTCTCACATAACTACATTGGTCGAATCCGAGAGTCGAACCCATGCAGACAAATGAGATTGCAGTGCTCCGTAACGGAGGGCGCTTTGGACCACTCGGCCACACGGAGTCACTACTATGATGGTACACAAACACTTTTGATACAACACAGATTTAATCATGAATGTCTTAGAATTAATTCACAATATTCCAAAACTATATCCTCTGACTGAAATTAACAGGAATGAACAAGGTTAAGTACAGCTATTAAGTAATCGCTGCTGTGGCATAATTGGTTATAGCGTCCGCCTCGGTTGTGGGAGGACGCGGATTCCATCCCCAGCAGAGTCATGCCAAAATTTTACAAAACTCGTTCGCTATGTGCTCAGCATAAATAAATTAGTGTTAGGATTGGTCGACTTGGTGTCAGGATAATGTGACTGGGTGGGGATATCATGCTACATGTCTGTGACATGATGTCCCAGTGCTAGACAACACTATACACTGCCACATTACAGATAACGTAGCGATATGACAGAATCGATAATGCTTCGTTGAATTTCTAAGTCACACGTTGATATTCTAAGTCACATACATAGATGTGATGTCAATAAGATACAAACAAGAAGTGCGTGCCAAAATATGGAAGTGACGGCAGGCAATTTGCTTCCATTCACATGCTGCTCTTACAGAGTTCGACCTGTATCCTTTTCGATCGTAGCATTTAAACAACTGGCAAAGGGATATAAGTCACGATTTTGCGTTTCGATATTAGAATCGCAAGGAGAATAAATTGTTTGAGAATAAATTGTTTGTACCATGTCGACTATAGTTTTAGTGATCCGTGCAGATACTGTGTAGATTGTGACGGTTCGAGTACTGTGTGTTCTAAGGTAAATAACTAGGCATTTAAATGATTATAACTATTCATGAATTATGTCCCTTGATTTTTCCCACCAAACTTTCCAAGTGATATGTTTGTTTGTTTAGGATTTTTAACGTAGCTTTAACAATATTTCAGTCATATCGCTACGATGTCTGCAGTGAGGCAGTTTATAGTGATGTCTACCACTGGGGCATCATGCCGCAGACATGTAGCATGATGTCCCGCCCAGTCACATTATCCTGACACCAGGCCGACCAGTCCTAACACTAACCTCTTAATGCTGAACGTCAAGCGAGGCAGCTGTTAGTATCATTTTTGTAAGTCTTTGGTATGACTCGGCCGGGGATCGAACCCACGACCTCCCGCTTCCGCGGCGGACGCTCTAACCACTAGGCCACCGGAGCGGTCCAAGTGATATGTAATAACAGGCATTGTTTGCAGCAACAAATTATGAAACGGAACACCGAGTCATATTGTTTGCGTGCATCACTATTAGTAATAGAGATGAATGCAGACTACAGATAACATTTACTCGGTATATTTTGTATATTAAATTGTATGTATCCTTATGCGACAACACAAAAAAATAGCGCTAAAAATTACTTGCGCAGTTTGAGATTGTTTTACACTAAACAGCCAGTTCGAGTTGTTCCATATACATTTTTGTACATCTCCATTACGTATCCATTCAAGAAAACACAAACATTCAAAATTACACAACTATTCTATCAGTATAATAGTTTTCACACGCGTCAAATATATGAAAGTGTACATTTACTTGCACGGAAAGACTGTGAAAGGAATTGGGTAAGCACACCTAAAATAATAATTGATTTGGTGTACACGTTTTGAATAAAGCAATAAAGCTACATTGTATGGCATTCAGCAGTTTTAACGTGGAGGTGTCGGTATTTTATAAGCGTAAAATTTATTTTATTTTTGTAAATTTATTCTGGATAAAACTACGATCTTAAGATTGAAGAAAAACAAAATTGTTGAGCTACTGATTTAAAATATTAAAACTAACGCCGTGCAATACTTTCGAAAAGATGCAATTTTTTTAAAAAGATATTTTCGATGATGATACATATCATCGTGATAAGTATAACACACACGGACACACACTGACTCAATTTCACATTTGTATGGCTTAGATTTAGTGTTGTCGTTGAGCTCACCAACTGTGTTTAAAATCACTCTAGTTAAATTACTATAGAAGTCCCACCCAGGCTCGTTTTTGTAGGGAGTGAAATTAGTGATAGAGGGAGGTAAAGCTCGAGCGCCCTATCAGCAAAGCCGACAATTAAATTATTGAGTACAACAAAACGATGAGATTCAAATGAATAAATATTAAATACAACTCAATAATCAATGACAATAATTCCTCAATCACTCTTATTCCTCTCGAGTATGTAACAGCCTATTACATCACTTGATATGTAGTGTGAGATAGCTTTTCACCTGACCTTTTTTTCTACTCATCTGCGTATTCTATTTTATTCTTCGAATTCCTTCTCCTCCTCCCGACATGCTCCAAATTCTTTCTGCTCGTGACTTCTCTATAATCTTAATGATTGTTCATTTTCTCCTCCTTGACCCCTTGTCCTCCTCGACTCTATCCGGTCTACGTAATTGACTAGGACTGTTCTGCTAGTCTCACTTCCGTCTCTCTTCTTAGAGACTCGGGGCTAACTATACCGGAAATCTGTCCCTTAATTGCTTTCTGCGAAAACAAAACGACATTAGCATATTTCCTTTGCCATTTCGTCTCACACTAACCAATACTCAATGACGAGGAAAAAGCTATTACAGCCTCATTCGGGGCCCAGAGTGGCCGAGTGGTCTAAAGCGCTCTCCGTTACGGATCACTGCCATCTCATCTCTTTCTGCATATATATATTCCTAATGTTGCTATACTGAACAATATCACACAAATCAGACGAATTTCTGTACATACACTCCTACAAAATGTTAAAATATCCATGCTCTGATATATACTTACATCCATAATAACGAGAGTAACACACTTCCAAAATTATAAATCAATTCAACAGTTGCAAACTCTAGAATATGACATGAATACATGCACTAGTTTACAACAAAGACCACGAGCTAGCAATGTACATAATTATTTACATAATCATAGCTCATTTCTCAAATACGCGTGCAAATTAATCACTACAAAGGTATTTCTACGTCCTAACTATTCTAGTAATTAAGTATATATACTGCACCATTCCAATACAATGACGTTTTATTTTACAACTATTGAGCAAATAACTAACCGACCTCTAGGAAACATTGTCTCTCTTGACATTTGCTACATTTCCCCGCGAAATTACGAGTGGCTTCCTCTGAGTATTGCTTTATCACCTGTTCCAGCACGAGTTTTGGACAATTACTGACTTCCTATCTTCGAAAGTACCAAGTTAAATTCGGATTGAAAAGAGTGACCACACCCTCTCTCAGTTCCGATTGGATTTCGATATTCTACCTTGTTCCATTCAATTAGCAGGCGACACCCCCATCATCCCACCCCGGCCGTCTGTCAAGGTTGTGAGGTGTATGACACCAATAAGGCTCATTTGTTCTTGAAGAAAGCTTTCAACATCTACATGTGGCTTTTCACATCCAACAAAGCTGGGTTTCGATAGTTTTTAATTATAGCCACGGGGTCTAACATATAGACATGGCTTCTAACCATTTCTCTGTTCATTTGACTTAGCAGTCCCGGGCAGAACAACATGACACACTGGCATATATTCCGCTTTTATATTTAGCTCATAACGACACTGGAGTGTTATCCATTACATCATGCACCTATACATGTAATCTTGAAATGCGAGAAAGCGTTTTGTTCAGTATTACAGTATTATCTTAAAGGTAGATAACTGCGACCCATATTTCACATTTGATTGACCTTATTAACTTTTTGAACTACACACTAATTGGGATCAGTGGGAAATCATCGGATACAATTCTGGAGAGTATCCTTGTGGTACATCAGGACATTCACGATCATGGTTACATTAGGACATTTAAAACTCTTTGTACGTCGTGACATTCAAGACGATTGGTATTCATTCTGAACATATGATGCTTAGATATTTTGAATTATTATTCACATTACTGTTAGTGTCTCTTACATTTTCACTTTGTAATTTAGAGAAAAAATAATTTGCTGATTTAATTTTGTTGTATTTCGCTTGTTTCTGATACATACTTAATAGGCCCAGATTTTGGTAACAATGTATACGTGTTCGAATGTAAAATTTAGAAATGATTAGCAATTCAAAATACAAAGATAAACGTTTCCTTAAATATCATTTCTAAATAAAGGCTCGCAATGATCTGTGTTAAATGAATTTATTTTCATGCACGAATTTGCTTGCAATTGCGATTGGAGACGTGAAACAGAAGGTGAGGTAAATAAGTTTGATTACACTTTGGTTATATGAAGTATCTCCTGTAGTAACTAAACACGGATATTATTACTATTCTTGTTGATACCACTGGGTGTCATTCAAATGTCTAACCGCTCCGATGGCCTAGTGGTTAGAGCGTCCGGTGCGGAAGCGGGATGTCGTGGGTTCAAATCCCGGCCGATATTGTTTGCGTATTTCAAGACTTTTAAAAACTGTACTAACAGCTGTCTCGCTTGACGCTCAGCATTAAGAGGTTACTCGGCCTGGTGTCAGGATAATGTGACTGGATCGGTCATCATGCTAAATGTTTGCGGCATGATGCCCCAGTGCTAGGCATCACTATAAACAACCTCACTGCAGACATCGTAACGATATGACTGAAAAGTTGTTAAAGCTACGTTAAAAATCCTAATCAAACAAACAAATATTTATTTAAAGGTTACTCGAAGCCTGTGACTTTCATACATATAGGAGTTGATAATGATACTAATTTGTCAATGTCCCAGTTTAGTGTTTCATCTTTTAAATGCTGCGTCACAATTGGTAGATGGGTAGATAGGTAGGTGGGTGGGTTGTAGACAGGTAACGCTTTGCAGCACAAAATTGGATATTTAGTTTTAATACAAGTTAACACTTAAAACGTTTGAAAAAAATACAATTTGTAATATGAAAATAAAATATTGCAAACAATCCTAAGCTTCACATGTGGCCAAGATATGTGTCTGAATTTATTTATGCATTGTCATACTTAATACACATATCGACTAAACCACGCACGCATTAACTATTTCAAGCGTGCATGTAGCAACTACTTTAAGCGTACAGTATGACTGTTTCAAGCGTGCAGATAAGGACTTTTGAAGCGTTCAAGACTGCGTGTAGAGACCATTTCATGAATGCACATTGTGACTATTTCAAGCGTAAACATTGTGAATATTTTACACGTATACAGTAACTATTAAAATCATGCATGTATTGGCCATTTTAAGAGTGGACATAGTTACAATTTCAAGCGTAAACATGCCTAGTATTTCAAGCGTACACAGTTACATTTAAAGCGTACACATAATGTGTATTTCAAGCGTACACATTTGCATTTCAAGCGTACAAGTAATCACTATTTCAAGCGTACACGGTTACATTTCTAGCGAACAAATAATGTGTATTTCAAGCGTACACATTTGCATTTCAAGCGTACAAGTAATCACTATTTCAAGCGTACACGGTTACATTTCTAGCGAACAAATAATGAGTATTTCAAGAGTACAAAATGACATTTCAAGCGTACAAATACTTACCTTTTCAAGCGTACACAGTTACATTTCCAGTGTACCCAAAGTGGCTATTTCAAGAGGCTGTTTTGATTGAGCCTCAGAAAGCGATTTGTTACAATCGTTTGGAGTACCACGTTCTTTCATAGGCAATGTTCAAACCACTTTCGGATTCCAGACTTTTTATTTTATGCACTATGTAAGTTATGTATTGGCATCTGTATATAGCGATATCGTTTTAATTTACAAACTTGTTAAAAAGTTTCAACTCTGACAACAACTGAACAGTAGATTCAAGATTAAACTATGCTAAAACTGTGACTAATACTTAATTTTCTTATATTCCCTACAAATTATGCTTTATAACTTGTATAGAAGATAATCTTGCACATATATCATTACGAAAAAAACTCCGCCTTCTATTGGTTAATGTTTTCTTCATTTCAGATAACTGACAAAACTACCAGTTTTGTTTATGTATAAAAATGATGTGGAAAATGTGTATACACTATCGGTGTGTTATGCTAATTATTCTGGGATTCCTGGATGGTGCCCTTGGGCACGGCGTACTTGTTGATCCCCCAGCTCGTAACTACATGGGCGAAGCTGGTTTTGATGTTCCGGTCAATTACAATGGTAACAGTCTAAACTGCGGGGGAATGACGGTAATAAATACATTTTGATACGGTGTATATTAACCTGTTTTTATATACGCTAATCGGTCTCGATTCTTTACTACTGTCTATACCAGTCAGTATGCTATTTAGGTTTTGTCTGTAAATGTTAGTTGCTGTCCATGCCAGTCATTATGCTTTACAGGTTCTGTCTGTCAGTGTTTATTGCTGTCTATTTCAGTCGTTATACAATTTGAGTTATGTCTGTAAATGTATATTGATGTCTGTGCCAGTCATCATGTTAGGGTCTGACTGTACCAGTCATCATGTTAGGGTCTGTCTGTGCCAGTCATCATGTTAGGGTCTGTCTGTGCCAGTCATCATGTTAGGGTCTGTCTGTGCACTAATCCTTGCTTTGGTTTTGTTCATGTTTTTTGCTTTAGCGACGTTTATACTGGCCGCCAACTATCGTGTGCTAAAACTGTGTTAAAATCACAGAACCAAACTATATTGATGAATATAAAATATATGTTGTGATAGTTGCATAGGTAGTATCAACGTGGAACTGTACTGTACACGTGAATTAAGCAACTTAATTAGATAAGTTGACTGCATACTGTGTGCATTTCGTGTAATGCGTCGTCTCTAGTGTTTAATCAAGCTCAATACAGGAAACATACATGTACTCCAGTCTGCCAATCCCATGCTTCTCCTGTTTGTTATTGTTACGAGTTTAATCCTCTCGATAAGCTCATGGCAGTCAGTATAGATGGTGGAGGAGGAAAAGCAAGGGAAAACCACACCAAGAACCACATACCAAAGTAAAGCTACTAATAAAATTCGTTGATATACACATGTTGCTTGAAACCTCTCGGCTACCAAGGGCCCATACTTTAATATTGTAAGGTCTATGCCTGTATGAATGAACAAGATAATAGCTTCTAAATCACATTTAAGAATATTGACTAAACAAGGCAAATAACATTCATATTTTAATTGTATGGGCAGCAGAGGGCGATTTTGTTTCGAATTTAAAAAATGTATGAACATAGAAAGTTTTCAACATAATTTTAGGATAAAATCAGATAGGATTTATTTGACCTAGGAATGATTATTAGAAATAAAACACACACTCTAAACAACGAAAAATAATATCCAGTGATCTACCGACATTATGTAAAACATCGAACCATTACAAGAAATGACTTGCATGACATACTTTTAGAGCCCAATACATGTACATAAACACAATTTGACAAAACACACAAAACATGAGCAAGCAAAGCATTTTAAAAAGCAGTAATTTAAAGGTAATTTTGTATCTGGATAAATTAAATACACTATTGCGATATTTGGAACCAAATTAATTAATGGCAAAGGTTGAAATTTAAACTAAATGCATAATCACCAAATGACGACCCATAAAGGATGATGTGATGCAGCCTTACTTGCAAAGAATGGATCTAGGGGCCCCGAGTGGTCTAAAGCGCTGTCCGTTACGGATCACTACCATCTCACCTCTGTCTGCGTTGGATCGAGTCTAAGATTCGGCTAATGTAGTTATGTGAGAAAGCTTGCCAGTAGCTTCTCGTGGGTCGGCGGTTTTTTCCTGGGGTTTTCTGGGTTCTCCTCCACCATTAATACTGGCCGCGATGTATAGCCTATATTGTGCTGAAAAATGGCGTTAAACCATAAAAAAAAACCCACCCACCCCCCAAAAAACCCCCACCAACAACAAAGAATGGATCTAGCATTGACACCTGATAGCACATAAGACAAGGACAGATAAAATGCGCTAACACAACATGTAGCTGTCATCATTATGGCTGGGGATGGGTGGGTTGTTATTATTTAGAGATACTGCATTTACAGTTTTAACCTTTCCAATATAAAAATAAAGATCTAAACGAGTTAAAATTGGATTGCTCTCAATTTTGTCGTTGTCTATCAAGAGCCGTATGTAATAAACTAGAAAATATTGACAGAAAGATTACCGAGTAATGGTCCAAGAATCGATCACAGAGGAACCCCTTTTTTAGTTTGATACCAACTACTCAAGACCCCCTGCATCTTAATTAGCTGCTTCCAGTTCGACATATAGCTCCGTAATAGTCCTGCGCTGTTATCGGACATACCACAAGTACTTAACTTGCAGATAAAAATATCATGAGAGAGGCAGTCTAAAGCATTGGATAAATTATTAGAACTGCAGCTACATATTTTCTTCTTCATGAAGAACATTCCTCATGTCTTCAAGCAAATGTAAGATTGGACTGGCATCCATAACCTTTACGAATAGCACCCAGATGTTTGTTAAAATTATTCTCAAAGACTTGGATAGCTGGGTCGCGATTGGTCTTTCATCCACTTTAGATATACTGATATGTCTATAGCGTTTTAATCAAGAGGTAAGTTTGTGAAAATCAGAACTACTCAAACGTCCTTCAGACGATCAAAAAGCGATTTGGGCTGTGTAGTTTTATTCGTTAGATCTGTAATACGGCCCCCAAGGACTGGTGTCCTAGCTTGTAACAGTGTAAGAGAAATGCGATTCCCGCCAGTTGATTTTCTTAATTTAAATTTTGAAGACTTCGTCATCGTTAACTGGTTTAAATTTAAACATTGTGTCTATGTTACTACAGTCCATACTGGCCTTGATATTCTAATGGATCAAATGGGTCATATCAAACATCATTTCCAGTTTTTGCTAACACATGCACATACTAAAAGCTATATAATATTTCACACATTTGTCTGCCCTTGTAAACAGTATTTGTGCCATGAACATACATTATCTCCTCTTGACTATCCAAGCATCTGTTATAAGGATATGACCTTAAAGTTGACCAGTACTACGATTTAATGTCTTAAAATAAACAACAGAACAAAATGAGAAACAACAAGCTTTGTACAATTCAACAAATAATTTATTTCCTCGGAATACAAGGTGAAAATATTAAAAGAACTTACGATATTACGAGAAACAAATCCCCAAACCCTATAAGTATTACGCTGAGTCATAATAAAGTTCTGAATAATCTTTATGGTATTCCAAATAATTGCCCTCGTAGAAGGTGTTGATGTGCCTGTAGTGGCCGGTAGTCTCTAATTTACTAAAGTACAAGTGGCTTGAATTGTAAAGATGTGTCGGCAATCTTTGTTGAATCACATTAATATGATCCCAGATGTCTTTATCTGAACTGACTATAATTCGAAGTAATGTCTTTGTCCAAAAACAATACAGATGAGCACTTTGTTTACTACTGAATAAAAAATTGAATACATGAATTCCAGCCCAAATTAAATACATAACACAAGGACAACACAGATTCAGCTTCAAGATCTTACACCACGAAGGAGTAATTTATTTCTCGATAAACAATATCGTAAAACCCTCCACAATTAACAATTTAGACAACAAATACTATTACTTAATGGAAACTTTCATTCTAGAAGACCCAGTTACAAATATTATATTAAGAAAGATAATAAATGCAATGTATTTAACTCAGAAAAGATACATGTGTTTACTTGAATTGATAATTTTCCTAATATTAAACCCATGCGTATATATAAAATATTAGCTAAATGTTACATGTTTACATAATAAAAAGTAGTAATGATTCGAGTCAGGTAGACACAGTATGTAATAAATAAAAGATAACAAACAATGCAAAATAAATATACATACTACCCGAAGTTCTTAGACTTAGTCTGCCATGCTCACGTTTTTAACAAGCTAGCTCTCGCAGACTTTGTTTTTAATTTGTTTACCAAATTTCTCATGTTTCTATATGTTCCCCAGTCATTGTCTGATTGTATCGAATGTATTGTGCAAACGTCTTTAGCCTACACAGCTTTCCTTAGGTCTCTGTTCCGAAAAGGTATTGCGATTTGCGTGGCTATTAATGTTTTATTGTGGCTATTAATGTTTTATGGCTATTCATGTTTTATTGCGTGGCTATTAATGTTTTATTGGAGCCTATTTGTCAATAACATGCAACATTATCATCAGTGTTGACAGTTGCGTAGTTAATACTGGAAGTGAGTACCAGTAAATGAAGCATTTGGTAAATAGTTTACAAAGTCAAGCACATCAAAATCTTTAAAACATCTGAAAGACACTTTCCTCAAGTTGCAGATTGTAGTTTCTCTTAATTGTGTAAAGATCAGATTATGAAAATCACTAATACAAGTAGTCGCACGTTAAGGTCGTAATACATTGGCTATGTTCATTTGTAAGAACGAAATGTTAAACGTGATTGCCAGCACCCAATTTTCAGGTAGCTTTAATGATTTCGTAGTCATATCATTATGATGTCTGCAATGTTGCAGTTTATAATGATGTCTAGCATTTGAGCATTATGTCGAAGACGTGTAGAATGATGTCCCACCCAGTCATATTATCTTGACTCCAGGCCGATCAGTCGTAGCACTAACTTGCTAATGCTAGCGCCAAGCAAGGCAGCTGCCTTTGCCATATGTATAAGTCTTTGATATGACTCAGTAGGGTTCAAACCCGCGATCTCTCGCATCCGAGGCGGACACTCTAACCACTAGACCACAGGAGAGGTCTGTTACATTTGTTTTGGAGTGCCATAGTTTTCATCACGTTGACTATCGAGCCGCTCTCTGGTAATTAGTAATTAACGAAAAGTAAGTAAACACTTTTCCTTTACGCAATATTACGAAATTCTTCAGATCGCTCAATTTTAGAAATAATCCCTGTCAGTGTAGAACACCTGTGAAACCATTGGTTCCTGATCTAAATTTAAAACGCTGACGCATGCGTAAATGGCATCATCACCCCATGGTACGAATACAGTAGAAACTGTCGAGGCCGCGAGGACTAAAATCACTAGATACTGATTAATTATTGGGGTGGTGTTAATGTTACCTTTACCTTGATTATAATGCTTTCTTCCATGCATCCGTGGGTGCGTTTACTAATTGATTGCCTTACATTAAAAGAAAAGGCATATTCCTTACCGTCGGCATAAGATAACAGTGAAAGAGTTATGTATGAATTACTTGCCAGCAGCTCGATAACTTGCGTGATTCAAGCGCTTACGTTCCAGGAAAATATCATGCCTCGCACGTTTGATCTCAATCACCTTTAATGTGATAAGCAGGCAGAGAATAACATTTTGCTCTAGCTTAGCCCTTCATGAACACTAAAATAGATTTAAAGAAAGTAAAGCTGGTTACTCACGCGTCTGGACATTATAAATTGGAGAAATCATGTTAGCATATTGGTTTCTCATTAATTCATGTCACAAAGATGTGCCCCAATAAATGCAATTAATCGGTGAAGCAATCTTTTTAGTTTTAGTTATTTTATTTCCAATATTTTAGAACCAGTGGCAGAAAAATGGAGGAAAATGTGGACTTTGCGGAGACCCGTATCAAGGGCCACGTGATCACGAGGCGGGCGGTATTTATGCTACAGGGACTGTGGGGAGATGCTACCCGGTAGACACCGGGCAAGTATCAGTCACAATCAAACTTACAGCATATCATGGAGGTAAAATCATGTATTAATCCCATTGTGATGATGATTGTTCTATCGTATGTAGAATCATGAAACATGACAAGGACATTTTTTCGTATAGTAATACATGTTTTACCGTTGTCGTTGTCCATACTAATATTACATGTCGTAGTCCATGCTAATATTTTGTCCTTGTCCATGCTAATATTTTATGTTGTTATGTATGCTAATATTATGTTTCGTTATCCGTTCTAATATTTTATGTCGTTGTACTTGCTAATATTATATGTCGTTGTCTTTGCTAAAGTATGTGTCGTTGTCCATGCTAATAATGTGTCGTTGTTCATGTTAATGTTATATGTCGTTGTTCATGCTAATATTATATGTCGTTGTCCATGCTAATATTATGTGTCGTTGTCCATGCTAATAGTATATGTCGTTGTCCATGCTAATATTATGTGTCGTTGTCCATGCTAATATTATATGTCGTTGTCCTTACTATATTATGTGTCGTTGTCCATGCTAATAATAATTGCCCTGATTACATTCCAAAACTGGAAGTAAGTGTTCCGAACCAGAACTATGGGTAACATTGCAAAATAAAGGTAAAACTGGTTTGTTTCAATGCAACACCACCACCCATTTTGAAAGTATGATAAATATTAAGTACGTCACGCACATTGAAATTCAAAGAAGCGAAGAGAAACTAATGAAAATGAATGCTACTGGTTTTATCGAGAACTTATAGATTGCCGGACTTTATAAGACATATTTATGATTTTGTTTCAGTTGTGTTTGAAGAATAAAAGAAATAACCCGATGGAGGTCAAAATGTACGATTCAACGTTCTTTCATTGCTTTAGTGCCCACCACGTTGGTTTGCAATGACTGGTTACATAACCGCAAAACAATTGTACAAACACAATTGTATTGGTTATAATTTAGCTATTTGAACGGTTTACCGCAGCATGTTGCACATTTATTTCACGTTTAAGAATGAAAATTTGGTTTCTTCTTTGAAAATATCAATCATAGCCATAAAACGTTGTTTTCTTTTTAAATCTGTAATGTAGGATACTTCGAGTTCCGTTTGTGTGAACATGACGACCCGCAGAGCAATATAACCCAAAGTTGCTTGGACCGGCACGTGCTGACGATTTCCGGTACAGGAAGCATCAAGTACGATATCAACTCAATACACCTGGAGTACTATGTGATAAATATAGATCTACCTGATGGCATCACGTGCAAATTTTGCGTTCTACAATGGAAGTACCACGCAGGTTTGATCTGTCTACATCATGATTATCTTATAATGATCACACTATCGTAATTCAAAATCTAGAGTCTGATATTTAAAAAGGAAAATAAAGAGGTATTGCTCATATAATTGCACATCCGAGCCTGTATTGTAAGGAATTGTTCTTAGCCTGATTTGATAATGATATGCTATTTAAAAACAAATCATTACTGCGTCTCAAGTTATGTCCAGCCTGGTATGGCAAAAGCTTGACCATCTCTTTGTCCTCCGTGTGCGAGTTTGTCCGACAATCAATGGATGTTAAAGATTCTAAGATTAAACGTATTGTTAAGGTTGCTTTATATAATTTGATAATCAATGACTTGTATGGCAAATCATAAATCTCTTGTTTAGTAATTGGGAACCGGTTTCTCGTGGTACAAATACATATGTGTAATTAATGTCGCCGGGGCGAGGAATCTGCTTTTCGTGGTATTTTCACGTCTGGGTAAATAAAATATTCGTACAGTATAATCTGTGTCTCGTGGTACAAACACATAATGTGTAAATGTCTTCTGTCTGGTGAACGTAGTTCTCGTAGTACATATACTTATGTGTATATAGTGCAGGGGAATCATTGAAAACAAGCATTAACGTAACTATACCGATTTAATCTGTGAAAGCTGGACATATCATATGCATATCCATCCTGATTGCCTTAGTGGTAGATAGACGTAGCGATCCCTCAGGAGTCCACCTAAATATCGAACCGATTACCTTCTCAATCGCTAGAAGAAGCTATTCACTTTGTGGAGTGCTTTATCGGAAGCTAGACCATGCTCGAGTCCAGGTGCAGTTTGAATAGGAAACGTACAGAGATGATTCTGTTCTTCCAATTTGATGGGATCATTGTAATGATTCCAGGATTTGTCACCATAACTGGATTAATTGGTTTGATTTAATGGTTGTAATGATTCCAGGCTCAGTAACTGGGTTAATTGACCATAGTAATGATTTCAGGATTTGTCAATATAACTGGAATAATTAGTTTGATAGGATCATTGTAGTGGTTCCAAGACTGTCACTATAACATAAATTTACTAGTTTGATGGAATGATTGATTCCTGGATTTGTCATTAAAAATGTAATTAGTTTAACGGAATGATTGTCATTATAACTGTAATTAGTTTAACTGGATGATGTGCCGCTATAACTATTTTTATATTAAGGCATCCGGCGAGGATCGTGGTTTGGTGAATGGTGAGCAATATATATGGCAATGAAGACATTAGATTCTAAATTTCAACATTGTCAACAATGTACAATATCTTCTGTCCATTAAATGATAAATGATGTCCGACTTTATGGCACTCCGTTTGCTTCCTAGAACTATATTACATTTGAATGTCAGATTATGTCTGGGGTTTTGATCAACGTTCCCTATAAACCGCGCTCGCGTGCAAAGCTGTTCAGACATCCCCGCGCAGCTGAATTGTCAATCCAACATTAAAGTTTGCTCGTCTCCGTAATGCTTGCACAATGCAGCAAGCATTGCGCGCACATCTACCATTCGCTTAGAGGGAACGTTGGTTATGATAGTCCGTTTGATTTAAAGAAGTATATGACAATCGAATGTCCAATTAGGTCTGGATTTATGGCTGTATATAACAATGTTAAGGAAATTAATATGTAAATAAGTGATTTACGTTCTCTTTATCAATTTATTTTGAGTATTGAAATACCATTTTAAACTGAGTGGGGATGCATATTACATACAAAGCAGTACATTATGTACGTTTTGAGCGACGTCGTATATATATATATATATATATATATATATATATATATATATATATATATATATATATATATGTATATATGCATATATATATATGCATATATATATGTATATATATGTATATATATATGTATGTATATATATATATATATATATATATATATATATATATATATATATATATAATCATAATTGAATAAGATTTGTCTTTCAGATAAATAATTTGTTTGTAAAATTTCGTAATCTTGGGCTAGGATGTATCAAACCAGTCTTTCTCTGCGATGAGTAAGTACGTCAAGTTAGTCTTTGTGTTTAGACCTTATATTTGTAACTAATATCATTACAGGTGTGGGCGTTGCATTTGTAATCAATGGCATCAAACCTGGTTGGATCTTTTTTTTCGTAAACAATGGCATTGCACGTGTTTAGACCTTATATTTGTAACCAATAGCATCGCAAGTGTTTGGACCTTGTAATTGGAACCAATGGCATCGCACGTGTTTGGAACTTGTATTTATAACCAATTGCATTGCACATGTTTGGACCATGTATTTGTAAACAATGGCATCGCCCGTATTTGGACTTTGCATTTGTAACCAATACTTCACAGTAGCCTTTCAGACAAATGGATTACTGAAGCTAACTACCACATGTAAGCAATTGTAAATAAACTTCACACGCATCAATTCTGCTCAAAATAAAGAAAAATAAATATGCACATGTGGCCACTTTTCATAGTAAAATGCAACTGGTTGAGTCAATGGCTTTCTATGTAAACTTACACTAAGTTAATGAGATTCAAATAATCATTTATCTAATTGAGTCAGTGGAGTCCTTTCTACATGGAAATTGTACTTTTTGGGTCTATAATTTTCCTGAAGATTTGCATAATAACAGAAGTAAAGCCTAAATAAAATATTTTTTTGCAATCGGCTTTCTGGATTTTCAATAGTATGACAAAGAAACAAGGTGTGATTGGACCTGTTTAGAAACGCGAGACACATCAATAAGTAACGTTTTTCATCCAGGAATACCAACCATATTAGTTTCACACGTTGCATCTACCAAATTAGTTTGACATGCTGTATCGACCGTATTAGTGCATCACGTACATACTATATTCTCCATATAACTAAAATTTAAATTAATCTGCTGGATTTTTTTTAAAAACAATGCAAATGAAGGAAATATATAACTACATACGTTTATGTAGTTATAGGTGTTTTAAGTATTGAATCAGTGTTCTACTGTTTCAAATAAAGTAGCTTTGATACTGTTTATATAAGTGTTTGTTTAGGTATATATTCGCATGA
This sequence comes from Unio pictorum, assembly GCA_030141615.1. Taxonomy (NCBI): domain Eukaryota; kingdom Metazoa; phylum Mollusca; class Bivalvia; order Unionida; family Unionidae; genus Unio; species Unio pictorum. The sequence continues at coordinate 872,434 of JARLTB010000363.1, read as the reverse complement.
TCTTTCACAGAGAACAGTTGGGGCTGCGACGAGTCCGGCTGTGGTATTGGACGCGGCCATCAAGAACAGTTTTACAACTGTGCCGATATCGCCATCCTGCCCAGTTGCCGAAAGGCAAATGACACAATTCTCTGGCAGGCAGATTCTGCCGCTGAGAGAAACATTGCTCAGAGAGTAAATACTTTGCAGTCTGGTACTAACTTGGAAAAGACTGACAGTAGCCAGTTTGGAAGAATGATATGCAATGGTGTTGGGGTTTGGGAGCTTGTATCGAGTATGGCTGCATGGTGCACACAGAACTGTTTAGGTCCCACAAAATATTGCCCGGACTCTTTGTGCGCATGTAAACAAGTGGAAGAAAATGCAACGAAAATTCACCAGGAATACAAACCGAAAGATACAACAGTGGATACGGGAAAAAATAAAATGATTCTAGAAGACGACATTCTAGGTGATCTAACACGCACAGGAAACGGATTGCAAATTCCTATATCAGATCAAGCGCACAGAGTACAGGAAGCGGTAAGACTGATTATTTATGATAGTGTTTCTCAAAGCCAAAAAAAAGAAAAAAGCAAATAGTACACTTTTGAAAGTGACTTTCTTTCGAATTTGACAAACAGCAACAAGAAGGAAAGATACTGTTTCTTCCTTACGAGCAATGTTTATTATTGAGACGAAAATGCTAATTGTCTGTGACAATTTGAATGAAAGACTACATTTAGATTTCTTCCTTTGGTCACATTCTCACCACGTCATTTAAAAAGCGAATACCTTAAGATTGTCAATTCTCTCTAGGTAAAACTAGATCTATTCATTTGATGATATGAGAGTCAAATCAGAATTAATATCTAATGAAGCTAGTCGGGTGACAGTCATGTCAATATTAATATCTAATGAAGCTAGTCAGGTGGCAGTCATGTAAGTTTAATATCTAATGAAGCTAGTCAGGTGGCAGTCATGTCAATATTAATATCTAATGAAGCTAGTCAGGTGGCAGTCATGTCAATATTAACATCTAATGAAGCTAGTCAGGTGGCAGTCATGTCAGTATTAATATCTAATGAAGCTAGTCGGGTGACAGTCATGTCAATATTAATATCTAATGAAGCTAGTCAGGTGGCAGTCATGTCAATATTAATATCTAATGAAGCTAGTCAGGTGGCAGTCATGTCAATATTAATATCTAATGAAGCTAGTCGGGTGACAGTCATGTCAATATTAATATCTTATGAAGCTAGTCAGGTGGCAGTCATGTCAATATTAATATCTAATGAAGCTAGTCGGGTGACAGTCATGTCAATATTAATATCTAATGAAGCTAGTCGGGTGACAGTCATGTCAATATTAATATCTAATGAAGCTGGTCAGGTGGCAGTCATGTCAGGATTAATATCTAATGAAGCTAGTCACGTGACAAGTCATTACATTATTAATATTTAATTGAGCACAATGAAGCTTGGCGTGTAACAGTCGTGTCAGATTTAATTTATATTGGAGTAACATGATATTATTAATGTGACAGGTATGTCAGAATTACTATCTAATAGAGTAAAACAAACTATTCATGTCGCGATCATGTCAGGATTATTACATAACGATGCTTGTCATGTGACAGTCATTTCAGTTTTATATCGAATGAAGTAAAAGTAAGTTAATCATATGGCAGTAGTATCAGTATCATTAAAGAAACAAACTAGCCATATTACTGTCATGTCAGAATGAGTATCTAATGTAGTTGTTGTTGTTGTTGTTGTTGTTGTTGTAGAGTTTAACGCCAATTTTCAGCACAAGGTAGACTATACATTCCGGCCAGTATTATTGGTGGGGGAAGAACCCCGGAAAACCCCCGGAAAGAACCACCGACCCAAGAGAAGCTACTGGCAAGTTTTTTAATATAACTACAGTAGCCGAATCTTAGACTCGAACCCACGCAGACAGAGGTGAGAAGGCAGTGACCCGTAACGTAAAGAGCTTTAGACCACTCGGCCACTCGGGGCCTCGTCCAATGGAGTAAAATGAAGCTAGTCATATGACTGCCATGTCCGAATGAGTATCCAATGGAGTAAAATGAAACTATTCATATGACTCGTGTCGGAATGAGTATCGAATAGAGTAAAATGAATATGACTGACATGTTGGTATTACGATATTTAGGAATAAAATGAAACTATTCATACGACTGACATGTTGCTGTTACTATATTTAGGAGTAAAATGAAACTAGTCATATGACTGGCATGTTGGTATTAGTATATAAAGGAGTAAACTGACGCTAGTTTATGACTGTCATGTCGGAATGAGTATCGAATAGAGTAACATGAAGCTCGTCATATGACTGACATGTTGGTATTACTATATTTAGGAATAAAATGAAACTAGACATGACTGACATGTTGCTGTTACTATATTTAGGAGTAAAATGAAACTAGTCATATGACTGGCATGTTGGTATTAGTATATAAAGGAGTAAACTGACGCTAGTTTATGACTGTCATGTCGGAATGAGTATCGAATAGAGTAACATGAAGCTCGTCATATGACTGACATGTTGGTATTACTATATTTAGGAATAAAATGAAACTAGACATGACTGACATGTTGCTGTTACTAATAATATAGTTAGGAGTAAAATGAAACTAGTCATATGAATTTCATGTTGGTATTACTATATAAAGGAGTAATATTTAGCTAGTACATTGGCTTGCAGGACGTGTACAAGATAGGAAATGAACTCTTTTTATGATTAATTAGAACTTCAAGCAACACTGTGGTTAATGTGAATCTAATGATCTGGAAATATTGTATTCGTTCAAACTCCGTGCAGCATTTAAGTGATCTTAATACGTGCTTATAATTTAAACATAACATTCTTCTTTTTTAGTCCATTTAATAGTTTTTAGATATTTTCATTTTATTTATTTCTTTAAGAAACCGGAGTTTAACAATTTTAGACCCGAATATAGAAGAAAGGGAACAAGAGTTACGCACTTTCTTTACCTTCTTGACCCCGTGGCATCAGGATTGGTTAAAGGAACAAATGCTGGCTTCGATGGCAGTTTGTTCTCGCCATCATCAGAGAACAATGATGTTAATAGCAAAGGCAGGTTCTTTCAGGTACCTATACGTCATTTTAACAACAAAATCGCGAAAACGATAAACATAATAGCTAGGAAGTTGTGGCATGGGGTTTGGGAGCAATGTAAGCAAAACCTAAGGTTCTAAATGAACATTTGTCTTACTTATATGCCTTCCATTTGACGCTAAGAAGGCCATCATTTATGGGCTTGTGCACAGTCTTTATAAACTTTTCGATATCCTTCCATTTTGAAGTTTTAAGATATACTTTGCAGAACTTGTTAAATGCAATGTTAAACTGATTACCAAATATATATAATTTTACGATAGCATGTACAGCTCTACTTTATTGGCAGTATTTACTTAATGTTTTGATTTTACCGACGAATGCCATTAATTTAGCTATGCATCACCCATAACACTTGCACTTTACGTGGCTTATACTCGGTCTTCGTATCCTTCTAATTTAACGAAGGTCTTATTTTGATGGGGCCAACTGGTTTGGATAAACCATTCAACCATGTAGTCTGCATTCGTCCTTAACAGTATTTTTGCGCATGTTACATAACGCCACATGCCGCATTCCCATTACCAATGTTATTCCTATCTTTACTTCAACAGAATCATTGGAAGTCCTATGGCGGCCATTGTTGGCTATCCAATTCACATGATGAAGGAGAGGATCGTACTGATAACATTTCAAATGTGACGATCTTATCAGGAAGATGCCATCCATCAGAAAACCACAAGTTCGAAGTGGAGGTTAGGATAAAGGGATTCAGTGGTGGTAGGTAGCACAGACGACCAATAAAAAATATAAAAGGAGTTTACATGATGACTCGAATCCCCCTCCCAGTAAGGAATGGAGGCAATATTGCATCACGTTAAGCAGAATGATGAAACAGATGCCATGTTGTATGTTACGTAGTGGGTTCTCTTTAAATAGAATGACGGAACAGAGGACATGTCGTATGTTATATAGTGAGTTCTCGTTAAGCAGAATGATGAAACAGAGACCATGTTGTATATCACGTAGTGAGTTCTCTTTAAGCAGGATGACGGCACAGAGGCCATGTTGTATGTTATGTAGTGAATTCTCATTAAGAAGATTGAACAGAGGCGTTATTGTATGTACCGTACTGAATTCTCTTTAAGCAGAATAATATAACATAGGTTGTATTGTACATTACGTTGCGAGTTCTCTTTAAACACTGTTTATATATCCTTTTTGATCCGAATTTTTCTAAATACGGCAATGAAGTCGTTACAAGGTAATTTAGCTACGGAATAATACTGTGGTCAATCGCCCAATCTCACCCAAACCGATGACAATGAAGCGATATTGCGATGACGCGATAGAGAAGCAGCAATTGAACGATTGGATTGTACTCCCATTCGCCATATGTTTATTAAGCTCCAAAGCGCATGTACATTTCGTAGTCGAGATTTTATATTTATACACATCTAAATGTGCTGATATGCAAGAAATTAAACTTAAGCGAAAACATAATTAAATCTTATGATAATCGACCATGTCGCTAATAAATATTTCCAAATTATAGACTGTAAGGGATCTCTGAAACGAGTTAAACGTTCATATGCATATTGTACCATTCCCCAAAACTTGATTCATGCTAAATTTCGTGCAGGTTTCTTTGATTGTACATCTGAAACAATACAATTTTCGCTAAAGAAAAATAAACTCTAATTTGCATTTGTATTGTAAATACTTGTATTAAGTGAATGGAAGTTTTGTTCTAGACTTTATGTAAAACTGCTGCGTCCTTTGGATCATTAGGACTAGATATTTTAGCCGTTCGAGTCTGTAGTCATGGCTACAACAATAATATTCAAATTGCCTGCACACTCCAAAACTCCAAACTGGAGCAAAAATACGAGTTAATTTCAGTCAACTGAAAATTTGTCACTTAACCTGAATGAACTTGGTCAATCACAATACTGACTAATGCTGGTTTCACAAGTGAAGAACTAACAAATGTGGCTGCATTCTCTGCCTCGAGAAAACAAAATGGAAGCACACAAAATGACATTATCCATTCAAAGAGTTATAAAATGCTAACGTTTGATAAATGTACATTTAGAATCTTGTAGCGATAAAGCAATATAGTATATTGTTATCAGTTATTTTAGCACAAATCAAGCGTCTTTATTGGTACGATGAATTACTGAAAATATGACTAGTTTCAGAGGTGGTGTACATTTTACGATTCAGCAAATAATTGCACGAGTTTTGATCTCAGGAATAATAAATAACCTGTCCTTTTTCATTTTGATTGTTATTTATACGTATATGAGCAATATTTGTATTTTGGAATAAGATGCCTATTTTCGAGGATACAACATATCAGGCCCGGGAAGTATTCTCCATGGATGCTTCCTAGTTAAGACGGGTTATATTTACTCTGGCTGCAACCTTGTCCCGATATGTTACTGTTTCCCTTGATACTACCTGGTCACGATGGATTATTAGTTCCCTTGATACTTATAAGTCACGATGGAGTATTGTTTCCCTTGATACTTATAAGTCACGATGATACTACCTGGTCACGATGAATTATTGTTTCCCTTACTACTACCTATTCACGAAGGATTATTGTTTCCCTTGATACTACCTAGTCACGATGGATTATTGCTTAGCTTGATATTACCTATTCACGAAGGATTATTGTTTCCCTAGATACTACCTATTCACGAAGGATTATTGTTTCCCTTGATACTACCTGGTCACGAAAATTATTGTTTCCCTTGACATTACCAAGTCACGATGGATTATTGTTTCCATTGATACTACCTAGTCACGATGGATTATTGCTTAACTTGATATTACCTATTCACGAAGGATTATTGTTTCCCATGATACTATCTATTCATAAAGGATTATTGTTTAGCTTGATATTACCTATTCACGAAGGATCCTTGTTTCCCTTGATACAACCTAGTCACGAAGAATTATTATTTCCCTTGATACTACCTAGTCGCGATGGATTATTGTTTCCCTTGATATTTCTAAGTCACGATATATTATTGTTTCCCTTGATACTTATAAGTCACGATGAATTATTGTTTCCCTTAATACTATCTATTCACGATGCATTATTGTTTCCCTTGATACTACCTAGTCACGATGGATTATTGTTTCCCTTCATAAATCCTGGCCACGATGAGTTATTGTTTCCCTTGATACTACCAAGTCATGATTGATTATTTTTTCCCATGATCTTACCTAGTCACGATGGAGTATTGTTTTCCTTCATACTACCTTGTCACGATGAATTATTGTTTCTCTTCATATTTACTAGTCAGGAATAATTATTGTTTCCCTTGATACTACCAATTCACGATGGATTATTGTTTCCCTTGATATTACCTGGTCACGATGGATTATTGTTTCCCTTGATATTTCTAAGTCACGATGGATTATTGTTCCCCTTGATATTACCTGGTCACGATGAATCATTGTGTCCCTTGATACTACCTAGTAACGATGAATTGTTGTTTCCTTTGACATTTCTAAGTTACGAATAATTATTGCTTCCCTAGATACTACCTAGTCACGAAGGATTATTGTTTAGCTTGATACTACCTAGTCACGATGGATTATTGTTTCCCTTGGTACTACCTAGTCACGATGAATTATTGTTTCCCTTGATATTTTTAAGTCACGATGAATAGTTGTTCCTTTTGATGCTACCTAGTTACGATGGATTATTGTTTTCCTTCGTACTATCTAGTCAAGATGGATTATTGTTTCCATTGATACTACCTAGTCACGATGGATTATTCTTTCTCTTGATACTTATAAGTCACGATGAATTACTGTTTCCTTTCATACTACCTAGTCACGAGGGATTATTGTTTCCTTTCATACTACCTAGTCACGACGAATTATTGTTTCCCTTGATACTACCTAGTCACGATGAGTTAATGTTTCCCTTGATGTTACCTAGTCACGATGGATTATTGTTTCTCTTGATACTTATAAGTCACGATCCATTATTGTTTCCCTTCATACTAATTAGTCACGATGGAATATTGTTTCCCTTGATACTACCTAGTCACGATGAATTGTGTTTTCTTTGATATTTCTAAGTCACGAAGTATTATTGTTTCCCTTGATATTACCTAGTCACGATGGATTATTGTTTCTCTTGATACTCTCTTGTCACGATGGATTATTGTTTCCAATGATACTACCTTGTCAAGATGAATTATTGTTTCCCTTGATATTCTAAGTCGCGATTAATTATTGTTTCCTTTGATGCTAGCTAGTCACGATAGATTATTGTTTCCCTTGATACTACCTAGTCACGATGGATTATTGTTTTAATTAATTCTATCTAGTCACGATGAATTAGTTTTTCCCTTTATATAACTTGGTCCTGAAGATGTATTTGTTCGCTCGATACTACCTAGTCAGGATTGATTATTGTTTCCATTCATACTATCTGGTCACGATGAATTATTGTTTTCATCATACTACCTAGTCACGATGAATTATTGTTTCGCCATTTTACAGCACAATATAGGCTATACATGGCGGCCAGTATTAATGGTGGAGGAAGAACCTGTAAAACCCCGGAAAGAACCACCGACCCACGTGAAACTACTGACAAACTTTCTTACATACCCACATTAGCCGAATCCAAGGCTCTAACTCACGCAGAGAGAGGTGAGATGGCAGTGCTCCGTAACGGAGAGCGTTTAAGACCATTTGGCCACTCGGGGACCCTTCATCTATAAGTACGACTTAACTATGATAACCAAGAAGGCAACATCGTACATACAATACACGACTCATCTAATAACACAGACTAGGACCAAATGATTTTTAGCACTACAATAATCACTAACTAAATAAACCTTACAAAAATTATCATAGCTGCAAGGGGCCCCGAGTGGCCGAGTGGTCTAAAGCGCTGTCCGTTACGGACCACTGCCATCTCACCTCTGTCTACGTGTGCTCGAGTCTAAGATTCGGCAAATGTAGTTATGTGAGAAAGCTTGTTAGTAGCTTCTCGTGGGTCGGTGGTTCTTTCCGGCGGGTTGTCTGGGTTCTTCTTCCACCATTAATACTGGCCGCCATGTATAGCCTATATTGTGCTGAAAAATGGCGTTAGACCATAAAAAAGTATTAAAACAATCTTAGCTGCACATTACGCCTACAGTCAATTCAATGTCATAAATAAATAAAGTAATTCTAATAGATCAGTTTCCTTTTTTCAGGTACAATTTCGGCAAAGAAAATGTACACTTTAGTTTTAAATTACTGTGTCGACTTACATACAAGGCATCTTTTATTCTGGCAGAAATAGCCAATGTGTTTGGGAATGAATATTATATCATACTGATCGTTACTATTAGGTGGAGGCACTCCGAGTGGTCTAACGCGTTCTCTGTTACGGATAACTGCCATCTCACTTCTGTCTGCGTGGGTTCGGGTCTAACATTCGGCTAAATTATGTAGTTATGTGAGACAGCTTGTCAGTAGCTTCTCGTGGGTCTGTGGTTCTTTCTTGGGGTTTTCCAGGGTTGTTCCTCCACCAATAATAATAGCCGCCATGTATAGCCTATCGTGTGCTGAAAAATGGCGCTAAACTTGTACAACAACAACTATTGGGTGGTATGTGCCTGCAGAATAAATAACTATATTCTCCTTTGTGTAACACTAGTGATGCGATGGGGCTTTTGAGTTATAATGCATAGTTAGGCATTAAATTTGAAGATATTAATACATATGAAAGACAGGTTTTCACAAATGGTTTGCCTCGAATTAACTGAATGTTAAAACAATTCCATTTCAGATATTGGTTGGAAATGCAGTGAAGGCGACTGCGAAAACCGTATTAAGAGTCAGACGGTCAGTGGCAATCATGATGAGTTTACAAAGTGCCTACACCGGGATTGTACCCACAAGGCTGTCTTAATGAAGCCTAAAAAAGACATAGTCTCGGGCCTTAAAGACGATTCAAAGCCAGTAGAGACGTTGGAGATGAGTGATAGCAGCATTGTCCGCAGCAGACATACTGATAGAAAGGTGTCGAGTACGAATTCAAAATGCATCCCTGAGCATCCAGTGGAGCCGAACGCATTTCAACCTAAACAAGATTCGGATAAAATTTCAATATCAGAAGTCGAAATGGTTTGTTTATTTGTTTAGCATTTTTAACGTAGATTTTAACAATTTTTCAGTCATATCGGTACGATGTCTGCAATGAGGCAGTTTATAGTGATGTTTAGCACTGAGAGACATCATGCCTCAGACTTGTAGCATGATGTCCCACCCAGTCATATTATCCTGCAACCAGGCCGACCAGTCCTAAAACTAACCTCTTAATGCTGAGCGTCAAGCGAGGCAGCTGTAAGTTCCATTTTTCTAATTATTTGGTATGACTCGGCTGGGGATCAAACCCACGACCTCTCGCTTCCGCGGCGGACGCTAGATCCACTAGGCCACCGGAGCGGTTAAAGTCGAAATGGAATTATACATTACGGAATGATGAACGTCATTTATTGTATTAACAAATCAGAATTCGGTATTAATACGTTTATGCGTGCTTCGAGTCCTTATGTATCTATATATATTTAATTATTGCGCTTTTGAAAAAGACGTTGCTTTATGGAGAAACAGGTGTTCCTAAAGCAGTAGTACATGTAATGCTTGATTCGTGTTTTAAACTTTATTTCAGTCGGTGATAATTTCTGAAGTTTAACTTTGCATCACATTGTTAAGAATGATTTGCGAGTAACCCAAATTTAGTTACCAATAGAAATACATCGAAATATAAAGTCAATATTATGAATTTGGTTGAAAATATAGGGGAGTTGATTCTATGGATCGTTGTTTTGTTGTTGCTTATATACGTGTCCAGTAGAATAACCTTAATTTGGTTCCTTTTAAGCGATTTTAGACAAACAATTTGATAATTTTAAAAACCTGCTTTCAATGAATACAGTCCAATGTTTTTTCTTCAAGAAAACCATCTAACACAGTTTTAGTTCGAATGGACCACTTTAGACCGTTGACTCGGATCTTGGCAGCTCGTATTTGTATAACATTGTTGATTTGATATCTACCACTATCACCAATACCACCAAGAATTATTAAATCAAAAGAACACGAGGGTACTGAAGTCTACTATATTTATTATAGAAACTGATGTGTCTTGATAAACATGACACTAAGAAGTGTTTTGAAATATTTTGTATTAATTGTAGTCATATTAGCACCGATCAAAATATGACCTAATGGCATATATTAACGTTTCTTTTATTAATTGTAGTCACGGAGGCGCCCAAGCAAGGAAGGAGGTAACTATATACAGGATGCAGAACATCACGAAACTATTAACGTACAAGATCTGACAAAGGTAACATTTTTATCTTGTCATCTGTTCTGATTTCATTTCGTTATTTAAACATGTATCGCTCCGGTGGCCTAGTGGTTATAGTATCCGCGTCGGATGCAGGAGGTCGTGGTTTCGATCCCCCGGCCTATTCCTACCATCACATGCAAAATGGTACTAACAGCTGTCTCGCTTGGAGCCCAACATCAGATATTAGTGTTAGGAATGGTCGGTTGGTGTCAGGATAATGTAATTGGGTGGGACATGATGCTGCATGATGCCCCAGTGCTGAATATCAATTATAACTGTCACACTGTATACATCGTTGCGATATGGCTGAAAAAGTGTTAAGTTACGTTAAAATACCAAATCACAAAACGTCAATAAAACATAACATAGCGATGTAATAGTATGTCTTATTATGTTCACACTATTCCAACGGTACCATATATTGCATTAAGTTCAATGGTGCGCTAGAGTACACAAGTTCAAGGGTACTACAGAACCGCAAGGACACCGGAGATAAATAAATCCAAGGGCACCATTGAAGAAACAGATATAAAAATATGTGATGCACAGCCTTAAGTTTGATAAAATAGACACGTATTGTTACGTATTTAAACAAAAGTACCGTACCTCTTTTATAAATGACTATTACGAGAACTTTATAATCTGCTGTAGCTTTCCGATATTGAATTCTTCACGTTCGGAAACACGTTTTCATGCAAATAAAATGGACATTCTCATATATGCTAAAACATTCTTTCCTTGAACATCATTTATAATTTTAGCCTCACAGTTCAACCTCATATAAAATGACGCATGCTGCACGCTTCGAGACTCCCGATCCCAACTTGGCAGACTCCATCAGCAATGAACGTCGCAACGGCGGCCATGTTTGTTATGGTGTTCGAGAATGGGCTGGGACTAAGAATATGGATGATTGGTGCATGTATTCTTGCTTCCATAGCGATCCATATTGCCCAGAGGAATACTGCGCATGCTCAATAGCTGACCCAGTTGTAATGGGCAGGAATATGGACAAGGTAGGAACTTGTTTTTGTTTTGCAATTTTATCCGATTACACAATGGGAGAGAAGGGGGGAGGGGTTGTGTTGAAAAAATGGTTTGGAGTTTTGCTGGACCATTTGGACGCGTACACCGTGCCTGACAGGATCTGATACCCTACTACGCTTAGATGTTGCCTCCCAAACTGTAGTTTCTTTTTTGACGGTACTTGCAATGGGTATGTTACGATCCGGAGACGAGACCTTGCTTTAAGAAGACCTTTTAGAATGGTAAAGAACGGCACAAAACAGTATTTAATGTGGGAAACTATTCTCTATCCCAACAACATCGAGACGATTTGGAAGGTAGTGGAATGTTTAGAACGTGTGATAATTTATGAAAACTGGGTTAACTTTGATAGAATTGAATGAAAATAGAAACCAATGGTTTGTAAAGGCTTGACACTTTGAAACTTTTCTGAACTGATGCAAAACGGTACGGAGATATAGAATCGAGAATATTATGATAGGCGATTGAAACGATTAAAAATAAACTGTACGCAAAAGGTATGTAAACAGCAATACGAAAAGCCGTTAATTGTAATAATATCCGTTTTTGTTTCAATCGTCAGGTCATATATTGTGTCGATACCAAAAATAGTACGTGCACTAATATCGGCGCCGTCATGAATTTGTGAGTAGCAGCGCAATAAAAAATTGACTTCGAGCCATTCTTAGTTGTGTAAAAAAAAGTACCTCGTGGTTTAACAATGTCTTGGAATCCTACTTGCTAATTATCTCGAATAAAGTTGACAGTTAGAAACAAAACAATTTAAAATATGCAAACATGATTGAAGTAGACGACATAATTGAAAAATGTTCATAATTATTGCAAAATCTGCATTTATAATATTCTATTTTCCTTTGAATTTATATTTGTTCACATAATTTCGTGATTACGAAGGCCGGTCTAAGACACGATTCGTCGATCAAGTGCGGACATAATATGCGGTGATAATATTTTGGCTATAGAAAACATGAAAATCTTACAAATTGTTACTTTGCTGTGGAATTTAATAATGCAGTTTCTCGTTTCAGAAAAAGAAATACTGTACTGCAACGATTATAACGACTCCTGAAAAGGATCTAACCGATTGGTGTAATATTGGTTGCAATAACAATCCGCCGTATTGCCCATCAAGCTTATGTCTGTGCGAATAAATTCGTTTCGTTAACAACGTTCAAGTGTCAGCAGATGCCATGGGACGCAAGTCTGTGATTATAACAAGGATTATTGTAACCAGCGGATGTCCAAGAAGACTTTTATACAGTTTAGTAACTATGGAGATTATTTTATTTTCATTTTATTTAGTATTTCGTTAGGAATGGGCACCTGGTAAGCCATTTGAAGTGTTTTAAATTTAATCGCTTTTACTTTTATTCTTAAGAAATATATGCAAATATTTGTATTATAAAATACGCCTCAAGAGCTGGTGTTTTCAGGGATTTGCTTTAGGTGCTTGCAACGTATGACCTCGTAAATATTGTGGTTTTGTTAAAGTTTGCACAAAAAGGACACGATATATTTAATCAGAAATATTTTAGGTGATCAGTCATTTAATTTTCTTAACATTGGATTTTCGTTTTATGTTCGATACGTTGAAACGTGGACTTTTAATATTGAAATCGATACATTCGGATAGATTCGGTTAGAATCTGTTATGTTGTTTTGTATAAAAAATGTATTCTCAAGAAAATTGAATCTGAATAACAGATTGTACATTTATGTTGCATTGTACAGGAATTTTTATTAAGTTTGTTGCTGATATCTCCAGTATATAGTTTTCGTTTATACGTTATGCTTAAAGATTTGTTATTTATTTTCTTGAAAAAAGTAAGTACTCAAATGGAATTAAAGGATATGTATTGCTTTATCATTTTGCGATTACAAAAAAAATAGTTTAGATTTGTCTAGGAGTTCTAATATAATACTGAAGATAAATTTTAATCTGTTATCTGTGTCAGTTCAATGTCATTTAATTTCTTTGCATGAATGACATTTTAAGTGTATGCTAGTTTTGTGGAAACAAAACACCATTTGTTGAGATTGTTTTCGAGCTGAAATTCATGCTGGATTTGTACCGTCTTTGTTGTATTTTGAAACCCCAATGATATTCTAGCCACACATTTTGTTGTGTCGAATTATAATAACAGGATGAATAAAATCTCTCTGCTATTGCTATGCTTGTGTTTCTCAACCTGTTTGTCAGCCACGTTCTAGGAGCAGACGTTTTAATGTACAGCCTTCGCGAGACGTTATGACCGTATCAAAAAATTCCGCAAAATACACCGTTCCTGATTTCTTAACAGTGGGTATTCGCTCAAGGTGTGTCGGTTATTAATATGAGATACGAACAGCTATTTATATTGAGTGTCTGGGTTGTGTTTTGTATTGCACAGAATATCGGGCTGCTTATTGGTGAATCATACAAAATGACACACCATTCAATTGTGACATTATGAAGAGTTTCTCGAGGTGTGGTCATTAGGTGATCGGAGAAAGTTGCGGTATTACTTTGCGGGTTTTAGAACCTTCCAGCTGAAAACGACTGTCCTGAGTTGCTTGGATTTCATCAACATAACTTTTCAGATAGTTTCTACTTATCGTTAACGTCAGAAAAAATAAGACGGATAAATATCACCACATGTTTTACCCAGTGGAATTAAAGTCTGGTATATTATATTGCTCCATAGACACACAGAAAGACTGAGACAAAGTGATAGAGGTATTGGTTTGGAATAGTATTAGAACACATTCATTTTGATAAATCGTAAACAGATTGAAAAATACAGGCAAATTGATTTTTGTGTTGTTATCAATTCGGCTCAGACATCAGTTGAAACTTTTATCAAATGACAATTCCTGATATATACAGGTATCTGCATTTTATTAATCGTACAATTTATTCGCCACAGGGAGATATTACCCCCCTCCCCCAAATTACGATATACATTAAGTTTTCTCTTGTTTAAAATTCCAATTCCTTTTGATAAACCTTTTTATCTTATATATATATATATATATATATATATATATATATATATATATATATATATATATATATATATATATATATATATATATATATGGTTCTGTCTCAAAGCCGTTAGACATAATTTTGTCATAAAGCTTAGAGGAACATTATTCTGTCTCAAAGCCGCTATGCAGACGGCTGTCTTACAGCCGTTCGTACCGTCTCAAAACTATCTAACATACTCTCCTATTTCAACCGCTCGTACCGTCTCAAAACTATCTAACATACTCTCCTATTTCAAAGCTGTTATGGACACTGTACTGTTCAGAGTCATACAGTTTTAATCACTGAATCGGAATTCTCCAAATAAAATGGAAAAACGGTTATATCTTGTACATTGGTAGGTTAAAGTCGTTGTAGTAATATCTATAGAGCAAAACAAGCGGCATCTTCATCGATGAATAAAATATTTTCCAGATGTTGATAAAATAATAACACACGAGCAACGTGTTCTATTTATGGACTCGAAATAATAATTATGATCATTCGAAAAATCTTTAAAATATTTGATGTAAAATTTTCCTAGAGAATATTCCAAACACTTTGCAAGCAGATGTTTTCTCCAATCGACATTATTCATTTCAATATCATTCAAACGTCTTCCTTGTATCTAAAGTCAGTATGATTTAATAATGTTCAATGCTTTACCCATAATGGTAATATCACGTGATTGCGTATTTTAAATACTCATTACAATTGTTTTCGTCTAATTGCTTTTGTTTTTATAAAAACGTATTTGGTAAAATAAAAATAAATGCAACTTTTATAATAATCACACTGATGCAGGATAAATTATGTCGAATCTGAATTTTTTCCTTGTCGAATAAACAGAAATAATTCCTCATAAAATGGAACAGTCTCCGATACAATCCACTTAGCCAGTCGACGATTTCTAACAGGGCCACGCCATCCATCATGCAAACAATAATTCCTGTCGCCAGATCAATTATGTCTTTCGACATAACCTTTAATCGGAGAGTCATTGTTTTATGATGAAACCTGAGCCTATCCGAAACTGATTATAAGAATAAAGCAATTAGGTTCAAATATATCAGAAATTTAATCTTTAGGATAATGATAAAATATGTGGACGTCTGAAATTGAATGTGATTTTCGATAACTGCATTTGCACCTGTCCCAATGGATTTAGTTCGGGCAATCGTTATGAAGAATGCACCAACGTCATGCAAATTTGATCAATTGCAACATGACTGTTGCTTGATTTCTTAGATCAAATATTGTATTCACTAACTCAAGTCTCTGCTGAATAAGCCAACACTCGACGATAAAGATTTATTGAACTATCACACAGTTTATAATCTCCCGTTTATATAAAATAAATCACCAACATGACATGAACATATGCAAGGTAGCATATCTCGAGGAAAGATGCATCAGCTCCATCTGTAAATATCTTTCAGTTCGTGCCACTAAAACACTTGTCTGTTCATTAGTACATTCAAGACTAGATTATTGTCATCCAGTTCTGTCTGGTTCGTCTCAATATCTGCTCCAGAAACTTCAAATGGCGAAACCACAGCTGATCGGATCATCCTTAGAGTACCAATATCAGAGCACACCTCCCTGCTGCTCTGTATTCTGCACTGGCTATCATTCGATCCAGAATCAAACACAGCAGCAGAGAGGGTGGACAGACCGAAACTATTTCAAACAATGTCCTAAAAGATTTCAGCAGAAAGGGTGAACAGACTGAAACTATTTCAGACAAACCGAAACTATTTCAAACAAGTCGAAACTATTTCAGACAAACCGAAATTATATCGCAGACAAAAAAAAAAAAGAGAAATCCTTTAGGATTTTACGCTACAGACCCGGCGCTAATGGCGTTGTGGAGACGAATTGTTTTAATCGAACATTTGATCAAGTTTGATACGATATCTTGATCAAGGGTCCTGCAAATTTATCGTTACAAATCCATATGGGATTGACTGAGCGTGATTAAAGAAATTGATAAAGAGATTATAATCCATATCTCCACTGCACCAAGTCTGGTGAATATTTCATAGTGTATGTGTGTCAGCTCCATTGAATACAGCAAGAATATTGCAGTTATCTCTGATCACTTTTGGTATTTGAGTGTATCGTTGAGTGACATATATATTGGTATATAATAGTTTCAGTCTGTCCACCCTGTCTGCTGCTAACACAATATTTGTTCTCTGTGCTACGTTTCGCTAACGGACTCCAGTCCAACATGCATATCTGGCCTCATCCATGTGTACACACCAGCATGCTTCTCTTCTAACAATCGTATACTCATGATACACACTATGAAAACAGTCATATGGACAACGTTTTTTTCGCTAACTAGGTCCCACAACGTGGAATGAATTGCCCATTGAAATTAGATACAAAGAAACAGTGATCCCTTTCAAGTGTGATTATGAAACTCACCTTTATTGACTGCAAGAACAAAACTTAAAGACCTAATAATATTTCCTACCTTAATGTTTTTCAACGTTGTCAACGTTTCAGTTTATGATTTTTAATTTATAGTGGTTCTCTTTGTGTGTAGTCATTTCATTAAACATGTTATTATGCGCTTAGAGCTTCTAGAGGGTAGGCGCGCTACAAATTCCTCGTTATAATTGTTATTATTATTATTCTTATTATTGTTATTATTATTATTATTATTATTATTATTATTATTATTATTATTTAGCAAAATCTGAATGATGACATGGCACAAAAATGTAAAATGTATAACAAGTTTATAAAATGATCTAAAATGATCTTAACGAACATCTGAGGAGATTCAACATTATATCCGGCCAAAATGGGATTGTAAGAAAGCTTGCTAGAAGCTCCTCGTAAGTCGGTGGTTCTTTCTGGGGTTTTCCCCGGTTATGCCACCACCATTTATACTGGCACCCTATAACAACAACAACATTATTATATGTCTCATAAGTAAAACAGATGACCAATCTGTATAGGTTTAAAGCAGAGTTGTCCAACTAAAGCCCTGGTAATATCCCAAATGCATTTCATGACGGAACAATAAAAGCGTAAGGTATCCATATATAGTTATTCTCAACGATAAAATTAGAGGTGATTACAAAGAATTCCAAAATGGCAAATCCATGATGGCGACTTTTATTGGAGAAATCAAACTCCCGAAATTCAATGTTGCAGGTCACGTGACCTCGCAATGCATAGTCAACGAGCTCTCAAGTGAGACTGGATTTTGGGTCCTATAAACAACTGATTTAAACAAAAACCGGAAGTGCGAAACTATCATGGCGGTTTCATTTGGCTTCCTAAAGCAAACAAGCGGAATGCAATATTATTCCATATATGTACTGTTATTATTGTTGTTTCTCTCACTTGAGCTGTAATTTATTTACTGAGTAGACCTGATATAAGCTCTTGGTTTTCATAAGGTGACCCAGTGGCTAGCGAATCGGACAGGCAACTTTAAAGGTGCCTGTTCGAATGTTACGTAAGGTCTTCCCGTGTTGGCTAACATAGCGTCCTCTCTGTGGAACTTTATTGTTTCTTATAATGTAATGTTATCCTTTCGAGGGCTTGGTAATTTAACGCTAGCCTCTTCTATTTCTGATCATGCAATGATAGAGTCTTCGCAGTTTTGTTGTTGCTTTAATGTTAACCGTTTATTGTTTTATTCATGCAATGTTATCTAATTGGTTTTGCTGTTATTCCAATGTTAACCTATGTTTTTAATGCATTGATTACCTGTATGTATTTCAATTAAAGTAAGGTTATCATCTTTGTACTTGTTGAATGTTATTTTAACTGTTTTTTTTTGTAGTTTTCTGCCTATTTCTGATAATATAATATCATCCTCTTTGTACTTTTGTTAATATAATATTGTCCTCCTTGTATTATTTATAATGTAATGCTAGACTCTTGTATTATAGCTAAGGTTATGTTTCTTTTCCATCTGAGCTAATGATACGGTAGCCATTTGTAGTTTGGTTGAAGTAAAGTTGGCCTATGTAGTGTTACCCATTTTGTATTTTTGTTAATGTAATCATAGCCTTTTATAATTTTATAATGTTCCAGGTGTAATGTAATGTTGGCATCTTTCCAATTTAATGCATAAATTATATTCTCTTGTGTCTGTTGATCTTTTGTAGCTTTGGTAAAGTTAGTTTCTCGTTTGTTTGCTAACGCAACGTTTTCCTCGTGTAATGTTGTGAATGTAATTGTTTACTCGTGTAGTTTTGTGAATATAATATTAGTCTGTTTTTATATTTGTTAATTCTGTGTTAGCCTATGCTAGCTTCTGTGTTCTTCATTCAGTGTAATGTTAGCATCTTGTATTTTTCGTAATATAATAGTACTATTGTGAAGTATCGACTTTAGAGTAAGCACTGAACCTTAACGTAAATGTGGCTAGCTGAGAGATATTATCACCTTATGACCATGAGGAAATTTTGAAAGGGTCATTTCATCCTTTATTCTTAAAATCCTTCCATGCCATTGTTAAACCTTTAACGGGACAAGTGTTCTGATTCAATGCATTTGACAGGATGTTCTAAAATGGGGTTTGAGACAGAGACAGCGGAACTTCCTATCAGTGTCAAGTTGTCAGTCTTCAAAGGGTAAAGTTATATAAAGTAGTTCAGAGATTCTGACTGACAAAACAAATGTTTGTCTTAGGAACCATTTTGTGAAAGCACTGCTTGTGATTGGCTGAGTGAAATTAAGGCGTACATCATGGCACTAATGGGCATATTAAAGTGACAACCTTGATCAAAATTCAGAAACAATTCATGACATGGAAAGAAGTTTGGCTCCAGTATAAGCCTAAGAAAGAACAGTGCATTCCTCGTTAAACAATGGAGGGACCAGGTGTCTGTCTTGCGATGAAGACAAGATTTAGTGCCGGATGCACAAGTTCTTAATTTAACAGCATTAAGACAACAGTTTTCCGAGGGTGAGGGGACTCGACAGTCCGAAGAAAGAGTCCGAAAATAAAACGAAAAGAAAAAAAGGGAGAAGTGACGAGTAGAGGGCACAATCTAGTAAGTCCAAGAAGGACGAGGTGGTCGGAATAGGAAGACTCGAGGAAACAGGAACGTTAGAACACAACTCAGGGGAAGGTGATTCAATCAGTAGTGGACAATGCGCTCTTTTCTCCACTGGTATTGAGGATATAATAAATCAAAGATAGACACTGCTAATAAATCCTGTTAATATCATTTAAGGTGAATTTAAATTTTCATTATTAATTTGTTTGATTAAATATGTTATTTTCTTGTCTGATTGGGCTCGTCTTGCATTATTTCTTCTCAATATTCATGCCCAGGTCTCTGTTGATATTCTGTCATTCTCTCACACCGGGTCATAATATCGAGGGAGGTCATTCCCTATATAACGTAACTAGATATGGATAATTACCCCTCTAACTGAGTGGGGTACAATTTAAAACTAGCTAGTAATTTTAGTAATGTACTGTTAGCCTCGTATGTTTTCAACTGTTATCCCTTAGTACTTTTAATATTGTAATGTTACCGTCAATGAATTTTTGTTGATGTAATTTTAGCTGCAGCTTTGTGAATGTAATATTATCCTATTGTTGTGGTTTTTAATGAATGTCATTCTCTTGTACTTTGTTACCCTCATTGCAATTTCTTTAATGACGTGTTCGTCTCTTTGTAGTTTTTTTACGTAATATTATCCTCTGCGTTATGTTTATGTAATGTGAAACCCTTTGTAGTCTGCAAATGTAATACTATCCTATTGCAGTTTGTTTTCTTCATGTAATGTTATACTCTTGTATATTGGTTAATATTTTCTTATCTTGTAATGTTATACTCTTGTATATTGGTTAATATTTTCTTATCTTGTAATGTTATACTCTTGTATATTGGTTAATATTTTCTTATCTTGTAATGTTATACTCTTGTATATTGGTTAATATTTTCTTCATGTTGTATATTGGTTAATATTTTCTTCATGTAATGTTATACTCTTGTATATTGGTTAATATTTTCTTCATGTAATGTTATACTCTTGTATATTGGTTAATATTTTCTTATATTGTTGGTGTTGTCTAAGCGTATTACATGGCAGAGCAGCAACAGAGAAGCGAGAGATCGCACATGTATTTACGCACGAGGCATGATAATTAGATGGTGTATAGATGGAGTAAGCGATCAATATTTTTAATGAGCAAAATTTAAGTTCAGTACTCAAATTCAAGTGACGTCTTTAGAGCCAGTTACAGAGTATCAACTGTCTTGTATTTTTGTCGTTAATACGAATTACTCATGTAAAATTAAAATTCGGTGTCTTAGTCCATCAGAAAAAAGTTACTGTGAATACTATTTTGTAGTAAAAATGCGGCAATTAGCCAAGTTATAAATAGTATTAACTATTGTTCCTTTCTTTTTTGCAATATTTTCGTGAACTAAAATCAGAAACAAACATCAACATCACTAATATTGCAGTATTAATTAAAAATAATGCGGGCTTCACAGGGTGATCAGGCTGATTGTGAAAGCTCTTAACCGTTGATCATTAAAAAGACTCGAATATGACCGAGTAATGAAATCTTTTGATTGTCTCTTTGACTCACATCATATATTGACTGCGTGACGTTCTTAAGCTCTTTGACAACGCAAATTAAGCACGATTATTATTATTATTATTATTATTATTATTATTATTATTATTTTTATTATTATTATTATTATTATTATTATTATTATTATTATTATTATTATTATTATTATTATTATTCCATCATAGGACGAATGTGGTAAATCAATAATAACAATAACAATAACATCACATAACTAAAAAAAATAATAACATAACAAAATAAACATAACATGCAAATTTAATGTTAACCAGGTTGAAAGTTCTTAACAAAGTCGTTGAACGATTGAACAAGCAAAATGGGTTTTAAACTTCTAAGTCATTGTGATTGTTAGAGGGAGGGAGAGAGGGAGGAAGTGAGGGAGGGATATTGTCCTAGTTCTTCCTTTTAATTTAAATCCAATGTTTATGAAAGTTTTCAATAAGTAAATGATGGAACTCTAAATACGATTCTTTAGTATCTGGCTACTCAAATTACTGAATTATCTTTATTAAAAAAACCTCTTAGATAACCTTCTTATGACCGTTTTGTATTTTCACATACTGTATGTCTCTTTATGCATTTTACAAAATGCTGTTAAGCTAATAAATTTGTTCTAGGTACCAGGATGAAACTGATTATGCAAAAGTAATGCTATCTTGTCTAAAATACTCTTTCAGAAAGAACTTAAAAAAATTCAGTGTAATGGAAGTAGGTATAACTACTCAGTAAGAATAGTTAGACTTATATTTCCATATTGTTTTATTTTCTACTTTTGCAATCACTGTTATTATTATATTCCATTTAGTCATTTCAAGTAATAAAGGCTTAAATTAAAATTAAACTTTACTAACTTTAGTTAACCCGGGTTTCACACACACACACACACACACACACACACACACACACACACACACACGCACACACATTGAAATATCTACTCTCACCTCAGGCCGATTTATTTTGTTTTTCTCTCGACTAATACTTCCTTTGTATATTTTATTCGAAGGATAATATGCATAGGAAATTAAAAATTTCTATACGTTTTATATATATATATATATATATATATATATATATATATATATATATATATATATATATATATATATATATATATACACACAACAACAATGTTATTGTTAAATTAAAATAACTTTGGTATTGATTTACACTATTATCTACAAAGATATGACTCATCCGTATATACCCTATCACCCCACTCCATAACAGTATTGCTCGTCATATACTAATGAAAGCATCGCCCCACTCTACGCTCTCAATATCCGAGTGTACAACGCCAGGCATTTGAAATAACGCAATCAGTTATGATGAGAAGGAAATAAAAGATTTTACTAGAAACAATTGGCACATTCTACATGTATCGATACTATTTTGGCATTGCTTATATCAATTAAAATGTGCCAATTATGATAGGCTCATATGTGTCCTTTGGATTTAAAATAAAAATCATATGGCAGCGGAACAGTCATGAACGATTATATTTTCATAAAAATACAGTATTTTACAGCAGTATCTTTATACATTGCCAAGCAAGATCATCTTTGTCCAGTCCTTTACTTGATGTGTCGAACTCGGATAAAAGGTCATATCCGTAGGATCCAGCTAAACAATAAAACACAGACCGGATATTGGACAATGACATCAGACAGACAGGACATCCAGTCATTGAACCCATTGCAATAAACGTTGTTTTATTTCACCGGTTTATACATATTGGATACAAATACATCACACTACGATCTCAGACGATAGAAGCAGATGTGTTTCGTCGCTGGATAGAGCGACTGCAGAGATCAGGATGTTCTAGAGTCCACCAATAGCGCAATATGGCGGGACTGAGAACATCTGCTTTGGCGGTCTTGCTGTGTTTGCATTGGCATCATATATTAGCAGGTATGGTAATTATTAATTTTGTACTGTTGTTATCATGAGTGGAAAAACTTAAAGACCCATTAATGTTTCCTACCTTAAATATTTGTATCACGTTTTTGTTTTCTAATTTCATTGTGGTTTTAATGGTAGTCATATAGATGTTGTAAAACCCTTAGAGCTTGTAATGATTAGGCACTATACAAAGTCCTCAATTTTATTATTATTATTATTATTATTAGTAGTAGTAGTAGTAGTAGTAGTTTGTAGTAGTAGTAGTAGTAGTAGTATCAGTAGTAGTAGTATTGTTGTTGTTGGTATTATTATTATTTTTATTATTATCATTATTATTATTATTATTATTGTTATTATTATTATTACTTTATTATTATTATTATTATTATTATTATTATTATTGTTATTATTATTATTATTATTATTACTTTATTATTATTATTTATGTTATTATTTGATTATTATATTTATCTTATAATTATTATTATTATTATTATTAGTAGTAGTAGTAGTAGTAGTAGTAGTAGTAGTATTTATAGTATTACTATTATTATGCAGAAACAATACCGACGTTATAAAGATTGTCTTTGTCGTCGTGTTTATCATCACCACAAAATAATAAAAAATCTACAAGTAACACAATTTAAAAAAATATGATATTTAATTATCTAAATCTGGCATGTATTGCTTGGAAAATATATTATTTATAATAAACTTTGAGTAATTTGAGTATTTTAGTTGAGCAGTTTTGTATTTTATAAAATATGATTATGATTTAGTAAACAATATTTTGACAAATTATTCTTTTCTTCCAACTATATTTTGAAGGAACATTGTTTGCCGTCCCCGGTGATAATGTATTCTTCAATATCTCCATCACAAGCGTTCGTCAGACCGACGGCTTCATTGCTCTAGAGAGTAGCCCAGACGATAAACACAAAGTCATGATATTCTTGGACAGGATAAGACCCCCAGATATTTCCGGTCCATACAAGGGTCGGATCAATTTTACAGGGAATATAGAACAGCTGGAGATAAGTTTCTGGCTTTACAACGTGTCGATAGAGGATGCAGGAGAATTTCGTGTCGTTCCTGTCGGAATTAAGAAAGTTTTTGGTTCACAGATCCTCGCGGTTGCAGGTTATAATTGTGAAATTGTTTTTTTCCCCCATTATTTAGTAAACAAAACCATTTATAGCTGTTTCAAAGCAAGCTTAACTAGATAAACAGATATACACTAAACAGTAACGAAATGAATGTAGGCTTTCAGGTGGTTTCATCGTTTTACGCTATGAATATAAATAGGCATTTCTGATATTGCATGTTTTAATTGGGGTATTTTCATTTTATGTTCCTTTTAGATTATCTTTAGAGATATCATTAATATAGCATACTGTTTTAAATGTATTTGAACTAACTGTAAATTTAAGGAGAATGCGTGCAACGTTTATATTGACACTTGCCATATCATTTGGCATACAAATGTAATTGACATGAGATAGATCGTTTTTACAGGTAGAATAGCGTATGTGCCTGAAGCATATTAATGCAGTGTTAATTATGATGGACCTATTTACTAAACACGAACTTCTTCTGTTTTTACTATTTAGTTATCTTTGCAATGATCACGACATTAGATTCCATATAAAACCAAAACGGGTTTCGATTCTCGTGGTATTTACTGAAAATTATGTACTAAAAAGATTCTGGTTTTAATTATTGTCAATTGTTAATTGTATTCACAACTAACAGTGTTCAATAATGTGAAGAATTTAGTGGTACAGCAATGGGGTATTATCGATTACATGTAGTTTAAACCATCTTTGGACGCAGACTATTTTAATATGTCGTAATGACCTTTACAGGTATATAGATGTAAATGTACCTTAGTACCTGACCTATAACCTGAAGAATTTTTTTTTGTGAAATTACATAAGTAATATATACAAATATTCCTATTAGAAGGACTTCATTTGTTTGGTTGTTCTTTTTGTTTTAAATTCAGGACGTCCAGATACTCCCACAATTGTTGAGACGACAATTCCTCAGGTCAACAAGGATCATGTTCTGGAATGTAAAACTCGATCCAACAGCAGACCAGAAACAAACGGCTTTAACACGAGTTTCATCTGGAAACGAAACGACACAATCTTGGGGAATAACTCATTCCGGACTGTTCAAGGAGAAATACTTATTATCCGACGTCTACAAAGAGAAGATCGGTTTGACAAATATACATGCCTAGCGTCTGACAGTGATAGACTGCCATCAAATGAAAGCATGTACTACCAGATCGACCCAAAGTGTAAGCATAAATCACGACTATCCTTATTGCTGCACCAAGGCGGTCAAAAAAACCTTCATCTTTATACAAACCTTCACCAAGTTTGCAACTCCATATGTTGAATGCAAACGTATTCATTGCATATGCACAATTTTTCAAACAGAAACTTCCAGACTATGAATTTCTTAAATTACTTCATGCATTTTCTTCTTATAGCAATCAATCAGAGTTGTACAAAGTCACATCAACAATATTAGCAGTAGAGATAGTCTGCATGTTACAAAAACACATAAACGTTTGTAAGTTTGAAAAGGGAGGAATATTTTATGATTGCAAATAATTGAAAACGAGTTTCTGATTCATTCAAAATATAATCCACAAAAATTCTGAATAAAGCGTATGTGTGTGTCATTTGCTTGCTTGGGAATATTAGTTCATCTCAACTCACTTAATTTTCATTGTAATAATATTGTTCATTCATGATCCATCTGTGAATGTAAGATACTTCATTTGCTTCGTTCTATTGGTTTATGAAAATGGAGATGTGAAATAAACGTGTACTATTTTATTCGGCTGCCATAATGTTAGACTCTACTTTTCTTTTTACATGCCATGAAGCCCTGAAAAAATCATGTTTATGTTGCAGATGGTCCCATGGAGATTACTCTCGATCCATCAAACAGAACATATTTTGTTGAAGAAGGATTTGAGATGGAGAATATCACGTGCTTGGCAGACTGTCACCCTCATTGTAGTTTTTCATGGGATAGGGGTGTAGGACGTGGTGCAAAGCTGTATCTGGGTGTAATTGATAAGATGAAGTACGGAATATACAGATGTACAGCGCATAATCCAGTTACCAATGTCAGTTTCACAACATCGCTTGAAGTAATCCTTACTAGTGAGTGTTGTGGCTTTCATTATTCAAATATAACCTGTATAATCAAATCTAATATGTAGCAGTCACCTGCATATAATGACCATATGTTTGTTTATTGTATACGAAACTGTACATGTGTCGATTTTGGTATGTAGGAACACCACACTCATAAAAAACACGCACAAAATCACTTGATAGGACATTATACGCAAATTTGACTTTATTTATTTTTTTAAATTTAAGGAGTATCTCCTATTAATAAACATAACTTCTAGCTGTTCCGCGAAGCAACCGTTATGGGAATACTAGACTATTGGAAACATTGGCTCAAATGTATCACGTGACGATAACAAACTTTCACAGTACGTACGAGGCATACTTTTACGACAATTCCTTTGAAGTTTTGTCCTGATGAAATAGAAAACAACAAATCATAGCCTGAGTTGTATCTCAGTTTGGTTTCGAAACTTACATCACGCCTGTTATACATGTGACTTCTAGGTGGTGTATAAGCTGGTCATTATTGAAAGGTTTTATTGGTTAAGCTAACAACGAAGGTACCAAACATGTAGTCAGGCAATGAACCAAGATGTATTTAGTGTCATTTTCAGCATTTACATTGTAATTTATGAGGAAAGTAAAACCTCAGTCATTGAGGATAACCAACATTTTCATGAATTTAACTGATTTGTAGCTTATATGGCGATATTACTCTAACAACCTTTACAAGTTGCCACGGTATGCAGCCCGATTTACTTATTTACGACATTTATTTACGACATGTAACGGCATGGATACCTATTGAACCATTTCCGTCTTCCAGGGCATGAAGCCTGATATACATATGTAATCCATTTAATTTCATTGAAGTAGAATATGAACTGTCTCCTTGCATTTACTAATGACAAGTGTCGGAACAAAATCCTAAATATTCATCTTGTTTACTTCCAGCCGAAAAAAACTGCTCTTGTCTACTACGTACATGCGCAGACGAAGCATGTTCATTGTCCGATACTCAGGAACATAGCCGCATATCCAATGACTACTGTAAGTCAACTAACATTCTACTCTACTATCATTTAGGAAATGTGAAATTATATGTGTGAAATAATATTTGATACCTCTTTATATATAACAAAATTTTGGTTAGATCATAAATCGATAGATTGGGACCGAATAACCAACAAAGAATATATATATATATATATATATATATATATATATATATATATATATATATATATATATATATATATAGTTCATCAAGATTGTGAAGTTTGTTTATTGCTTTAACTGTCGTATGGAACAAATATGAATGTGATGTGTTCATTTTCCTCAGTAGCTATCTATCCTTTTTATTCATGAGTAGTTCGGGGTGAGATACGTTTAAGAACGTACGATATTTACATTTATATACACGTCATATACATTAAAAATATTATTCTTTTTCAGTATCGACACGAAAAGAAACACCAAATGCAAACGGATTTCCTGAGCCTGTTGTGTATGCAGCGGGCGCTGTTTTCGCATGTTTGTGTTTAGGGGTCGTTTTTGCATTCTACAAATTTTACAGGTATGCACACATGTTCGTATACATTGATTAAGAAGTGTACATGCATTTAAAAGCTGTATGGTATTTCAATCTAAGCTAAATATAAAGGAATATATGTAGACATACATTATTTGTATGTACTATAATAAAAGCAATGCATATTGTCCTCTAAATAGAACATATGCATGCCAACACGAATGCCAAACATAGTGGTCTACCTTATTTCTCATTTTATTTAGTATTAATGCTACAAAAATGTATGAAACAAACAAGTGTATGACAAATAAAGAAAACGAAAAAGTACTTAATGGTCTGAAATGTTAAGAAAGTAAAGTTGGCTTAGTTTAATTGTGCCAGCAAGGTTACTGTTAAATACATGCAACGATAGTGAATCGAAGTTATTGTCAAACTTAAAAAAACGATGTACGGTTAAGAACGGAATGCGTATAAATAATACATAGTAACTAAATTTGCTTCATTTGCAAGTTCCATAGTTGGTACTTCCCTTCACATACAGACATACGTTACTAAGTTACATAAGGTGTAAAGTCGTGAAAAAAAACTGTTTTAAGCGGATTGAAAATTTAATCGATTCATATATTGTGTAGGTTGTTACTCTTTTAAGACAACCTTTACGTTATCATGCTGAAACCAATTCGAGACTGATGCATTGTATGAAACCGATGCCATACATCCGATATGATATCTTCCTCGAAGCATTCCAACAGTATTTATTGAAGAAAGGAAATTACATTTTAAATTTGTCTGATAATTAAAATAATTCAAACATGATGTATGGAACTGATGAAGTCACTATGACAAAATTATAAGGATTATTGAATTGTATTTTCGTCGAATTATTTAACAAATTCCAATTAATGGAGGAAAAACTGATTGTTCATCATCCTATGAATATAGCTCCGTAATAAACAATCACGCGTCATCATTGCTACTTTATCAAACAGCATAAAAAGAACGTATGCATATTCACTTTCACATATCGTTTGCATTATACACTAACTGAATTTCTTCAACACACAGTGTAGAGGATACTTGATTAGCCCATATATTTTAGTAGAGCTTTCTGCAGTTATAAATGAAATAAATTTTCACACAAAAGAAAAGACAAGGGGTCAACAAGACACTTGATAGAACAATAGCTACTCTTATTCATCTGTTTAGACTTTGACCGGTCATAATATTTCAATTGTATACAATGCTTTGTGAAACAGTCAATGTCACATGACTCACGTCCTCTTTTGATCAAAATCAACATTTCTTTTCCGTTAAACTTCACCCTTATACAGATCTATATATTTGTACTTGAAGAGAGAGAGAGAGAGAGAGAGAGAGAGAGAGAGAGAGAGAGAGAGAGAGAGAGAGAGAGAATAATGGATCAACGGTGCAAAGAATCTAGTTGGTAGATGAATAATGGATGCTTAGAAAGATACATGAATTGATACTTGTTTGGAAGGAAGAAAGTCAAGAAAGTTTCAGTCATACTTCAGTCTTTGTCATCGCGTTCGAAATATTGCCTATACATTTTCACCCTCTGTAATTCTGTATCCCATCATGGTAGAGGGAATATATAATTATTTTTCAGGTTTAAACAACTGCAGAGTGGACCTCAAAGATACATTTTATTTTCAGAATTAGACTTGTCAAGTCTTGCAGAACAGTAAGTAGACCACAAGAGTCTAATATTAACTTATCACGTCGCGAGGGTCAGGAAAGCGATGAAGTTTTGGATGATGGAGACAGATATTCAACCATCGACGAGGTCTTTCCAAAAGAAATCGTTCCTTCAGCAGAGACGACATCAACATCAGAGAGCTTTAGAAAGAAAAGACCATCAGTCCGTTATACAAGACAACCATCTGTCAGTTCAAGAAGGACATCTTCAACTGTGGATTCTGTAATCGAAGAAGAAATTGAAACACCGTCTTCTAACTGTCTTCAGGATAACGTTTTGTCAGAGGAGACAAGTGGTCTAATATACATTCAGCCTCATTTCATTTCATCAGAGGATTAACTGATCCAAAAACGATGTATATAGTTATTTGGTGAACAAATATGTTTGTCAGAAACTTGTAAATCATATTTTCTTTGAAATTTACGATTTAATTTTTAACAAGTGTTCACTATTGCTTTGCTTGGACATGTATTGGATATTTTTTAGTAACGTTACGCTGAAAGAATCAGTAATAGAAAGAAATGTTGGATATGTATAGCATTACACGGTTATAATGTACGATCCTTTCGATTTTAGTCTGGTCTTGTGTGAGATATAATTTAAATTAAAGTATAAGCAAACTTCGGAAAAAAGAGTGCATTTTCGACAGAGCTAGTTTGATATATTTTGTAACTAAACTTATCATTAACGAGTATATTACATTTTTAGAAAAACAGCTCGATTTCCAGATGTTGCTGAAGATGTTGAATGAGAAATGCTCCTGACAAAGTAGGGTAGGAAACTAGGATCCCTTCCTTACCATTTTTTTTATTTCTGGAAATATTTAGTTTTCAAAACATCCACATCTTGTAAGATTCACAAAAATACCTTCATTAAGCACAAAGTGTTAATCACAATCCTAATGAACTAAAGTTTAATCTTTATGGCAATAATTTTCAAATTCCGGATTTGTCGTTATTTCATGATATGTTGATGTTCTTTTCAGTTTAGTAATTCATACAAAACATATTTTTTGGAGATTCAATATTTAAGAGGCGTGAATGGACTATGTGATGTGCACAGTAATAATTGATAAAGTGATGTTGTATTATCCGACAAATCTTTGTACGATGTATTTTTATATCTGGAGTTTATTGTAAATTATTGAAGAATATCTTGTTTTCATGCGGACACGTTTCTTCGAGATGGAAATAAGTAGATTTTTAATGCACGTTCAATGATCATCGTACCAATGTAAATACTGTTATTAAAATTTAATGTTTTGGAATTTTTAAATTTCAAGTCAGTGAGTGAAATAATAAACTTATTGTTACTATTGTTTTTGTCATTAAATTTGGATTTATTTGTGAGCAAATTTGTTGTAGCTTTTCTTTATGGTAAAGAAATCATTTGACTTATTTTCCCTATAAATTTATCGCACTCGTCTGATCGCGTCTACATACAGAAATGATGTAATTCCATCCACTGGAAATAATATAGTGACATTACATTTTCTTTTGTGTATGTTGGGTTTTGTTTAGTTTTGGATTTCACGGTTGCTAACATCGATTAATTTAGAGGCTGAAACAATAAACACCTTAATTGTTAAGCAATATTATCCTTTCTCCCGTTTTGTACTAATTTACATGTCGCTTTTTTCCGAAGACACAAAATCTTTTATAACCACCAAAGATAAATGTTTTCACAGAATCAATAACCTAATCTGAAACTCTACCTTAATAAAGGATAATGCAACATACACCCTTTCTTATATTAATTGATTTTCTTTCCTTTTCACTATCAGAAACGAGATAATGATTTTTTTTTTCTCCTTCACGAGTAAGATTTAATTGATCAGATTATTGCCAGTGTATAACATAGTATATCAGCACAACGATGATTATATACTAACTATTAAGTTTACTTATTTCAGACCCTGCATGCAAAACAAAGAGAGTTGCTGTTGTTTTGGGGTTTTAACGCCATTTTTAAGCACATGATAGGCTATACATGGCGGCCAGAATTATTGGTGGAGAAAGAACCTAGGAAATAAACCCGGAAAGAACCACCGACCCAAGAGAAGCTACTGACAAGCTTTCTCGCATAACTACATAAGCCGAATCTTAGATTCGAACCCACGCGGGCAAAGTTGAGATGGCTATGATCTGTAACAGAGAGCGCTTTAGACCACTCGGCCACTCGGGTCCTCTAAAACAAAGAGAGAGAGAGTCTTTCAGTTATATGTTTAGTGCCGATTTCATTTATGGATGATACAGTAACTGTATCAATTTGAACCAATATGGATTTCAAATTTAGTTAGGTAATATTATTCAACAGTTTAATATTTGATATTGAATTTGTATCGCATCGGCTGCGTAAGATCTCGGGTTCGATTCCCGGTTGAGTCATATCGAGCACTTTGTAATTGCAATGAATAACCTAACTAAATTATTCCTCCTAAAAAACTTATATGTGAACGCAACTAAAAGCTCTGATGATATATTCTGAACGATATGCATGAAATAGGAATATAAACTTAGTTTACAAAATCTATTTGTACTATTTGACTCGTTCTAAGAAACAAGAATACTTCCTAGGGAAAAAGTTTGGCCTTGAGTATGTATGTATTTTGAAAAATTTTCGTGACGAAATTACAATATTTAGATAGGCCAAAATTCTAGCCTCTATCAAAGAGTATAAATTAAATATACATAACATTAAGGTATCAGTCAACCTGTAAAACATCTGTTGGCGAATATTCTGAAATAAAATTAATTTCGTAGATAATCATATAGCGATATGATATGAAACTCGTGCATCAAAGAAGGGCAATTATTATGTAATAACCTCAAAGTCGTATATCGTCATAGAGCGAATATTCTACAATACTACTCTATTCACTTTTAGAAGATAGGGAGCAGTGGTTGATACAACGACAAATTACATTTATATAGTCGTGAATTAGATGTCATCCCTGGTCTGCTGCCTCGGTGTGTTCTTGGAATGAACCCTTACCTCTATTTCGTCGGCTTGATAGCCAGTGATGTGTTAAAGCTAAAAGTGAAGTTCAAACCAACCAACCAACTAACAAATGAAAATGAAAACAGTCTTTCATTAATGGTTAGCTAGTCATAATGATCGGTAACAATTAGTAACCCCATACTTATGGCGTCATGTGTTCATTATAATCCTTGCAGAAATTTATATTCAGAAATCATCGTAGGAACTTTCATATGTTCTGAGTGTATTATCACTATCGCGATCAAAACGTTCAACAACCTTTCTACAGTTCTAATGATTTTTCTAGCTTGACGGCGGGGATAGTTCTATACTTTTCTCGATGCCAAGAGGTCAGTCATCCAAGTACCTACCAGTGTAAGTTAACATTTCAATGCCTATGATTTGTTGACAATAGTTGTGAAGCATGCTCTATTCAGCAGCCCACACACCAATACCCAGTGTATCTATCAGTGACAGTCTTGTGGAAGGAACGCATGCATCTTATGTCATCCTATCGCTAGTAAGGCCCTGATTTGTCTGAGTGATCATTTTGGTGATTTATGTCACCAAAGATTTGCAGATGGGCAGATGACTTGAAAGTCGCCATGCTGTTGAAAGTGCATTTTTCCAATGTATGCGCAATGTTCCGAAAGGCGAATCCAAAGCGACATGTAATGATTCGATTATTCAGACTGAGCCTATATACTTCCAGCTGATGCACTGACGCACTATTCGCTGATACATGTCACAACATCATAATAATATTCATAACACTTTTATTGCCACCGAATACAGAAAAATGTTGATAAAACGTCTTTACTCCATCTTTATACACGTGCCAATCAGATCTAAACGATGAGACAAATCACTAAATATACACGTAAACCAAGAGTGGTGAAAGAATAAATCTTTGTTTCAAAGCAAATGTTACACTGAATCGATTCATTTAACCGCTGTTGAAACGAACACACCGTTTCATGTTACTATATACTGGTATAAGTATTCGTAAGTTCTTCTTACGGATTCTGAGCTCTTCCACTTTTTCGAAATCAACATTTTTTTCAGATAAAGCACACAATAGCAGAAAAAGTGATGTAAAACAATGGTACATACATTATGTAAAAGTTGTTGTTTAAACTGCGCAAATAATTGTCTAACATGTTTTACTTCACGACGTTACAATTTGTTGATATGAACGTAATCATAGACAATCTTCACATTCTTTCTCAATTAACATCGATAGCGTCATATATTATGACCTTTACCACAGGGTGATATATGATGACATTGCGGTCAGGTGAACAATGTGGTATACAGCTTCAAATTAATTACAGTTTAAAACGTGTGAATTATAATCCAGGAATCTAATTTTTTCTGCAGTCACAACTCCGTTATGCCGCTAGAATTTTTTTTCTTCTGCGAATCAGAGCATTAATAATTACGTATTGTTGAATAAGTAAGTCGCTATATTTGCAACTTCTCTAAACTTTGGCAGAAAGAATGTCCTTTATAGCAGCGATTGGTGATGTTGAAATAAACCCCATGAACGTCCAAGATATAGACAAATCGTCTAGGTGACATAAACTCGCTGGTACATGGATCCATTATAGAAATTATAGAGGATATTTGCTTTTTGTATGTTAATACCGGATATATTTCATTGTGTGCTACCAAAAACATGATATCTGGTGTCAATAAAATAAAAATAAAATCAATATAGGAAAATAGTTTTAGTTATGTTAAACAAAAATCGCTCCATTTTACATTAAACTCAATCGTACGTCCAATACCGTCACCAAATTTCACAGACTCGTCGTATAATTATAATCGCTTTAATAAAGGGTTTGGTTGCCTTGCGTCACACTAAATTACATTTTGTCAGTTTTAAATAATGTGTGAGTACTTGAATCGATTCATGTCTGATTTAGCAATGCATCACATCTGTTTGGTACTTGTTGTCAAGGAAGTAAAGGGAACTAACTTCAGAGAGAGAGAGAGAGAGAGAGAGAGAGAGAGAGAGAGAGAGAGGCGAACGTCGTTTAGGACTAATTTCCATCTCTGAAATATAATACAGCTTCTACTTTTCTCTTTTAGCTCACAATGTAATCGTTTTTTGTACAACTTTCGTAGGCAAACACAATCAAGCGTCACATATCAAGATGGAAGTCTTTTTTTTCCCCAAGCGAAATATAGCGATATATTATTCACATGAGAACATATAGGAATTAAAACAATATAAAATTATTTCGCCAATAAGTCTCTATATTTCGCAGTTAGATTTATTATGTTTATTGATATTCTTAGCAAGTTTGTCAATCATTAATATCAGATAAACTTAATTTTTTTCTTCATTTATTTGATAATTGGTAATTGAAAGCCTTTTTCACAGATTCGATCGAGAGTTCTTCTTAAGGTTGTCAGATTATCTTAACACATATCTAGTATATCAGGGGACGTTACATTTAGTATCCATGTTAATCATAATGGGACATATTCATGTTATCTGAGAAACAAACATTTCTGACAGTGCTCCAGTTTCAAGAAAAAAATTGGGAATCATGCATTAGTAACATAAACAATGTAAATTCTCAAATCAATTGGAATCCGATTATTTTCTTGCTATTATCCTTTAAATGTTGCTCATAACACATTATTGACGTTATCCTCTAAGGTGTTTTTTCTTTCTTGCACTGTATTTGATCAGATATGTCACATATGTCAGAAGTATTTCGTCCAAAACAATGTTTCGGGTGAAATCCGTCAAAAGTGTTTCTCTCCTTACATTGTTTATGATCAGATCGACCGCTCTGGTGGCCAAGTGGGTAGAGCGTCAGTCTCCGATGAACGAGGTTGTGGGTTCAAACCCAGGCCGAGTCATACCAAAGATGTTTTAAAAATGTTACTAACATCTGCCTCGCTCAGCACTCAGCATTAAGAGGTTAGTGTTAGGACTAGTCGGCCTGGTGTCAGGATAATGTGACTGGGTGGGACATCATGTTACATGTCTACGGCATGATGCCCCACTGCTAAACATCGCTATAAACTGCCTCACTGCAGACAGCGCATCGAAATGACCGGACGTTAAAGGGGACAAACATGCAAAAATGAAATTCGGTCAAATTTTTATATTATTTGCTATATGTATATTGGTCACTTTCTGAAAATTTAAACATTTCATTCTTACTCGTTACGAAAAAATGTATGAAAAACCGATCATATATCCCGATCCGTCTTGAAGAAAGCAACACGCTTCCCTCCCCCTCACAAATAGCGGAAGTGACGTCATTTGAGACACTGTACACACCGGCATTGTTGATAATGAATTATGGAGAACTCGTCCCATAGAGAACAGGTAGAAGGATCCTATATAATAATTGTGAGATGTCGCCACATGGTCGTTAAGGTTTTATTTATTGTTGTCTTTCTTTAACCTAATAACTTAATACAATTAAAAAATTTGTAACTTTTCAAGTTTTCCATTTGATCAACTCAGCTTCTGTACTTAACAAAACAGACGAGACATCTGTCCCTTTTGCTCTGCTCTTCAAAAATATTTGATATATTTTAATTGGGGAAAAAAGAACATGATGTGAAGTTTTATATATGAAAGAGCTCAAACCAAATAATGAATGATACTTGA
This sequence comes from Unio pictorum, assembly GCA_030141615.1. Lineage (NCBI taxonomy): Eukaryota > Metazoa > Mollusca > Bivalvia > Unionida > Unionidae > Unio > Unio pictorum. The sequence continues at coordinate 836,387 of JARLTB010000363.1, read as the reverse complement.
ACTCGATAAAAGAAACAACATTGACGCATACTCGGGAAATACTGTCGCTACTGAGTTCAACATCGTTTAGTCTATTTCTTCTTATTTGTTAGTGTTTTCGTAATTTTATTAGTTCTTAATAAAGCAAACTATTTAAAGTTGAACGAGAAGTTTAAAAAATATTTCACTACTAAATTCCCGATGCAAAATAATAATGTTTACATTTCATTACATATAACTACACCATGATCACGCGAACTAACGGGATTTTGTTACCTTAGATACATATTTGAACTGCTCGACGTAAATCATCTATAACAACAATTTTAAATTTCACGTTTAAATCCTGTACAAAACTGAATAATATTTCACATGGTCCGAATCAGAAGTTTGGAGAATCAGCCAGATAGCCCAAGTGGCCGAGTTGTCTAAAGCGCTCTCCGTTTCGGATCACTGATATCTCACCTCTGTCTACGCGGGTTCGAGTCTCAGATTCGGCCTAAGGGGTATGTGCGAAAGCGTGCCAGTAGCTTCTCGTGGGTCGGTGTGTTTACCGGGGTTTTTCTCGTGTTCTTCCTCCATCATTAATACTAGCCGCCATTTATAGCCTATCGTGTTCTGGAAAAAATGACGTTAAACCCTACAACAACAACAAAAACAACAGCAACAACATTACCGAAGTAGAATATACCATTAACATCCAACCTTAAAAGATAGATTCGTGGGACAAAGATGAACAGGACTCGTCAGATTTTGACAAAAATGGCGCTGCTCTTGGGTCTTTAGAGAAACATTCAAACTCGAAATGTCTCTGGCATAACCTCGTGTGTTGAGTTACCACAAAGCCTTCTCTCTTTAATTTAATCGCCCATACAGCTCTCCTTTTAGGGTCCTTTGGGAATGTGAACAAACTAATTTTCTGTCTGGAACTTATATTATTCACACATCTGTTTTTTTTGGGGGGTGGGGTGGGGTGGCAGGCACCATACAGAAACAAAGGAACAAAGTTTTCATGCGTTGGTGAGTTCCTCCCGATATACAGTTTGGTGTTTTTTTTTTAAATATATACTTTTTTCTCCTCTTTCTAACATTTCCGTTTATTTAGTTAAAATTTGAGGGGTATTGTATCTTTAGTGTTTCCTGGGTTGATCATCCGAGTAGGTTTTTTTTCATATAATTTCAAAATTCATTCCCCAGTTCATTTTGTCGACCTTGGCAAGAGATAACCTGTACGCTATTTATGTTGGTGCTATAGGCATTTGATATATATTTTTAAAAAAAAAATTATATACATTTTTTTGATTTTTAGTTTTGGACGAAGTACGGTGTACTATCTTTGTTTGGGGGGGGGGGGAGGGAGGAAGGGAAAGAAACTGATTGTTTTATAACTTGTATTTTTTTCCGTGTCGTTCTTCGCATTGTCTATTTATTTCATATTGAATTCGACTGTGCTCGAGTGGAGGTCCATACAATTTTATAAAAAAATTGTACTTCTCCAGACTATTATTTATTTATTTATTCATTTATTTATTTATTTATTTATTTATTTATTTATTTATTTATTTATTTATTTACTTATTTATTTATTAGTACTTTTAAAGATTTTCCGAAATTGGGTTCTTTGTGCTTTCATATGGGTTCTTTGTGCAGTGCGGGAGCTGCCCAGCGGTGTAATAGAAGAAGAAGAAAGTATTCTATATGTTCCAAGTTTTCTTTTCTTCCTAAAAGATTAATTCGTTACGCACAGAGAGAGAGAGAGAGAGAGAGAGAGAGAGAGAGAGAGAGAGAGAGAGATTAAAAATAAAGTAGATTTCTAAGTGTTTGTTTAAATTTAATGGAAAATTCGCTGATTTTAATTTTTTCTGTTAATTTTGGGCGAATGGATGCAGGTTATCATCATTTATTTGTAGCTTACTACACCGCATCCATGACTTTAAATCATAACACTTCTCTATGCTTTAGATTGTGAAACCATCTTCATGTGGACAGCTGGATTTATACATTTGAGTGTCGCATTCACTTATATACATATCTCCAACTGCACAAGCGGATGTACGAAATGATAATTCAAATGAGGTTGAAATTTGAATTGGTAAACAAAGTCATTATTTAATCGGTCATGCGTTATTGTGTCATATCTTTCTACATAATACATTATGTAAAATCAATTGCCAGTAGCTTCTCGGTGGTTCTTTCTGGGGGGTTTTCCGGGTTCTTCCTCTACCAATATATACTGGCCGCCATGTATAGCCTATCGTGTGCTGAAAATGGCGTTTAACCCTACAACAACAACAACAACATTCCCGAAGTAGAATATTATATTAACATCCAACCTTACAGGATAAATTTGTGGGATAAAGATACACAGGACTCGTCAAATTCTGACAATGGCACTGCTCTTGGGTCTTTAGAGAAACATTCAAGCTCGAAATGTCTCTGGCACAAAGTGATGTGTTGAGTTAGCATAAAGCCATCTCTCTTTAATTTGATTGCTCATACAGCTCGCCTTTTAGATTCCTTTAGAAATGTGAGAAAAAAAAAACAATATTCTGTCTTGAACTTCTGTTATTTACACATCTTTTTTTGGGGGGTGGGGTGGGGGTGGGGGTGGAGGGGTGGGGTGGCGGACACCAGACAGATCCCCGCTCCCATTTTTGAAAACAAAGGAACAAAATTTTCATGCGTTGGTATGTTACTCCCGATATGTAGTTTGGTGTTTTTTAATATATTTTTCTCACCTTTCTAAAATTTCTGTTTATGTAGTTAAACTGTGATGGGGTATTGTATCCTTAGTGTTTCTATAGGGTTGATCATTCGAGTAGGTTTTATTCATCTAATCTCAAAATTCTTTCTCTAGTTCATTTTGTCGACCTTGGCTAGAGGTCACCTGTACTCCATGTATGATATTGATGTCGGTGCTATATGTATGTGATATATAAGATTTTTTTCACAATTTTTTTATATACTCATTTATTTGATTTTTAATTTTGAAAGAAGTACGATGTACTATCTTTGTTTAAGGAAAAAAAAGAAAATTTTGTTTTTACGGCTTGTATTTTTTCCGTGTCGTTCATCGCATTGTCTATTTATTTCATAATGAGTTCGACCGTGCTCAAGTGGGGATCCATACTTTTTTTAAAATTTAAATTGTACTTCTCCATACACGAGTCTTTTTTAATTTATTAGTCCTTTTAAAGATTTTCCTAAATTGTTTAAGGTACCGTTTCATATGGGTTCTCTGTGCAATTCGGGAGCTGCCCAGCGGTGGTATAGAAGAAAAATAAAGTATTCAATACGTTCCTTATTTTTGTTTTTCTTCCTAAAAGATTAATTTGCAAGGCATATTTAGAGACACTTAACTTGTATATTTGATTCACACAATTTAGAGCTGCGTATTGAACCATCTTGTTTCTACTTGACACTTCGCTGCACAAACTGAATATGACTTGTATACGTTAATCGTCTCAAATGACGTCAGCAGCAGAGAGGGTGAGCCGGACAACATTTTTAAACAAGTTTTCACTGAAATCAGGCTTCTACGGCCAAGATGTGGTGAATCAGAAACAAGTTTTCAATGAAATCAGGCAAAAAAATCATTGAAAAATCAATGAAATAATTATGAAAAAATCAATGAAATCAATAAAATAAAAAAAATGACCAACATCGATGTCACTCGCCCTCTCTGCTGCTAATTCAACCGAATATTTGATCCAGTCCGATACGATATCGTGTTCGAGGGTCATGTAAATCACTACGACTTTACAAACAGACTAATTTGTAAAACCTCCTCTTGTAAATCAATCAGATTATTGGACTGGTCAGTGAGTTTGAAATTAATTCTGGTTAATGAATTATTATGACATCGCATATAGACTGGATTCACCGGAGACTCAATAATTAGAAATCCTGGAGGAGCTGTTGGTGCAAACGAATACAAAATATATCCTTGCTGAGCTTGATTTGATCGTTCTAAATTTATTTGATAGCTTCCTTCGATAACGTCACACACTAAATTGAGCGCAATCACCGATGAAATATTCACATTGAACGGAGCAATATGCCTGCCGCCACCGTCTGGGTCATTATTGTGTTTGAGGATTTTTATTTCCGGTGATGATGTTTTTTTCCACGTATCATGAATTATTTTAAAACCAACATCGATGGCATCATCGAGAGATTTTTGTAATTCTAAGAGATTATATCCTGGTAGATTGAATTCGGAAATATTTTCTACGCTTATATGATATTTTGTCGTAAATTCTATTTTCGTGTTAGGGTGTCTGGCAATGGATACCTCTCGTATAATTAGTGAATGAAATATATAAATGTCACTGAGGATTCTGTTACATGTTTCTATGACGCTGATAAATTCATCTCGGGTGAGAGAGCCGGATTTAAGGGATATTAACAACAACGAAATATCGTTATTCATTGCTGTGAAGTTTTCAGTGATTTTATCCTGTCGAGTTATGTAGTATTTCTCCCCTCCCTTATCTATCTTTTCAGTGAAAAAATTTAATTTGTCATAATCGCTATAGCTTTTTACTGGATTGTCAAGTTTTGTCCTGTCGGTGATATAATCAGTTTTTTGAGGTTCTGGTAAATCAACGGTTTTTTTCCCGGGGTGGGATTTCAGGCCATCCTAGTACGGTTCTAATAGAACTCTGATATATATCTACGACGTATCCTTCTGTGCTTATTTCAATGGCAGATGATAGTGTTGGTTCATGAACTGTTATAGCTATTTTTGATTCTGCTCCAGTAATCGATTTTATTCTACGCGCGAATTCATTATTGATTTGTTCAATTTGGTATGATCCGGTTGGTATGGAAACAACGTTCCAGTCTGGGGTACCGTCGTCTTTATTCTTATTTGCAAATACCAGGGAATTATTGGGTTGTTGACCACCAAATGATTTTGATCTGATATTTGGCCAACTATGGTATACTCGTAATTTTGCTAGCGCTATCTCCTTCACTGGGACCGGAGAGGGGAAATTCACACTGAATTCTGGATTCGTTGATGTTATTGAGATCATGCTGGTTTGTACTGGGTTCGTGTTCTCCACTATTTGTTGAAGTAATTCCATCGGTGTTGTCATTGTTATTATACTCATGATGTATTTCTAATTTTGATATTGCGGAATCATAGACACGTACCATCACTGAGAATTCACTATCTGATATCGTTGAGGTTATTGAGATCATTTTGGTTTTTTCTGATTCCATCGGTGTTGTCATTGTTATTATACTCATGTTTTTGTATTTCTAATTTTGACATCGCAGAATCATATATATCTACCATCGCTGAAAACTCACTCTCTGATATAATTGTATCATCGAGAGATGACGATATCAATGAGGATAATTGCGAGCATGCAGTTGACACAACATGAAAATGAATTATGTAGTCTTGTAGTTTCCGTTGGCTGCATGATGATATTTTTTTTGTGATTATTGAAATAATTCCAGCGATTGTTGTTGCCGCAGAAATGCAAATTGGAACAGCTATCGGAGCCATCATTGTCACTGAAGACAGTATAATACCAGCTCCGGTGATTACACCACTCACTGAATACACGGTAACATCAATTGCGGTAATTCTCCTGCGATATTTTTTTATTTTCATTGCATACTCCTCAGACAGGGTTTTGAGTCTAGTTTGAAATTCTCTGACCTGATCATAACGATATTGCGATGATGAAATCATTTTTTATTTTAACAACGCTAGCGTTTTCAATTACGATTTACTTAAATCTGCTACGAATTCCACATACCATGTTGTTGAGACCCTAACCAAATTTTTATCAGTAGATGTGATTGTGAACTTTTCAGTTGTATTCTTGTCGATGATCGTTGAAATCGTATTATTGACCCCGGATGAACTGGACGATGAAATATTAAATTGAGACAATGGTGTTACTAGTGTTAATCGATAAATACCCTTAACGGTTGCAGTGATATCTAATTTGTTGTTTGTAGGTGTCCACTCAAATGATCCGTGTTTGATTGTGTATACTACGTTATTGGTTTTCTCATGAGGAATTTTTGTTTTTTCAATGACTGTTATCATCCTCGAAAGATCACCTTTGATGTCCTCGATGGAGATTTTCGTCTCATCGATGGATTTTTTTATATCAGGGAGTTTTAGTTCAATTTTATCGAATGTAGTTCCAAGAAATTTATCAATGATATTTCTACGAAATGCGGTAAACTGTTTTATGTGTTCTTCGGTTTTAGATTGAAGTGTTGTTAGTTCCAACGCAGAATCGTTGAGTTTTTTAAATTGATCTGTAATCGTCGAAAAAGGTACACCTGGTTTGAGTTTACCCTGATCGGAAAATAACGCGATAGTATCCTCGATTGCGTTTCGTTGTCGTGTTAAAATATCATCCAACGACACATCACTGGTTTTCAATTTACCCTGTTTGTCCTGAAATACAACTATTTCATTCGGGTCAACACTTGTTAAATTTAACGTCTCAGCTATTTCATCTTTGATTTTTTTTTTAATATCACCCGTTGCAGTGTCATCGGGTTTGGGTTTCAAAGATCTCCCCCAAATATCAATCATGTTATTGTAAAACTCTTTCTCTCTTTAAAATCGTTTCGATTTCCAGCGATTGCTGGTGTAGTCATTTACGACAATGTGTGGTGGTTTTCTAGATGCTGAAATAGCGTTAAGGACATTTAATACTTCGCTGCCACATATTGGTGGGTCATTGATTTGTTGTGTTGGTAGCGTAGAATACCAAGTCTTCATTGGAAATTTTTTTATATAACGCATAAACTCTTTTGGCGGGGCTAATCCATATGAATCAAAATAGACAATCCCACGTGGATCAATAGCGTATGCAACCCAGTGAGTTCCAGGTCCGGTGCTGTTATCGAGATTAATAATACCTGTTTCAGTTTTGTTTGGTTGATGTGGTAATTGATCTTTCATAAAAACACCTCTGAAGTTTTTAATCGCTAGGTTTTTAGCAGCATCCATTAAATCAAAATTGGACATGGGAACCATTAATAAACCGTTCCTGGTAGTCTCAGGCCTCTTCCGCTGTACCATGAATACGGGGTTCCTGGTAGTCTCAGACCTTTTCCGCTGTACCATGAATACGGGGTTCCTGGTAGTCTTAGACCCTTTCCCCTTTTTTTATAACCTGTCCAGTTGCCTTCTTTAGTGCCATTCCTGCTGCAGTACCAACGGCTCCTAACGCTGCTGCTTTCGCCACTGCTGGGGCTGCTGCTGCAATCAATGCTGGTATTGCAGCTAACAACGGAAATATACCACCTGTTTTCATCATATTTTTGATAGCAGCCGCAGAAAGAGTAATCTGAACACCTTTTTTGGCTACAAGTGCATCATTGAAATGTTTTATTTGACGAGTTGTCAGTGATAATTTATTTGCACCACCAGTCATTTGATTAGGTTTCAACGTGATTGTGGTTCCACATTTTTTAGTCGATTCTGATTGCAATTTTTTGATTTGACCAGGAGTTAACGCAACACTAATCACACTATATGACATTATACATAATAGATTGATTCTAAATCGTTTACAATTTCAATGGTGAAATTGCTGTGCAATTTCCAATCAAAGATTTTCTACTGGGGCATCTACCACTCTCATTCTTCCACCAACACCTTCAAGTAGCATTGATTTATCACTGAGAATGACAGCAACCGCTCTATAATTAGCAATACCACCACGAGTCACATTAGCTCTAAAATGTATATCAACAACAGATTGTCTCATCAAATCAAGATGTTCCAATGAAAAGTAATAGATTGGATACAGATTTTTAAAATCATATTGTGATATTTGTAGACCGGTATCCACATTTTGATCACGTGCCATAAATGACAACAATCTATGATAAACTCGTGCAATATGATTTTCTGTGTAATTAAGTTGTATATCCTCGGATGGTTCCTGCTGGCCGTTTATTCTCAGTGAGACGTCTTTCACACCTAACTGATCAAATATCATATGGCTGGAGAGTTGATTGCCAACTCGTGTGGTATCCTGTAACGCAATAAATATGTGACGTGGTGCAGCAGTGCCCTGTTTTGATGCTAGATTCCACGTAAACACATTATTAACATTTGATTGCATCACATCTGTACTCACTGATAACCAACTCAACAACGACTTTCCCCCTTGGTCCATAAATGATAGTAATCGTTCTTCTGCGGTGATTGCTGGAGTCAACACTGGCATCCACAATGATATTTTTGTTAAATTGACTTTACCGGCATCAGCATTGGGGGCTGCAGCATCCGCTGGAATCCTCCAAATTGCGTCATTATCATCACTCTTTCGTACAAGCGATACTGTATGCTTCGCCCCGTAGATAACTTTTCTGACGTTTCTACAGAATCCAAATATGTGATGCAGTGGAATCGCGCATGAAAATGATTTACGCGCTCCTTGCAACATTGAAATACGTGTTGCAGCTCCTAGATTTAAATTATCATCTTTGTTTATAATCATATTCTCGACATCAGCATCACTATTATCACGTTTTTTTGGTCGTCTTATAATAAATTGATTTCCACCAGCGGTATTTGTAGCATCTTTTGCAAACATCATAGAAGGTCCTGCTGATCTTGTATAATCATCAGAATATCTCGCTAACCCGATTATTGTTGTAGCCACATCAACATCGCGATCTATGGACTCAATTTCTTTTCCATCAATGAGATATTTTGCACTCTCAAATAACGCCATAATACCATTATTGACAAAACCGACTTGAGTACCAGCTGGATACGGTGCTGGTACAGCAGGAGTATCAGCAGCTGTTACAATTTCTCCTTCGATTTCAATAAACGCTTCAGCGGGTAGAAAGTATTTACTGGTATCATGGACTTGAAGATCAATTCGCGATCGACTATTTGAGTCTATGGCATGATAGGCGTAATAGTGATAATCGCGTACAGAATCATCCTTGCCAACTGGGGCATCTATATCAAATGCTGGATCACGTGACCTTTTGAACATTTTATTCTATTTATCAGAGTCTAAATTGGAAAATTGCTAGCAATTTTCATCATCGTAAACGATTTTCCATTTTCATCGTGAAAAACGCTAGCGTTTTCTACGTGGTTTTTTAAAGCCACTTCCCGCTATCATATTTGGGTCGGGAGTTAAAGCCATCGATGCTAATTTTTCATCTACTGCGTTATTTATTATTTTACTAACACTTGCAGGCATTTCTGCTGTAGACGGTAACGGTTTCTTTTTTCGTCTCACTAATGATGTTATTTTATCCTTCGCAGTTGAAAATGCTTTCCCGGCAAGATCTCCAACAGCACCAATACCCTTATCACGAATAACATCAATGGCTTTCATTGATAATTGTTTAGCTAACGGCATCACTTTTGGGGCCATTCTTGAAAAGAATCCTAAAATGGTATTGCCGAGGCCATCTCCATAGTATGCTTTATAAACTGGAAACCGTGAATTAACTACATAGACGGGGATTGGTTTATCATGATTGTAATGTATGATCATTATTATAAAAACAATAGTGTTTTCAATTGTTATTTAATCGCTGTGATACCCATTTGCTAACTCCTCAATGAAATCTCGATATGTTTTGATATCCATGATACCGCCGGCAAATAATCGTCTACATATATCAGCTGCTTCATTAATTATTTCTGGAGAGTTATTTCCAGCTCGGAATCCTCCTACAAGAACATCTAATCGTGATATATCATTGATAACACTATCAGGACACGAAATCCTTGAATTTTGCAATCCACTTCCGCTATAACCAGCTGCTTCATCTAGTTTTTCTAAATCCGATTGTTGTAAATAATCATCATCATCATCATCATCATCAGGTGGTAGTTGTTGTTTTTTTTGTCTCCGTGTTGGTGTTTGACGTCGTTCTTCTAAATCATCATCATCATCATCAGGTGGTAGTTGTTGTTTTTTTTGTCTTCTTGTTTGTCTACGTGTTGGTGTTTGACGTTTTAGCTCTTGTTGTTCTTCTATTTCTCGTTGTCGCTCTTCTATTTGTTCTCTTTTATAATTCCTAATTCCCCTTTGAAATTCCTTGTATCCTATCTCATCCCTATTCAAACGACCAATCCCTTTATTTAGTTTATACAAATTATCGAACCAATCATTACTTGATATTCTATTATTCTTATACTCGTCCTTTAAAAAATCTTTTTTTGAATTATAGCTTTGAGCAGCAAAATCACCAAAGGCTTGATAATCCTTTGATTTCAATAAACTAGGCTTTTTTATTAATGTTTTAGCATGATCAGTAAATTTATTCAACAGAGAAACAGTCGTTTTTTTCGGATCAGTTTGTTCAGTTTGTTTTGTTTGTTCAGTTTTCGCTGCTATTTTTTCAAGTTCACCAATAACAGATTTTCCTGTCTCGGGAACATCTCCCAGTAAAGCACGCTCAACCCCTTTCGTTGCTGTGGTTACTGGTTTAAACAATTCTTCAGATCCCAAAGCAAAATCAGTCTGAAGACTCTGTCGTTGTTGCAGTTTATTCCTGACAGAGTCACGAATTGGTATAAATCTCTTAATTGCATCTAATCGTTCACGAGCCAATCGGGTTGTTAATGCTTCATTGACCATTATTTGAAATCAGAAACCATTTTTCAATTGCAAAACACTTGACATGTCAGATGATTTTTGATACGGTCATGGAAGTGTTATTTCATCGTGAGACACCTTCTATCAATGATGTTGAAAGTATCATAATTGTATATAAAATAAATAATACTGATAGTTTCAACATTCGATTTTTTGACATGTCGGATGATTTTTGATACGGTCATGGAAGTGTTATTTGATTGTTTTAATGGCTCTATCATTGATGAGGAAAGTGTCATAATTGTATATAAAATAAATAATACTGACAGTTTCCTCACTTTTTTGACATGTCAGATGATTTTTGATACCACCATGGAAGTGTTATTTTGATGTTTTAACAGCTCTATCATTGATGTTGAAAGTATCAAAATTGTATATAAAATAAATAATACTGATAGTTTCAACATTCTAGTTTTGATCGTCCATCGATTTTGACATTCCTCTTGAAGGTCGGCTAAAAAAAAAATGATAAATGATCGGGCAATCAAAAAATGATAAAGGGTCAGGCAATCAATGGTCAGGCAATCAATGCTCGTAGATTTCTAATTTTAGAGTTGACTTCTTTTTTCAATTCGTATTCATTACCTAATTCTTTTCGTATTCGTTCTACGATAGTATACAACGGGACAAACACACTGATGTCACTTGAAAATGAAAGAGAGTCTCTAATAGAATTCTGAATTTTTTTGATGAGTGCATATTTCTTTGGTAGCATATACTTGTTGTTGTTAACTCCGTATTCTATATCCTGAAAATCAGACACAATTTGATCAGGATTTAAGCCATCTGATAGTTTGATATCCTGATTTTTTAATTTTGCTATTTCAACTATGATGCTATTCATGTTTTCAGAATTCATTATTCTATAACAATGATATATCTCTAATTGAAAAATATGGCGTATCAGACATAACTAAATTGAACTTTTGTTCGGTCTTTTTTGAAATAGCCGATCGATAAACCCCCTCTGCAACGAATCGTATTGAGGCTCTACAAATATTGAAATACTTGCCGGCTTCATATAATGACTGAAATATTTTTTCTTCGTTAGTTATTGTATTCAAAGATTTTACGGGTCTCGCTTTATTTGAACAAGTGCCAGTCCTTCCTCGTTTGGAATTCTCACTCTGTGTGATAGCTTGCAGATTTGATAAGGAATTGTTCTTTCGATTAGAATCCTTGTGATCAATAACAAAACCATCCTCGATCAATCCATTAAAACATTCAAATGCGAAACGATGATTGAGATAAGTTTTCTTCCCAACAGTAAACATCAAGTACCCTTGATTATTCACAACACCAACTGGTTTCTTCACCCTACGATTTCTGACAGTACCATCACTGGATGCCTCATAATTAACAAGCACGGGATGCTGTCTGAATTCTTGGTTCATATATACTATTCTATTGTTTGTCTAATTCAGTGTTTGGTTCAATAATTACATCACTGGAGAACCTTTCGATGTAGTCTTGCGGGGTTCTTATGATTTTGTCAGTGACGTTATCAGGGTCAAAGACTTTTTCAGGGTCATAATTTCTGATGGATTGTCCATTTTTTATTCTTTTATCATAATAACGCTTCAATTCCCTATATCGCTTACCACCACAATCAATACACAATTGTGATTTTCCCTTAACCCCAACCCCACATCGAATACAGGGTAACGGACCAAGGCTTCCATGTCGAAAACTTTGCATATGATACCTACAGTATTCATTTTTTCTGCATGATTTGTTACACGGGGTTACATTTCCCATCATGAGCCATTTGCAGTGATTCATTATACATAAATCTTTCATTTAAATGCTTGTTTTATATATAGCATGAAGGAGTTCAAGAGATTGACTTCGAAAAATGCTAAATTCAATACCGATAGAGAGTTTAAGAGATTATTGAAAATCAATCCTAAATTTAATCTCGATAAACCCAAAAAACGTCCAATAGACGGAAACATGAAAGAGTTTAAGAGATTATTGAAAATCAATCCTAGATTTAATATCGATAGACCCAAACGTCCAAAACGTCCAAAACGTCCAATAGACGGAAACAAACGTAACAAACGTCCAAGAGACGGAAACATGAAAGAGTTTAAGAGATTATTGAAAATCAATCCTAAATTTAATATCGATAAACCTAAAAAACGTGTTGTAGACAGAAACATGAGAGAGTTTAAGAGATTATTGAAAATCAATCCTAGATTTAATCGCGATAGACCTAAACGTCCAATAGACGGAAACATGAAAGAGTTTAAGAGATTATTGAAAATCAATCCTAAATTTAATATCGATAAACCCAAAAAACGAAACATGAGATCACCATGGAAAGATGCTCAATTCAATCTTGATATAGTTTCTAATACACCCAAGAATAAAATTCTTGATAAAGCCATCAGAGACTGTTTTAAGGAATTCAAGCGTGATGGAGCATCTTATTGCTGGTCAACATTTCGAATTGATGGTGTTGTTGACGCTACCATGAATGATGAAAAAGCAGCAGAGATCATTTCACGTCTTGGGGAAAAAAGTCATTTTTTCCGAATCAAATTCATTATCCGTGAGAATGGAAAATGGATTATTAGGGATAAATTTGAACCCATCTTGAAGGGCAAAAAAACTATCACCGTGAATCAGGATTCCAAACCAGGAATTTTGACCGGAATTGATAAACCCTACTACGAAAGATCTTATCCTGTCACAGCAGTTGTTTACGGGCTATATCCGCTCAATGAAAAACCTGATATTGCAAAACTAGCACCCATGAAATATTCGACAGGGCTCAATTGTGTAGCAGAACGAATAATAGAACACTTCACAAATGCATCCCGGGGAAATAAACTAACTGATCTAAGACGAAAAAAAAATAACCGAATGGGAACTGACAGTGAAACAGCATGGGGCAACAATTCAGGATATAACTAAATTAGAAACATCATTGAGATTTCCAATATCAGTAAGAACAATCACCGGTGAAGTATTAAAAGAACCGAAATATCAATCAAAAAAGGAAACCCAATTGAAATTATTGATCATAATGAACACGCGTGGTCATCTGCAGTAACAATATTTCCACGGGATAGAACCGTAAAATATCTATCCCAAACCGAAGAGTTTTTTTCAGAGCAGAAATTATTTGATGCTATTTACCATTTGAGTAAAAACGATCCTGTGTCATTGTGGCTATTTCATAGTACTTCAGACGAAGAATGCAAATTTGATCAGTTTGTAAGGCCTAACGGAGAATTATACCGTACTGAAGAACTGCATAATCAAATGAAACAACTAGCTAGTGAGTTTTCTCTGGAGGAAGACAACGATCAATTATTAGCAAACTGTTTCACAGTACCATCAATTGCAGCACATTTTGCTAGAAAGAAAAACGCGTGGAAACCAACACGAAGTGAGTTTTTATCAGATGTCAAATTGTCCTGTCTTGAATACAGCCATGGAGGGTTATGGAATACAAAATACACCGCTGATACCGTTATTTCCGTTGATATGATTGCGTGTTATCCAGGAAGTTTTCTTGGGTATGGAGAATGCGAGAAATATTTCAAACGATTTGGACACCCCACACACGAAATGACCCGTGTTGCTATTAATGGACCACTGCCTGATTTCGATTTAACCGGATTCGCTTGTGTGGTATCATTTGAAATGGCTGAAGGACTTCATCCGTGTAGTTATCTTTGGATTGGTAAACACATGTGTGAAAAACACTGGATGCCAATAGTGTTATTACGGTATATGCTTGATTGTAAGATGTTAAAATCATTAATTATCAGTGAAGCAATTATATCCTATCGAGCACAGAAATCAGTCTGGTTACCACAACCTGATCTAGAAAAAATAATTAGCGAAGAGCGAAAACTGTTTCCTGATTTTAATGAACAACAAATCATGGCTTGGTCCAAACAGTTATTTGAAATCAGAAACAATGAAGCAAAAAATCTTGGACGAAGAATAATCGGTAAATTCACTCAGGGTGGCAAAGATGATAATACGAGATATTCTTCACGATTGATTATAGATAATGCTGAATACGATTTTGTAATCGCGGATTTAACGAATAAAGGCCTATATGTCAATCGTAAGGACGCATTTATGTCCGATGGAACCAAATTGGGTACAATTGTTACTTACAATGATGGATACAATCCGCAGTACACACATTTGAGAGCTTCTATGCTTGGTTATGCTTCTATTAATCTGTTTTCAATGATTAATAAATTTCCTACCACCGCAGTTAGAGTTGCCACTGATTCATTTTACATAAATAGCAAAATGGCTGATTTTAAGGCTACTGGCAACGAGAATTGGGGGTCATGGAGAATTAAGAAAGAAATGATTCATGATTATATTCAATCAGCAGATGTTACCATTGAAAATAATTATTTAAAAAGCAATCAGTGTTCAGAATTTTCTAATGCACCACCGGTATCTGATCCAATATGCCGGTATAAAACAGTTTATTTAAACGGTTGTGGAGGATCAGGAAAGACAACACGAGTAATCAATTTATTCAAGGATAAAATCAACATGAATGCGTTAACACCAACTCACAAACTTGCCAGAGACATAAAACAACGAGATGTAAAAAATTCTGGTACTTAGCACAGCTTTTTCCGATGGAGCGGTGATAAATGGACCCCTGAAAGAATGGGACAGAAATTTATTCCACCGGTGATATTATGGGATGAAATATGCACGGTACCGTTACAAGTATTAAAAACATTTCTTGAATGGTTGTCAACGAAAAATACAAAAATTATCATGTGCGGCGATCAAGGCCAACCACCACCATTTGTCGGTGAACCTCCTCATGAATGGTTAAAATCATACGTTGATTATTACGAAGAGATGAATGATGACATTAGATCATTAGATGAAATATTACGTGAGTTTAAACAACTAATCAGATTACAACCGGATAGAATCCAATGTGAAATAATGCGTGAAATAATTTCAGAAACTCCCATGAATGATTTTTGGGAAACGTGGAAACCAAATGATTTGATCATTGCAAGTAGAAAAATAGTCAGAGACACACATCAGATGAAGTTATTTGAATTGCATAAACAAAAATTTGCAACACTTCCAGTGCCTCTTTGTTATAGGCCCTCGGATACACGAAAACAGAATATTTTCGTTGACATTCCAGGAAAAAGTGAAAAACAGAATTTAGTATTAAATGATATTGTGCTGGTTGATATCAGCGTCGTCGAAAATGCATTGCGTGCTGATAAATCCCCATGGACGTTAGGTTATGCGGCAACAATACATTCTTCACAGGGATTGACTATATCGGATACAATTATTTGGATAGTAGATAATCGCATTGAGTGGTCGAATTTAGTTTATCTCGCAGTATCCAGAGTACGAAGAATAGATCAACTTCGAAGAATTGTTTTCGATGATGAAATCATTGGTGGCAATGATGAAATCATTGGTGATGATATTATTGATAAAAAAACTCTCCGGTTACAAACAACAGGACAAAAAAAACAACGAGAATTTGACATTGATGCTGAATTAATAATTGCGTTGAAGAAACAACAGAATAATCACTGCGCAAGTTGCAATTGTATAATGCGTTGGCAGTATTCGGATAAAGATCCTCGCCAATTTACCGTTGACAGAAAAAATAATAGTCTCGGTCATGTCAGAAATAATGTGATGTTGACTTGTCTTGAGTGCAATAGACGCCGGGGTGCTAGTTAAGACCATGCGGTGGCAATTGAGTGTCCTCGGGAATTATTTGTAATTGTTGTCTAGTAAAACCCCGTTGAGGGGCAGTTGAATCCAGTTTATAGACTGGAGGTCTACCCGTAGATCGTGTTACACTAGATATCTTGTGTGCAGTAACACTCCAAATAGGATCAGTAGCTCTTTTTCTGCCACCCTCAAGCTCTCCTGGTTCATATAAATACCTCACAATGACATTACTACCAAGAATTGGTTCGGAAACGCTAAAATCTTTTTGTGGTTTTTCAGGTATTGACTTCTTTTTAATCGCATTGATAGGTTTCATGTTGATTGTTCTAGTAATCTCGTTATTCAGTGCAGTAATCACAGCTGGTAATCTTTTAACCCATTCACGGGATCTTTTTTCTTGGATGAATTCTTTTGCGTATTGATATCCAAATAACCGCTCAGCAAGGGTTTTATTAAACCGTTCTACAATTGCCTGATCACGATGCAGTGCAGTATGCCCTCGTCTGATAGCGACATTATGATATTTCATTGTAGATAACACTGCACCCTGAAATTCTTTGCCGGGATCAATTTGTAATAGATTTGGCCAGTGCAGAGGGCTCCTTCGATAAATCCTTTCAAATGCAGAAGCCACTTCAGTGGCCGATTTTGTTTTTAACGGTTCTGCTTCCTTGTATCGACTTGCAATATCAACTACGGTTAGCGCGTATTTGTAACCGTTGTCATGTGGTAAAAACAATAAATCAGCTTGATGAACTTCATTGGGTCCGGTTACATCAAAATGCGAGAATTGAGTTTGTTTAGGCGGTGGTAGATAAATTTGCCATAGTGCCTGTTTGGATAACCAATGAGCTGCAGTGGTTTTTTTCACTTTTGCAGCGCTAGCGAGTTTATGGATTGCTGATTTACCCCTCCAGTATCCTCTTGGGGAATAATAAATAGATTCCATGTTGTTATTAATTACCAGCACCTAACATCAATTTACTTTTCATAGCCGATTTTATCAAAAAGGAAGCCAATTTTTCTTTGAATGATTTATCAGGAATGGCATTCAACGCATGAATTAATTTCACATCTGCTAGATGCCTGTGCTGCAGATTACTGCTTTTATAAGCAACATCATGAAGGTGACAGGCCTTATCAATGGCGTTTATTGGTTCTTCACCGGGTCGGGGCTGATTTTGATCATTGAGTCTGATATCTAATCGTGTTCCCGGTCCACAGTAGCTATATCCTGGAAGGTGCTTTTCTCCAGGGTATTTTGCCCATGGGGTTCCAGGGAGTTTTGCTAATTTGGCAGCGATATCACCTCCTCGTTTTTTTTTTAAAGGTTCCTTGGGTTTAGAAACAAATCTAAATTTCTTTGTACTACACTGTACGCATTTACCAGAAAGCGCTGATCGGTTATTTTTTGTTGTAATCGTCGTCAAGTCATCTGTGCCAGTACGCGCCTTACACTTCACACAATATAGATCCATAATTTATGTATAGAGATATGAATATAATTGATTTTTCAGCGACTAAAACAAGAGAACCAGTGAAGCATCATGCAGCGCTACCAAACTCTATCCGCGCAATTATAATCGGGCCATCCGGATCCGGCAAGACGCAATTGTTGCTCAATTTAATAATGAGATGGATGAAGTGGGATAAGTTGTATTTAATTGCCCCTAGCGTAGACGACCAACGATGCTATGAAGTGCTAAAAGATTTTAATGAAAACGCTTCAGAGATTGCTGGTGAGGATATTATTGATTTTATAACCGATATTGACGAAGCACCATCAGTAGAAGACCTCGATGGAAGTATCAACAATTTAGTTGTATACGACGATGTAATGTTAGATAAACAGAAAAACCCTGCAAGGATTTTTTCCAGAGGCAGGCACAAAAACACGGACGTGATCTATGTCACTCAACGCTACACTCAAATACCAAAAGTGATTCGCGATAATTGTAATGTGTTGTGTGTGTTTAATGGAGTTGATACACATACACTACGAAATATTTGGCAGACATGGTGTTCCGATATGGACTTCAATCAATTTAAAAATTTCTTTAGTCATGCTCAGTCTGCCCCACACGGATTTGTAACAATAAATTTACATGACCCTCGAACACGATATCGTATCGGACTGGATCACATATTCGGTTGAAATCGTAAATTGCTTGCAATTTCATCGAATGGAGGCTTGATTTCATTGATTTCATTGATTTTTTCATAATTATTTCATTGATTTTTCAATGATTTATTTGCTTGATTTCATTGAAAACTTGTTTCTGATTCACCACATCTTGGCCGTAGAAGCCTGATTTCAGTGAAAACTTGTTTAAAAATGTTGTCCGGCTCACCCTCTCTGCTGCTACGTCACATCCTGTGTATTTGGAAGGGAGCAAACAAATTCGCGGCAGGGTATTTCCGTGTGATCTCGCAAAACAGGACAGTATTCTTTTATAAAATTGAAGTGCAAATACATAGGATGCAAATAAACAAATAGTTGGGATAGATTAAACACACAAACTACTAAATATCCTTCTATTTACAATAAAATTATGCAGGTAAGGGTTTTTGTCCCCATTAAGTTACGATGAATAGTTGTTCCTTTTAATGCTACTTAGTCACAATGGATTATTGTTTCCCTTGATGTTACCTAGTCACTATGGATTATTGTTTCTCTTGATACTTATAAGTCACGATGAAGTACTGTTTCCTTTCATACTACCTAGTCACGACGAATTATTGTTTCCCTTGATACTACCTAGTCACAATGAGTTATTGTTTCCCTTGATGTTACCTAGTCACGATGGATTATTGATTCTCTTGATACTTATAAGTCACGATTGATTCTTGTTTCCCTTCATACTACTTAGTCATGATGGAATATTGTTTCCCTTGATACTACCAAGTCACGATGAATCATCGTGTCCCTTGATACTACTTAGTCACGATGAATTGTGTTTCCTTTGATATTTCTAAGTCACGATGAATTATTGTTTCCCTTGATACTACCTAGTCATGATGAATTATTGTTTCCGTTGATACTATCTAGTCACGATGGATTATAGCCAGATCTGACAGAAGTAGTTCTTGCATTACAGCGTGCGGAGTGTTTCTTTCTTTGACCAGATCTGATAGAAGTAGTTCTTGCATTACAGCGTGCTGAGTGTTTCATTCTTTGACCAGATCAGGTAGAAACGTTTCTACTATAACAGCGTTTTATCAGATCCGTCAAAAGCGTTTAGTTTCTAGCGGTGTTTAATTACATATGTCAAAAGCGTTTAGTTTCTAGGGGTGTTTAATTACATATGTCAAAAGCGCTTCTGCATTAACAATGTTCGATCAGATCCGTACAACGCGTTTCGATGGAAAAACTCCTAAAGGGATAACCTAATGTTTATTCTATCAGAAACCAATCATCGTGTGTAATTGCATCTACCTGGACAAATAACTATAGGCGTACTATGACTGTCTCCTCTCCCTCCAGCAGAGTGATTATAAGGGATATGTGTCTTTGCCTGGGCAATTAACCATACAGTCGTATACTCTAAGGAGTATTATATTTGCATTTTAAAATATTATATTTTATTCTTGAAGTTTGAAAAACAAATAAAGTACGGTATGCTCAGGTATCAAATGCTACGATCCAGGTAAGCTAAGCAGAATGTGGATAAATGCAATATACAATTAGGTTATAGATTGAATCAAAACATGCTAATGCAGTGTACAAATAGAAAATACGTCATAAGAGATAGAGTATAAACTGTCATGTGATGGTAAACCCGAATGAATCATTGAAAAATGTAATTCAGTGTCTCACATTCCATCAAAATATTAAAGTACACGAATTCAAGTTTGCAACAAAATATTGACAGTAATCCAAGTCACATATTTCGTTCATATATTATAATGTGTATGTTAAATAAAGCTAAAGCAAAGATCAACATCAGTAATATTGAAAAATTCATTTAAAATAATCACCTTACGCGGGTTGTACAGGGTATTCCGGTGAATGGAAATGGCTCGTTATAGCTGATAACTGGAAACAAAGGAATTAATATAAAGGTACAATGAAAACCGCTAATTGGTTATCTAAGTCATATCTTGATAGTGTAACTCTCTATTATGCGTTTTTGCACGGCGAATGAAGCACCATCATTTATTATTATTTGTATTATTATTATTATTATTATTATTATTATTATTATTATTATTATTATTATTATTATTATTATTACTAGTATTATTACTATTATTTATTATTATTTATTATTTTTTATTTTTATTAGTATTACTATTAGTATTACTATATTATTATTATTATTATTTTTATGGATCGTATTGTCATTATTGTCATTATTATTACGATCATTACTTTTATTATTATCATTATTAATATTAATACTATTATTAGTTTTATTATTATTATTATTATGGATCGTATTGTCATTATTGTCATTATTATTGCTATTATTACTATTATTATTATCATTATTAATATTAATACTATTATTATTATTATTATTATTATTATTATTATTATTATTATTATTATTATTATCAATTATTAATATTGTTATTATTATTCAGCAAAATAACAATCGCGAGTGTGTCTAATGAATATGAAATTTAAGGTCGTATTCAGGTATGTATGCATGAGAAGGGTTGATTGTGTTTCTCCTTTTCCGTCCGAACAACATATGACTCATAAAAACAACAGTATACTTTATTTAATATTTACCAATTAAAACTAGCAAACGTTGTGGCGGACGGCTTTAAACTATAACCAAAGTCACTGAAACATTGTACAGGCAAGCGGGTTTAACTATAACCATGTCATTGTAAATGTCAGTCAGGAGAGAGAGAGAGAGAGAGAGAGAGAGAGAGAGAGAGAGAGAGAGAGAGAGAGAGAGAGAGATATGCATTATCTTGGTTAATCAGAGGTTGTTAAGTCGAACGTTGTAGTCATTGGTTGTAAAAAAAAAAACGAAACTTCTATTACAAATATAAAAACTTTATAAACTATCCGTTGTGGTGGAACAAAGTCACATCACACATTGTAAATCGCAAGCGCTACTTTCTTAAAGAAGCCATCACCCCAAACTCTGATATGAGATCCTTCTTGAATCACTTGGGAAATCTAACTTAAACGAAACCTGCAACTCTAGCTTCATGATAAATTTTAGTTGATAGCACAAGATATACTGATTAGCTCGATATTGCAAACCAGTTGATCTTCATTTTTACTCTGACCCAAATCCTTGACAAGGCCTAATCTTACAGAGCTTAAATTTAGACAAAATTACTTAATTCGTGAATGAAAGGGTACCGGATTATGTTAGGTTCAACATTTCCTCTATAACAATAAACTTCACACACACAAATCAGCTTGTCTGTGTGAAATTCACCCCACAAATCTAAAAATGTCAGCGTTATCAATCTCAGATTCGAAGTAAAAAATAAATAAGTGCAGTAGCACTTACTTCAAATTCCCGGAGTCATTGAAAAAGTAATAAGGGAAACGAAAAGAATGACTCCAATTATCGCCCCATATATGGTCTAGCTGTAACTTAATAAAGTCATTGAATGATATGTAAGCAAGCATATTTACATATATCATACACAGTACCAACTCCTGTATAAATCCCAATCAGGGTATAGAAAGAAGTATTCATGTAACACTGTATTGAAGAATAAAAACGTATATATCAAGGTCGGCTAGCAAAATAGTCAGACCATTGTACTATAGCATTATGTCCGTTAATAACATGACCTATTCGATGTATGTATATAAGTAATACTTAGGTTATGCTGAAAAGTATGTACCTGTGTATTGTATATTGCTCATATATGTATATGTTTCCCAGTATAATTACACACATTCATGCATGTTAAATATGTATGAATGAGTGTGAGACGATGCAATGGTACCTGTAAGATCCTGTTTGTTTTAAAAAATAGCCATTTACAAAAAATGGTAGATGGGTCAGTCATGATCAAATGTGTTATCTCCCTTAAAGACAAATTTCTTCTTCTTCTTCTTCTTCTTCTTCTTCTTCTTCTTCTTATGATTATTATTATTATTATTATTATTATTACTATTATTATTATTATTATTATTATTATTATACATGTTTGCCCTGTCATTCTACCCCTATTCTACTGAATACATCACCTCCCTCCCCATTTCAATTTCTGCGTGTAGTACGCCATGCATTTGGAAATAGGGCAGTCAACTGGAAAAAACAAATTATTTTACAATAAACAATTGACACATTATAATGTATATATACTAGTTGGGCATTAGTTATAGTAATTTACCAATTACTGTCGGTTCATATAAAATTGATGACTTTTAAAAAATTATCACCTGTCAGTGGAAACAGTTTCTGCTGCATACTATTTTGCTTAAATCAAAGTATTTCACAACATCTTTTACACAGTTTATTTCACATCCTAGGCAGAGTGTTTCCATCTTTGTCCAGTCCTTCACTTGTTTTCTCGAATTCGGAATAAAAGGTCATATCCGTAGTATCGAGCAAAGGAGTACAAAAACAGACCGGATATTGGACAATGATATCAGACAGACAGGACATCCAGCCATTGAACCCATGGCATTAAACATTGCTTTATATCATCGGTTTATTGCATACACATACATTATACCACAGGCTCAAAAGATAGAAGCCGATGTGTTTCGTCGGTGGATAGAGCGACTGCAGATATCAGGATGTTTTAGTGTCCACCAATAGCGCAAGATGGCCGGACTGAGAACATCAGCTTTGGCGGTCTTGCTGTGTTTGCATTGGCATCATGTGAATGTTAAAGCAGGTAGTTTACATACTCCATTTGTACAACTGGTCTCATAATGCATGCAGAAACAAGCCGGACTTTATCAACATTGTTGTTATCATCATTTTGTATCACCACAACAATGCCAAAGAATAAGAATAATTAACATACTTTCTAATACAATGACACTTAACCAAATAAAGCCCGAATCCGCCTTATATCTTTTAGATAGTTTCTTTCTTGTAGTATTCAGATTCTTTCACTGATCGTAGTCTGACCATTCTAAGTGAGCATATTCGTATTTTGTAAAACGCGTACATGAATTCGTAAACATTATTTTACAGGAATCATTCCCTTTTGCAAACTATATATTTCAGGAACATTGTTCGCCGTCACTGGTGATGACGTTTTCTTCAACATCTCCATCTCAAGTATTGCTTCGACCGAAGGCTTCATTGCTGTAAAGAAACGTCTTGACGACAAACATAATGTCATGGTATTCCTGAACATGATAAATCAACCAGATATTTCTACAGCATACTGGGGTCGGATCAATTTTACAGGGAATATGGGGCAGCTGGAGATGAATTTCTGGCTTTACAATGTGTCGATAGAGGACGCGGGAGAATTTCATGTCGTTGCTGTCGGAACTAAGAAAGTCTTTGGTTCACAGATCCTCGCGGTTGCAGGTTATAATTAAGAAATTGTTTATCTCTCCATATTTTGAATAAAAATGAACCATCTATGATTGGTTCAAAGCAGACAGAACTAGACAGAGCTGTACACTAATCCGTGACGAAATTGATGTTGGCATTCAAATGGTTTCATGATTTCACACTATGAATAAAACTAATGATTTTTTTCATTGTATATGTCTTAAGTATTATAATTTTGCTACAATGTTCCTTTTGGACTGTTAACATATATAATCTTAATACAACGTACTGTTTCAAATTTAATTTAACTTTCATAAATGCATAGCTATCATGTGGTGTAAAAACAACATTGAAATAAAACAGATCTAGTAGAAAATTGGAACATTAAAAAAGCAGCTGACGCATTTTAACGCATTGTGATCTATGAAGGATTTATTTAATAAAACTAATATTTAATAAAATTAATATTTAATACAAGATGTCTCCACTTTTAAAGGAGTAGTCACTTTTGCATGACAATATCTGTAGAAAACAAACTTCTCTTTGGATTCACTTGGTGATGATCGAGATTATATATATATATATATATATATATATATATATATATATATATATATATATATATATATATATACATATACATATATACATATATATAAATACATACATGTGTATATACATACATACATATATATATATATACATATATATAAATACATACATACATATATATATATATATATATATATATATATACATATATATACATATACATACATACATACATATATATATATATATATATATATATATATATGTATATATATACATATATATGTATATATGTATGTATATATATGTATATATATGTATATATGTATATATATATATATATATATATATATATATATATATATATATATATATATATATATATATATATATATATATATATATATATATATGATTTTTTGTTTCTATTACTATCTTCGACGTTGTCTTCACAGCCAATTGTTTTTCAGTGAACTCCATAGTTTAGTGCCATTTGATTTCCACTTTCATAGTTTTTCACTGAAAGACGGTAATGAGGTATTACATTAGTTGGCCGTTTATGACCAACATTGGACGTGTCCTGAGATGGCACATTTTCTTGCCGTAATGAACACAACTGGTGTATAGAAATATATTATCTACCTTAATGTTTAGCCTATAATATAAAGTATTTACCAAGTGAAGTCTCATAAAAAATCTGTACATGCATATCTTAAGAAAAGAGGTCCTTTGTTTTGCATTCAGGGCGTCCAGGTAATCCCACTATTGATGAAATGACAATTCCTCAGGTCTACAAAGACCATACCATGGAATGCAAAGCTCTCTCCAGCAGCAGACCAGAGACAAACGGTTTTAACATGAGTTTCATCTGGAAATTAAACGGCACAATCTTAGCGAATAACATAGTCCGGATTGTTCAAGGAAAAACACTTATTATCCGACGTCTACAAAGAGAAGATAGGTTTGACAAATTCACATGCATAGCGTATGACAGTGATAGACTGCCATCAAATGAAAGCAAGTACTACCAGATCGACCCATATTGTAAGTACAAAGTCAGTATTGTACATTTGTCTGCATAAAATCCGGTCAAGATTATATAAGTACAAAGTCAGTATTGTACATTTGTCTGCATAAAATCCGATCAAGATTAGCTTGTGTTTAATAAACAAGGTTACCTGACTTTCAGCTCAATAAGCTATTTGCAGCTGTATTTATCGTACATCCACACATTTTCGTACATCCATACATTTTCGTACATCCACACATTTTCGTACAAAATCGTCGATACAACGAATATATTAATTGATGTCACACCTTACCTTATGAATTCAGTAAAAATCAACATTGTAAAACAAACAAGGATATCAACCATATCAGCAGCACAGATGGACTGTATTTTACAAAACAGATACACATAGTTAAGTTTGAAAACTAAGGAATATTGCTATGATTTGCCAAATACTGATTTCTGATTTAATTTCGAGAGGATAGAATCAAATAATTTGTTTGTGTATTTGTGTTCATGTGCGTAGACGTTTTCGTTTATCATGTTCCATATGTACTACACAGTAATAATATCTCTTCTTTTCCTATCCATCAACCAATGTTAGCGATATTTCGATTCCTTCGTTTTATATGTACTGTATTACGGCGATATGAAAGTACATTTATACAATTTGCTACTGTATCAACATAGTTACGTTACTCCACATTTCTTCAACTACCCCAAAGCCCTTAAAACACCCTGGTTATGTTGCAGATGGTCCCTCGGAGGAGCTGACACTCGATCCACCGAACAGGACATATTTGGTTGAAGAAGGATCTATGCTGGCCAGTACCATGTGCTCGGCAGACTGTCACCCTCATTGTATTTTTTCATGGAATAGGGGCGTAAGACACGGTGCAAAGCTGGATCTGGGTGTAATTGATAAATCGAAGAGTGGAATTTACCGATGTACAGCGCAGAATCCGGTTACCAATGTCAGTTTTACAACAGCACTTGAAGTAATCCTTACTAGTAAGTTTTGTGACTTTCATCATTTATGTGCAGCTTGCACACTCAAAGGTACTATATAGGGACCTCGTGCATATAACGACCTCGTGTGTGTGTCTTGTAAGCACAGCACCATGCATTTGGTTTTTGTATGCAAGAACATCCATTCATTTGATGGTTTGACCTTATGAAATATAAAACAACGAATCGTAGCCTGAGTTGTATCTCAGTTTGGTTTCGAAACGTACATGTGACTTCCAGATGCTGTATAAACAGGTCATTATTGAAAGGGCTTACTGGTTACTAAACTACAAACGTAGGTACCAAAAATATATGGTGACAAAGACATGCTAGTAACCTACAATTAAAGCCCATATCTTGATAAGGAAAATTCGAGTCGCAGTACGATAATTCTTGCGACCTTAACATTTACGAGTTCATGCGCCTTATATTCCAGTAAAATATTTGATTGAAATCGTACGTAAAAGATTGAAGGTACTAACAGTTGTTTTTCTGTTTACTTGTATTGACAAAGTATAGCCAGTCCACAAATCTGAGTAAAGCAAGGAATCAAGAGGTGTTTAGTTGAAAGTGTAACATTTCGAAGATACCAGATTTACATTTTAATATATCAGAGAAGCATACGACAGTTGGGAAATCACTAAAACATTTTGATCAATTATAAGCAATTCAGTTTTATATGTAATATAACGACAGAGAATGAATAACCTGTTCAGACTGCCACGGCATGCAACCTGATTTGCCTTCTTAAGACTGATATGGTATGCAGACTGTTGTATCTTTTACTTTAAATGACGTAGAATATATAATGTATCCTTATATTTATACACTTTGCGGGTTGCCAAAGCAATGCTACTAAACATTAATGACTTTACCTTCAGCAGGACACCGCTCCCGTGGTCTACATTGTTAGATTGTCCGCCTTCGTATGCTGGATGGTGCGAGTTTGTACATAGGCAGAGTCATATCAAAGACTTATAAAAATGATACTAGCAGCTGCCTCGCATCGCGCTCATCATTAAAAATTTAGTGTTAAGACTAGTCGGCCTGGTGTCAGCATAATATGACTGCGTGGGACATTATCATACATATATTTGGCATGATTCCCCTGCTTGACATCGCTAACTGAACAATTATTAAAGCTGCATTAAAAATACACACACACACACACACACACACACACACACACACAGCCGGACACAACTGCTCCTGTTTGATACTTATGGAAATGAAATGTGTTCATTGTCAACTGTTACTCCGAGGGGCCTCAAGTGGCCTAAAGCGCTCACCGTTACGGATCACTGCTATCTCACCTCTGTCTGCGTGGGTTCTAGTCTCAGGCTCGGCTAATGTGGGTATGTGAGAAAGCTTGCCGGTAGCTTCTCGTGTGTCGGTGGTTCTTTCCGGGGTTTTCACGGGATCTTCCTCCACCAATAATACCGGCCGTCATGTATATCCTATCTGTGCTGAAAAATGGCGTTAAACCCTACAACAACAACAACAACTGTTAATCAGACAAGGAAACGTGGGAGTTTATATACAAGAGTATAAAATACCTGTTCAAGGCATGCATCCTGATTAAACGATTTGAGACTTTCACGGCATGCATCCTGATTAATCTGTTTCTGATGGCAACGGCATGCTGACTGATTTACATATTTCAAACATACACGGCATACAGCCCGGTTCCCTTGTTTCAGATTTCCACGACATGCAACCCGGTTCGCTTTCTTTTTTAGATTTCCACGGCATGAAGCCTGTTTGTCTATTTCAGACTTCCAAAGCAAGCAGCTTTTATTGGCTATTTCCTAATTCCACGGCATGCAGACATATGTTTCGCATTTCATACTTCCACAGCATACAATTTTATCAATTTAGTTCATTTACTGTCCCTGTAGTCGAATATGCAATGCCTCCTTACAATTATACAACTGTCGTGTTACCTGAACAATAAATATTACTAAATATTAACGATGTTACCTCCAGCCGGTAAAAACTGCTGTCTGCCGGATGCTTGTAAGGATGAAAAGTGTTCATTATCATATGTTATTCGGGAATGCGGACACAGATCGTTTGCACAAGACTATTGCGTCGATGCGCATGAATACTGTACGTATATTAACACACTACTGTACAATCATTCAAGAAAGGATAGGTGTTCGCGAGCATTTATACATTATTCTTTTCCATAATGAATTAATTTTGTTTAAGAATAAAACAAGAAACCGGGATAGAATACAAAACACACACACACACACACACACACACACACACACACACAGCAGATGGGGCGAATCGGACAACTTTATAGAAGAGTCTATTTGGCAAACCAAGGCTTCCTCCAAAATCGAAAAAAAAAGTTTCCTTTGGAGACGCAAAGTCGTTGTCGCGTCCCCCTCTGCTGCTATGGGGGTAAAAATCTTTTTACGATTTCACAAACAGACTAATTTGTAAAAAGAATCACCTCGTAAATCAATCAGATTATTGGATTGGTCGGTGAGTTTGAAATTAATTCTCGTTAACGAGTTATTATGACATTGCATATACACTGGATTAGTTGGATCCTCAATGATTAGAAACCCTGGAGGAGCCGTTGGTGCAAATGAGTATAAAATACATCCTTGCTTGGCTTGATTTGATCTTTCGAGATTTATTTCGTAACTTCCTTCGATAGCATCACATACTAAATTTACTGCAATCACCGAGGATATATTCACATTCTGAGGAGCCATATGCCTACCACCACCATCTGGATCATTATTATGTTTGAGGATAGTTGTTTGCGGTTGTGGCATTTTTTCCATGCGGCAAGTATTCGTGGAAAGTACTCATCAAGGAGATCATCGATTGATTTTTTAATTGATCTACATTATACCCGGGTAGTTTAAATGCTGAATTATTGTCTATTCGTATATTGTATGTTTTTGCAAAATCTGTTCTTGATTTAGGATTTACAGCATTTAAGATTGTTTGAATAATCCATAAATTAAAAGCTTCCACATCAGGGATAATTTGATTACATAAATTTGATGATTTCATCTCGAGGGGATTCTTTGGAAATTTTTTCTCGCAATATATTTCGATGTATTTCAAATTCATTATTTATTTTTAAAAAGTGTTCATTAATTTTACTTTGAATTGGTTGAAACCATCCACCGCTTGGTTCTTCTATCCACCCACTAAGAAATCTAAAACTCCAAAATTTGTATCGTATGATATCATTGTATCATGATATGATTTCTAATCAGAATTATAGTCGGATTTTTGTGGTTCTGGTAGTATTTGTAAAGATGTCCGAGGTGGGGATTCAAGCCATCCTAGCACGGTTCTTATCGAACTCTGATAGATATCCACGACATATCCGGGTGAGTTTATCTCAATCGCAGATGATAACGTCGGCTCGTGAACTGTTATAGCGATTTTCGATTCTTTTCCAGTAATAGATTTTATTCTGCGTTGTAATTCGTTATTGATTTGTTCGATTTGGTAAGACCCAGATGGTAACGAAACAACGTTCCAGTCTGGAGTTCCGTCTTGTTATTTTTACTAGCAAACACCAAGGAATTATTTGGTTGTTGACCAGCGAATGGTACTGATCTAATATTAGGCCAACTATGGTATACTGGTAATTTTGCTAGTGCTATTACCATAAAGGGAATCGCAGTGGGGAAATTCACACTGAATTCAGGATTGGTTGAGGTTGTTGAGATCATGCTGGTTTTCACCGGGGTGGTTTTTTCCGCTATTCGTTGAAGTAGTTCTGGCGATGTTGCCATTGTTATTATATTTGTGTTTTTTTTCTAATTTTGACATCGCAAAATCATAAACACGTACCATCGCAAAAAACTCACTATCGGATATTAATGTCATCGAGGGAGGATGATATCATCCAGGATCATTGCGAGTATGCGGTTGACACAGCATGGAACTTAATTACGTAATCCTGTAGTTTGCGCTGGCTGCATGATATTTTTTTTTATTATTGAAATTATTCCAGCGATTGTTGTCGCCGCGGATATACAAATTGGAACAGCTTTGGAATTGGAAATTCGATTCGCCCCTTCTGCTGCTGCTGCTCTCTCTCTCTCTCTCTCTCTCTCTCTCTCTCTCTCTCTCTCTCTCTCTCTCACACACACACACATTATTTATTCCTTTAAGCATTGATGTGATCGAAATGGAAAGGGAGGTTTTCAGTTTTCTGGTGCTGGAGTGTAAAGATTTAGCATGAGATATAGATTAATAATGTACGACATAAATTTCCATTAGCGTGATATAACTAAATAACTTTTCAGCTAAGATAGGAACAGAAAGAGCAGAGAAAAACGGATTTCCGGTGACTATGATGACTGTAGAGAGAAGTGCTGTTTTCGCCATCATGAGTCTAAATCTTCTGTTTTGCATTTCACAAGTTTTACAGGTATGAATAATTAACTTTTATACATAGATTACGATTTGTCCGTACAATTAAAAGCATTGGATATTTAACTATAATAATTAATTGTAAAGACATATCTGCACCTTACGTTTAGACATTCTCAGACATTCTCAGACATTCATAAACAAAATACTACATAAGCATACAGACACGAATGCGAAATATAATAGTTGATTGGTATTAACGGTTCGAAGACATTATGACAAATTACAGTATGAAAGAAATAAAAGGAATAAAACATTGGTGTCCTGAAATTTGAAGAAGGCGGACACGATTTTTGGTTCATCATGCTAACATAGTTTCTGCCAAAAGCATCCAATTTAAAGTATTCTAACAATTTAAAACAAAATGTTGTGATAATAAACTGACCAAATTCAACACAAACCAAAATTTACAAAAATTGATTTGCCTATAAGTCAAGTAACTGGTAGTTAATTGAGTTAGCAATGTTTCTAATAAACTTGAAAATGCGTAAATTTATAAGAAGAAATCATTTAAGCGGTGTGATAATCTTATTGGTTGAGAGATTGTGTAGTTTGTCATGGTTTTAAGGTTAACAATGTTGTGTGTGTCACGGTAATTCCGGATTCGTGACGTATGCATGGCAACAAACCAATCCCTCGCTGTTGATATTTTGAGATCTTAACATTCCAACAGTATGTATTGATGATTGGAAAGGGCATTTGAAACTTTTTATATCACTACGAATTAATTGTAACATAACGAACGGTGTGTGACGTATCGTAGCATTAATTGCACGAATCCTAGTAATGTTCTTAACACAATGCCGATTAACGGAAAACAAGGTGAAAGGTTAATTATTCATCACCTTAAGAAAATATCTGCTCAATTAATGATCTCGTGTCATATCGTTTTTACAAATTTACCCAACAACATGGAAAGGACTTACGCATATTCAGTTCACATGACTAATGCATTATAAACTAACTTAAATTCTTGAATACAGCCGAACATATGAATAGACGATTGACTGACAGACATTGTTATGAGAGCCTACTCAAGTTTTAGATGAGATACATTTTTGCACACGAACGAAAAGACAAGGTCAACAAGACACTTGATAGAAACAATAGCTACTCTTATTCATTTGTTTAGACTTTGACCGGTATCACTTTTCGGTGGATAATAGGCAAATGTAGCGTAATAATATTTCAATTGTATACAACATTTTGTGAAACAGTCAATGTCATATGACTCACATCCTCCTTTGATCAATATCAACATTCCCTTTCCGTAACTGCTACACAGATCTTTCTCTTTGTGTTCGAATTCGTTCATTATTTGCTTGACACTTTTCTCCAATCGTATGTGTTATCTCTTGAAAATACAAAAAAATTAAAAATATTTACAATGGGCCAACACACTGTACATGCTTCTTTTTTATTCATACGACGTTCTTGCATTGATAGACATATCAGGGATTATATATATATATATATATATATATATATATATATATATATATATATATATATATATATATATATATATATATATATATATATATATACATACATACTTCTCATTAAAATAGTATACGAACACGCTTTACACACACATACACGTGTGTGTGTTCCAATAAAGGACCATAATTAGAGCCTGTAGGTAAATTTCTGGATGCAAAAATAGATTTGAAAAAATACAGAGCAGGTTTGATAACTATATTGCTGTTTATCTAGCGATATGTAGTGTCGATGTATTAATTACTAAATGCACAGAGTGAATAATAGATGGCTATTTTATAAAATGAATGAATAGTTCAAAGAGTCGTGAGATGAAAAATAAATATTTAAGGCTTCGAAAGATAAATGAATGAATATATATTCGGAAGGAAAGATGGTTGATAAAGTTCCATTTATAGTTCAGTTTTCATTATTCAGTTCGAACAATTACCTATAAATATCCATAACACTGTTTGCCATCGTGGTAGAGGGAATATATTTATTTTTCATATTTAAAAAAAGTGCATAGTGAACATCAACGATACCTTTTATTTTCAGAATTAGGCGTGTAAATTCTTGTTAAGTCATAGTTTGACCGCAATATTCTTGGAACTTTTCACCTTGCGAGGGCCAGGTAAGCAAAGAAGTTTTGGAAGATGGAGACATAAATTCAGACATCGACGAACTCTTTACAAAATAAATCGTTCCTTCAGCAGAGACAACTTTGAAATCAGATCGCTTCAGAATGAATAGCAGTCGGGTATACGAGACAACCTTCACGCAGTTTAAGAAAGACATCATCAACTGGATTCTTTACTCGAAGAAGAAATTGAGTTACCGTCTTCTGAGGAGACAAAAGGTATAATTACGTTCCGCCTCATTTCATCGATTTTGAGGATTGGTTGATCTCAATTTATGTATTTTGTATTTGGGGAACATATTAGAATGTTGTAAATCATATTTCCTTTTACATTTAAGATTTGATTAGTCATGAAGTGTTAACTGTTGCTTTGCAAGGATATGTTTTGAAATTGTTTTCTTTGTAAAGTTACCCTGAATAAATCACTTTTAAGAAATAAAGTTTAATAAAAATGGCTTTACACTATTCTACTGTACAATCCTTTTCATTTTATTCTTGTGGCTGTGCAATACAATTGAAATCTAAGTATAAGAAAAAATTCAGAAAACAAGACTTTCGAAAGAGCTTTTTCTTGACATTAGGAACTAAAGTTATCATAGTTACAAGCCAGGGTGTTTACTTTACCGAACAGTTTTCAAACCCTGGCGCGACTTCCGATAGAAGTCATAAGCTTGCCCCAAATTTCCAAAGACTTCCATTCAACCTAAGTTGTAAATAAGAAAGCCCGACGTGTCCGTTCTGCACATAAATATTACTGTAATTTATGCAAGACCACATATCTCTAGCCTGCCAAGTATCTATAAATCATACATCTGCACGGCTTCTCTTCAACATGTTTCAGTACTACCAGCAACCAGCAGTTCACGCCGTAGAAACTATATAACTCTCCCTTAAACAGGGAACTATATTAACTAGGCCCCCTTAGGCCACCCTTAGGCCAGTCAACGTTTGCTTTCCAGGCTTATTTCACCCGATAACCGCAAACATTTGCCACCATGTTTTACATAAATGGTATCTGACGATTCCTTTCTTATTTATTCCTATGAGCAATTTACCAGTTTCTTACCGTATATCCTGCCACTGGGGTGACACCACCAATGCACATCACTATATTTTAATAGGGACTGTTATTCCAGAGACATCCATGCGGTTTTGGACCGACTTCACTACTAGTCAACCATGGGGTCATGGAAACTCACTAACACTTGACTGCGTGACGTTTCCTCCAAGTTATTGCTAATTATTTCGGGCTAAGGATATTCCCATTATTCACACAAGTAATGACACAAATCTAAAAATTCATTAAAATGGGGCGCTATCAAATGCACATGCTCCGAATTTATTACAATACGTAAATGTATTACTTTATTTAGTGAAACGGCTGGAAATACAGACGTTGCTCAGGATTTTTAATGGGAAATGTTCCCGATGAAGTAGGGCTTGAATCACAATTAGATTCCCAATAATACCTTCTATAATAGCAGTGTTGCAATTGTCCTTATGGCCGTTCTACATGCAATTCCAACCAAGGCATTATTACTGATTATAAAGATAGTTCTACGTGCAATTTAGAGAGGGTTATTACAAACTGAGTATAATCGCCATTCAATTAACATAGATAAAAGAAGTATTAGGATTAATACATTTTGTGATACAAAAAATCGGATATTTTACAGAGCAACATGTTCCCTAACATATGGTTATTGGAGTTGAGTTTCATTAATTGTGATAATTTCACTAACATATCTACTTTACGTATTTATCTTTTATCATTTTCAATGATTGCTATTGATGAAAGCGTCATTAGTAAGTTATGAAATCGTAGCAAAAATGGAGTTTGAAACTAAATGTTTAGCTTTTATGATAGTAATACTTGAAGATCAAGATATATCGATATTCCGGACATGTCGATGTTCTCGATATATCGATGCCCTTTTTAATCTAGGAACATATGCAACTATATATTTTAAGGATATTTATTATATAAGAGACCTCGGTGGATTAAACTATTTAATAATCGATGAAATGATGTAATGTCCGACAGATTTGTGTATGCGATATTTTTATAGTGTCAATTATGAAAAATAGATTGTATCCATGTGGACACCTTTCTTATGGGATAAGTTGACTTCAATGCAATCTAATGACCATCGTATCAATGTAAATACTATTCTTCAAATTCAGTGTATTTGAATTTTGTATTTCAAATCAGTGAAAGAAAAATTGTTGATATTGTTTTTGTCATTTAATTTGGATTTATTTAATTGCAAGTTTTCTTTATAAACTTTGCTGCAAGCTATATAACTTATTTGCCTTATTTTACCTATAACTTTATGGCACGTCTAGGATAGCATCCAATATATATATATATATATATATATATATATATATATATATATATATATATATATATTTATATACAAGTCCATTAATTCCATACGTTGAACATGATTTCTGTAAAAGCGGTTTTGAGTATTGGCATTTCTTACAATTCTGTTGAAATGGAAATAATTTGCTTGCATTTATTCCTTTAATTGTCATTTTTACAATTTATTTTGTTTCGAAGAAAGCAACAGGAAAATAATATATTAACATCATCTATTAGGACAGGTAATATTTTTTTTGGATTTCACGGTTTAAAATATCGATTAATTTAAATGGATAAACAAAAAAGGTTATCATTTTTAAGCAATAGTATCCGTTCTCCCATCGGTACATTATACTATCAACTAAAAGGTCGCTTATTTCTCAAAGACACAACTTAAAACAACAAAAATAAATGTTTTCTAAGAGACAGTCGACTCGAATGAAGATGTTATTGCAATTGACATTCTTTCTTAAATTAAATTAGTTTTTTTTTCCATTTTACTTTTGAAAACAAACATTATGTATTTTCCTTCGCAAGTAAAGTTTAATTGATCAGAATAGTCCTAGGTATAGGTTGTAACAAGAGAACCAGGTGGGATTTTCAGATTCATAACAATACTTTTGAAGATGATAAAAATACAAGGTTAATTATGAATGACTTGAATGAGCAATTAATTATGAATACTAGCGTACACACACAAACACACACACACACACACACACACACACACACACACACACACACACACACACACATATATATATTCAGCACATTCAGCAATGTGAAATTGTACTCATTTAGTAAAATAAATTCAAACAGATAGGGAATTATACGAACAAAAATGGACAGTTATACAACTTATTTTTAAAGTCTTGGAACATACAATCTCTTATACGAACTCAAATGTTAGCCCACGACTACAAGATTATTATATATAAGGCGATACACTATGGCATCAGCACACTTATTTGAGCTCCACGGTTGCTACAGTCCAGCTTCACAGCTCATGCAGTTAATTCCTGTGGTTCGCGTTACAGCCTACAACACGTCGACTTCGCTCACTCCAATCAATTCGAACGGTCGGGTCACTCTGGTCAATATAGTGGGTCACCCTGGTCAATATAGACACCCTAAATGCCTTAAAAGCTTCGGGACGCTCTAGATAGTTTGGACGGCTCTAACCAGTCCGACACAGCTCTACACTCAAGACAACGCCGGACAGCTGGAAACATACCCAACACCGTGTACTATACATGAAACCGGCATAAAAGCGTAATAACGTTACAGACGGCAATAATTACAAAACAAGAGTTCAGAAGTATAACCAACCCTGCTTTATAAAAATCCTACTGTGCTAAACATTTTTTTAAAAATGTAGCTTTCTATTACTAATATAAATCCCTTGCTAAGTCGCAAACAAGAATATACATATGTTCATTATACTGCGTAAACCAAAGCTACATTGCTAACATACAAAAATAGACGTGGTATTGCAATAATCAAATCTTATATACAAGACATTAACAAAACTACATACCTCTACAGCTGACAATGTGCATGTCATTATGGTAGACCCGCTCACTGACAAGATATTTCGAAATCTAAAGGGCTTTGCCTACGGTATGGTATTTATACATATATATAGCTTTGCACTGAAGGCATTCGGTTGTTCCATCAAAAACACTTCGCACGTGCAGCATACGATTGACCGAACTCAATAATTCAAATACAACACGATATACGAAAACCGACATAAGAGTATCGTCTTACACAAAAACGAAACTCTAGTACCTGTATGTAATAAATAAAAGTGTTAATACAATTCGGTGACATTGGTTTAGCATAGTATAATACTTTTAAAGGTCTAAAGGCACATCAGAACCATGATGGCTACTACATACGTTTATTTATTGCAAACTCTACATGCTAAATGAAAATGAAATTGTTTCTTTTCTAAGTACCATTTCTGGCCTGGGTGATAGCGTAACTGTACATTACCAATAGGAGCCATTATCGAGTTTCAATTTAGGTATTTGTGAGCATGTGTGTTTGATTTGGATTTTTACGTTCCGTTAATAATTTTCTAGCACATCGACACGATGTCTACAGCGTTGCATTTTATAGTGATGTATAGCACTGGAGCATCATGCCGCAGGCATGTAATGTCCCACCCAATGACATTTTCCAGACAATGCCGACCTGTCCTAACAATAACTCTTAATACTGAGCGTGAAGCGTGGCAGTTGCATGTATCAATTTTACAAGTCTTTTACATGACTAGGCCGGGGTTCAATCCTGCGACATCGCGCATCATAGGCTTACGCTCTAACCACTTAGACCACTGGAGCGATTTAGTGAGGTAATTGTAAGTTTATAAAAGTTTGTAGAGAGATTTCTGGATCCACATGACACGTACCCATTAAGTTTGATGTATTGGCCAGGATCGCTATAGCTTTGCAATTTTGTAAAACTTAATATGTTATGTTCGGAGGAGCACGACTTGGGTTTGAATTAGGAACCGCATGTCAACTGTTAGAACAGACAGGGGGCGCGATGTTAATGTGAGGTCATAGCAGTAAAGTGTCGACAGGGACATCGGGAGATTAATGTCTTAAGTTATGGTCCGTTTGAGAGATGATGTCATAAGATATTTTCCAGAATATTTTGTAATAAAGGCAGACTAAAATGAATTTTCGAACGATTTTGAGACTTATAAGAATTTAGGTCGGTAAAGTAGTTATCCTGTTTTGTCGAAGCTAATGATGTTCTAAGTCGGAGTGGACGCTGACCATAACTCTTTGCCTTCATGTCTTGGTAAGTTTAGCATTGGGTAACTGAATGAGAACGTGTAGTGACTCCTATAGATAAGCTCGTATCACGACCTCGTCATCTCTAATCCATTCTTTTAGACAAAGCCACAGCATAAAGTGTCTTGGAGGCATAGCCGATCCAAACACCGACACCAACTGGACTTAGATCATTACGATCCGGTCTGCCATGAAGGGTGTGCTTACTAACAGTACCTTCCACAGCTCTGACTGAGACACTGACAACTTACTGGTGCGCTGCACAATGAAGCTTCAGCCAAAGAGGTAACACCGCTCTAGACAAAGGATACACCTCGCATTGACGTGAGCAAGATGTCATAAACAGACAAGGTTGAGGAATTCACGTATGTCCTCTTCAAGACGTTTGATTTAGAACATCCCAATAGTAGTGCCAAAAATAGATGGGATCACATCAGATAGACTATGTGCAGCTCATCTACAAAGAGCTTTGTTAAGAAGCAGCCAAAGAACAATGACTGGGTTAAGGCTAACTCCACCACACTCAAGCCAGTCATATAAGTGCGTCGCTGTGCTCACCTGGAATACAAACTTTGCCCCTGCTACAGGCATACAGATCTAGCGGAGGAAAAGTGCAGAGGTTATTATATCAGTGCACCAACGAATAATGGCATCAGCTCTGCAGAGTATCATGTCTGCAGCAGATGTAGGAAACATCAATCAGAGACATGTACGACGGCATAACGAAAGCAATTGATACGAAGAATAAAGTTATAGTACCACTGATGTCTGCCTCAGGCGATTCCATCTGCGACAATTGAGAACAGATGGAATACATGTACTAGTCTGAACTGTACACCAGAGAACCACGTTTTCAACGTTGACCTCAACGACATTCACCACCTACCCACCCCCCGCTCACGGCCGAACATATATGCAATATACAGACATATATACACAGATACATGCATATATACAGACATAGATATACAGACATATATAGAGACATATACAGACGTATGGACAGACATATATACAGGCATATGGATATACACATGGACAGACACACGGACCGACACACATATAGACAAACGTACAGACACACGGATATACATACATACGGACAGACCTACGTACAGACATACGTACAGAGGGATAGACAGACATATGTACAGATATACGTACAGACAGATATACATACAGATGTACAGAAATACGTATAGACAGAGACGAATATACATATATACAGACATGTACAGACATGTGCACAGACAGATAGCCAGCGATACGTACAGACATTTGTATAGACATACAGACAAACCTATGTAGATACATACAGGCAGACATATGTACAGATATTTACAGACAGACATTCGTTCAGGCATATGTACAGACAGACAGACTGACGTACAGATATACGTATAGATATGTACAGACAGATATACATACATACATACGTACAGACAGACAAACAAGCTTTCCGGTAGCTTCCCTTGAGGAGGTGGTTCTTTCTGGGCTTTTTACCTATATTCTTATTTCACCAGTTATCCTGGCCACCATGTATGACCTATAATGTGGTGAAGATGGCGTTAAACCACTTACTAACAACAATCGTTATATATTGAGGTTTGTTTCATTCACAAGAGACAGAACTCGTCTGCACATAATGAGCATTTAAGCATTTGTCTTCCTTGCTTTATCATTTGAGAGCAACATTATTATAATGCATAATTTAGTATGTGTGAGAATTATTTGGACAAGATCCAAGAAGATGTGTTTCCTTTCTATGTCTCTCAGATGGATATAACATTTTAAGACGTGGGCCATATTATCAGTAGTCCTAAGTAAACTACTTAATAATAAAGTAGTGACCCAATCAGGGTGTAGGAAATGGTTTACTGAGGTAAATCAACGCCTTCTGTACACCACATTTATGCTAAATTGTACTCCTATCGCATCCGAGAGTGTACAGTGTGGCTATAATTTAAGCAGCGAACACTTAACATTGATATAAGTGCGAAAAATATTAGCAAATTTGGCTAGTGTAGATGATAACGCCAATTACTAAATGTTCAGTTATGTACAAGGTGACTCAGTCAACAGTGGTGAAACGCGGTCATCCTATGTGGAGACAATTTCATCTTTATTTATGACACCAACTTTGGCATAATTCTTGATACTATTTGCAAACATACTGAAGATTCTTCGAAAACCTTAACAATTTTGCGTAGCAAATTCTGCTGCTACAAAAAAAGTTCACTACCGAAAACGTAAACCATTTTCGGAGCAAAGTCGGATAGCAATCAGATCCATACACAGTTGCAAACAGATTCACGATGTTCACTGCCAATAAATCAGATTCCAGTTTATGATCAGTAATGCCATACTTGTCTGTTAGTAGTCTCAGTTTCTCTTCCATTTCCACCAATGTGATCTCGAATTGTGCCATGACAATGGTTTGAACCATGAATAAAGAGTACTTTGCGCTGCAGCATAAGGTTTTAAATAGACAAGTACTCGTAAATGTAACCGTAACGCAATTATTCTACAAGCGTAGCGAACTCCACCGGTTACTATTGATATGGCTCCAACAGCACTTTTCCAGTTGGTGTTCTTATGCAAGTACCCTCTTCGCGATTCCCGCCAAACTAACCAACGGTTGATGCCAATGCGAATCCATAAATCGAATCGACAACCACACACGCACACTTAAATTTCGCAAGTGTCATGGTTATCTTGGTGACATCATATTGCAGCTGTTTTTCCGCTTAAATTAATTTCTTGCACTGGTACCTATGAGAGTCCATCGTACTTTTTAGTATTATTATTGTAACAAGATAACCGGGTGGGATTTACGGATTCACAACAGAGCATTTCTGACGATGATCTAAGAAAGTGTAACTCTATACACTCTAGCCAATCCAGACACACTAAACACTCTATAGACAACACGAGACGACACCGGACACTGTAGACTATGGATAGCACCGGACTCTGTGGACAGCTGGAAACATATCAAACACCGCGTACAATACACGAAAACTTAATAACGTTATACACGGTAAGTTAAACAGATTACATTACCGGCACAATACTTACATTACCGGCACAATAATTACAAAACAACAAGTTCAAAAGTAAGCCCAACCCTGCTCGATACGAATCCTACTGCACTAAACATTTCATGAAACCGTACCCGTATATTACTAACATTTCATGAAACCGTACCCGTATATTACTAACATTTCATGAAACCGTACCCGTATATTACTAACATTTCATGAAACCGTACCCGTATATTACTAACATTTCATGAAACCGTACCCGTATATTACTAACATAAATCCTTTGCCAAGTCGCAAAAATACCCCAGAAATGTATGCATTATACGTCGTAAACCAAAGCTACATAGCAAACATAGTGCAGTAATATCTTATATCAAAGAAATCAATAAACTTACTTACCTCTACAGCTGACGATTTGCAAATCTTTATGGTAATCCTATGACTGACACGACAACTCGTAACGTAGAGAGCTTTACATGCGGTGAGGTATTGATACACATATATTGTCAGTGCACTGAAAGCAATCCCATCGAAAGGACCTCACTCGCACGAGATGCATAGGATGAACCGAACGCAGTATTTTTAAATACGACACAATATAAATTAATCACCATCGGGTATCATTGTACGCCAAAAAC
This sequence comes from Unio pictorum, assembly GCA_030141615.1. Classification (NCBI taxonomy): domain Eukaryota; kingdom Metazoa; phylum Mollusca; class Bivalvia; order Unionida; family Unionidae; genus Unio; species Unio pictorum. The sequence continues at coordinate 794,659 of JARLTB010000363.1, read as the reverse complement.
GAAACTCGAGTACATGTATTTAATATATAGGATTTATGCAATTCCGTGGCAATACCCTCCCCCCCTCTTAAAAAATTGCTAACACTTTTTGAAACACGGAATGTGAACATAAGCCATTGTTACAAAATTCAATTTTGAAATACTGAACGAAAATGGATCTGCTAATTGCACACTACTTACAAAGTCAGCACCCACATTTTCTGACCCTCGAATCGCTTCGATTCGGAAACTATACGGTTGCAAAGATAACGCCCAACGCATCAATCTTGCGTTGGCAACCTTTGCTCTGTTGAAGTACAGGAGCGGCTGATGCTCGGTTTGAGAAGGTAAATTCCATCTCAAAAAGTTACGTATGGAATTTTCCTATTACCCATAATAAGGCTAGGCACTCCTCAATCAATGAGTAGGTTTGCTCCCATTAGGGCAATTTTCTACTTGCACAATCAAAAGGTCAATTTGATCCATTCTTCATCATGTAGCAAAACAGCTCCTAGATTCGTATTGGACGCATCAGTCCTCAGCACGAACGTTTTTGTTTCTTCAATTCTGGCAACTTTAAGATTGGTGCACTTACCAGTTTCTGTTTTAAAGCGTTATATGATGTATCCTGACACACACCCTAGGAAATTGTATTTGGTTGCCCGTTCCTAGTCAAGTCGGTTAATGAGCTGACAATAGCCGCAAAATTAAGGACATTGTTTCTGGAAAACCCAATAAAATCTAGGAAAGATCATTCCTGGATTTTTTAGTGTCTGCTCTAGGTGCATCTCTGATTGCTCCTATTGTATTTGTGTGAGGTTTCAATTGGTCTAGTCCAGTGGCAAGATGTTCCAAACATTCTAGGCTAAACTATCCTATGCTGCATTTAGTGGACCAAGCTGTAAGATTGTCAGTGTGAAATATATCAAACATATCCCTTAATACCCTCAAATGGTCATCCCATGTATGTGTATAATTAAAGATATCTAGGAAACTGTCGACGTTTTCCATACCGTGTAACTGTTTGCGGATGAGACGAACACCCGACGCACCGTCATTGACTTATGGCATAACTGTATAAAGTGATACAGACCTTTGGGAGTCGCAAATGCCTTTAACTTGTTGACATTATCAGCGAATAGTATCTGCCAATATCCATTGGTGAGGTCTAATTAGAAATGTATGTATGAACTACCACCTTTGAAAATAAAATTTTCATGTCACTCATTGGTTCTGCGTCGAAAACGGTGGGTTTTATTCAATTGCCGAACGTCAGTGCAAAAACTGTTCTTTTTTACTTAAACAATGGGGGACGAGTACAGGGAACTTGAAGGTTCGATCACTTCCTGGTCTAACATTTGCCACACTTCTTCGTTGATATTCTCCCGCGCATCGAATGTATTGGATATCCTTTAATTCTGATTAGCTCTGAGGTTTTGAACTTGATTTCGTGTTGAATCAATCCAGTACGGTCTGTGTTATCTGTAAACACGTCTTGGTATTGGGACAAAACCTCCAAGATCAGCGTACGCTGATACTCGGATAAATCAGGGCATACATTGATCTTGTATACACCTTCTTTCCCTCCTTCAGTGGGTATTCAAAGGGCATTTATGTACTGGAGACGAATTGTCATTTGTGACACGACCCATTCTATATCACCACTACACATACTACAATTAATACACCTTTATTAATTTTTTGTCTATGTCTTTCTTCGTCACGTTTCAGCATATTGGCGTGAAATATCTTGAAGATACCTTCTTTGTCAATAACGTAGTCGATCTCGCCATTCACCTGTTTGACTTCGTGTGACCTTTATCATTGGACTAACAACTTGTTTGTATTCGTTTGGAGAATTTCAAACACTTGATTGTCTACATCAAATGTTTTAATCTGCGTTCCACGATTTTCGTACTTCGCGTAGTTACGACTAGATTTCGCGAGGTCGTCTTGCACCATTCGACACGTATTCTCTAACCGTTCGCATAAATACGCCACGCATTAGTAAATGGTCTTACCTTCTTCGTTCGCGACCTCGTCTGATCATATAATGCGCAAAGGATCACGAACTGTCCTACTGTACAAGAGTGCAAACGGAGAGAAGACTAAGCATTCGTGAGTGTAAGGGTGCTGTCTGTTATCAAGGGCTATTCAGTACAATATCGCACAAGGCCTGGTCAGAGGTATTGCGCAACTTGGAAAAAACAACGCTTGAAGACCGCCTCCCCCTAATTATCGTTATCTAGAAGATGATCTCTACGGTGTAATTTGCCCGGTTAATGTATATGGTAATCTGAGATGGTACTTTGAACAAGACAACACACGAGTCCCCGTAAAGATAAAATATGAATTTAATTAAAATACAATTAAAAGAAGAATGACACAATAAATTACAATGTTCTTTCCTTCTGACGATTCTTCGTTCAGAAGTAATTCAAAAACCAGAAGCTTTAAGATAGCAGATACGTTAATTAAAATTCAGAACACTAATCAAATAGATGAATTTAACCGTTAATGACTGATAGTACTTTCATCATGGAATCGAATGTTCATTCAACATTGGACTGTTGGGTGATTCACTATGACCTTGTTCGTTGACTGGTATTTTTTTTTCTTCTGCGTTCGTCTCAACTTGCTTGCCCTTTTTCTGTACGTGGGATTACACAACTCTGTCTTCCAACTTCTTTTTTCGTCTCTGAATTTCGACTTCCTCGCTATTTCTTACTCGATTTTCAAACAACTATTTTTCCTTGAAAAAGAAAAGGGTAAAACGCCCTAAGTATCTCGTTACTTTAAGAGTTGAGATTGTCCGTCCGTCTTCAGGTTCGAACAATCAGATCTTACTATCAGTGTTATCATTTATACGGCTAACAAATACTACACAAGTCTTCAGATCAATAGAGCTATACTGCTAATTATCGACATCAGAATTCGGGAAAGTCATATATTCCCGTAAATCATTACGTAAAGTGAGGCAATATATGATAACACACTATCCATATTCACTAATATGATAAATTCAAATTAATGTAACACTTTCCAATCATAAATGTACACGGCGGGTTTTCTACACCACCCATTTACCTAACTAAGTATATAAGGTAAAAAATGCTAATTCAGAATTCAAAATTACATTATTAAATCACTGTAAAACCGACTATCCATACGAAAATATGAACACATGATGCATCTGTAATAAAGAACATATCAAAGTACGTTATTAAATCAATGTAATACCAACTATTTGTATCATAGTATCAATACATCATGCATCTATAACCCAGAAAACATCATATACATTACATCATGATAAAGGTGAATTTGAGTTAAATACCTTGTGTTTTTGGCGTGATTCTGCCGTTTGATTTCCGGCGGACTTTTCTGAGCTTATTGTTACGAAGGCAATGCTGTAAAAATACCTTCGGAGTCTTCTCCTATGTTGGAATTAATAAATGCTGACCGTCTCTTGCAGAGGTCTTCCTAGACTGACTAACCTCGTTTGATACGTAGTATATATTTCCCCGATTCTGGGGTCCGACACACCCCCTTCCCTATACATTTGACCAATCGGAATAAATGCCACTCCTACGGACATTTGAAAACCGTCTATCAAGATGCCAACAAAATGCCACTCGGGTCGAAATATCATCTTATCATTTGTTTCCAATCACTCTGACAGCTCTACGTGAGGAATCACCTATTTTAAGCGTGTCAAACACTCAGTCCGCTTTCACTCTAAATATTGTAACAGTCTGACCGAGGTAAAATAACATTCTTTTCGTTCAAAACTCTACTCCAAGATAATTAATTGTCGGCTAGACTACGAATTAATCAATTAATGTCACTGGCGAAAAATTTGGCACTTGACAGTGAGGAAACTCACAATAGGCGAAGACAATTGCATTCAGGTACCTATCCCAATCCTTAGGTTTCTCCAGATATATCCGTCGCAACATTTGCTTGAACGTCCTGTTGAATTTCTCTACCAACCATTTGCACGTGAGATGATAGGGTGGTGGGCACAACTGTTTAAGGGATAATGACCTACTAATTTCTGCCCTGAGATCTAATGTGAATTACGCTCCACAATCCGTAAGAACCTCTTCGGGCACTCAGACCCTGCTAAACGTGTCTACGAACATTTTGCCTACATGTTCGGTTTCAAATGATGGCAACGCTATGGGTTCGGGTATATCGTGCGTAATTTATCAGTGTCAAGATGTATCGGCTTCTCCAATCTGTACGTGAAAATATAAGCCATTCAGTATCAAGGGCCACTCTTTGAAGCGGTGTAGCTATCAAGGACATCTGAAGTAACGGTACTCTAGTTACCCTGTCCTTAGAAATAGTCTTTTGACAAACATCGCAGGAGCGACAAAACCGCGCTTAGTCGCGTTTGACACAAGGCCAATAAAATACTCGTAATAATCTATCTGTTGTTTTCTTCGTACCTAAATGACCCGCCATACTCGACTCGTGCGCGACCATTAGTACATGCGACCTGAACTTTTGGGGGACCACTAGTTGCAAGAACTTTCTATCAAGGGTAGAGTGCTAGCCTGCTGAGAAACATCGAGTTTTCGATCTATCGACCGTCAGCCTTCAATGGCCACAAAAGTCTCATTGGATTGGTCCCTTCCGCTTAGACTGAATTTTGTTTAAAGCTTCGTTAAAAATCTTAATCAAACAAAATAAAAATCAAAAAAGCATTATTATTGTTAGTTGGGTTCTCTATTTCCCTTCAACTGCATCTGTAATTCCCATTAATTGTATCTCTATTTCTTATAATGTCTCTCGTTGGTTTCTATATTGACGCTGAACTTGGTGTTTTTTTGTTGCATGATTGTTACATCGGCATTCATGCAATGTATACCAGAACTAACATGAAGCTGTTTCGTTTGTTGTTTCGGCTGAATTGAAATGAAAAGAAGACGGGCTTTACAAGGAAAGCCCACTTCAATAACATTACATCGGGCTTTGAATGAGTCATTTACGGTAATAGGTATGAAATCTCTATAACGACCCGTCTAATGTTATACTGTTGTTGTGGTGTCTTGTCAAACGTCCTAAAATATATGCACTAGACGAAACGACAGAAAAGGCGCTCTTAAAATTGATGTGTTTAGCCATACATGTCACGCGATCTATTGGATGACGCGATTACATATTTTATAAACATTCTATAAACAGGATGTTAACATCATTTACTAGGATAATATGTATTCAATGATCAGAGTAGGATTTACTTCGACTGCTTGTAAGTGAGCTCATACACCGTCAACAAGCAGGAAATACCAATATCGACTAAGGGGGCAGGGTCCAGTTTTTATGTACAAATTTAATGTCGCACGCACCTGCCTAATATAAAAATTCATTAAAAATATAATACGCGAGTGAGGTCAAAAAGGTACATATTTCTGGATAGGTATTATGTAGTGCAACATAATCATATCACACACATGACCTGACAAGTCTACTGAAGTTCTTAGAATAAAATATTTATGTACCCCAACCCCTATTTTATACATGCATTTTTCACATCCGAAAGCCATATTTGACAGCATGTGGTGCTCACAGTGTAAACGCAAGGCCTTTTCCTAGATGAAAATTTTGAAAAACATTGTCTACTAAATAGCTTGATGCAATTCATAATAGTTGTCATCCATGCCGTTTTTGAGATATTCTACTTGCCTTGAACCCACGTGTCTACTGCTATGGGAGGCTAGCTCTTCTTCCTAGCCGACTATTGGTATTTCACAATCAACATACTGCAGAGTAACTATGGAAAGTGTACATGTCTGACATCAATTTCAAGAACAACACAAGCCTGAAACACCTAGTTCACAAATTTATCCATATCTTTAATTATTACACAATAGTAGCTCAAAAACTCACACCATACCCTTAAGATAAGAAATTTGCCAGGGGACAATTTACGAAACTGGACCCTGCCACCTAAAGGTCTCACTGGACGGTTGTTTTGGCAAATTTTTTTCCAACAATGACCTATAGCAGAAAAATGATAATAATATTACATTAAAAACACGAATAAAAATGAACTAATGATTTTTGTTGAAATGATGGTTGTACGATTCTGACTGAGGAATTTAATTCCTCATGCAACTAGTGACTTTTATACTGAATCAACACTGCCCCCAACCCCTCTTTCTTACATTCATTTTTTACAGAAAAGGGGTATTTTGAATATTTTCCTGTGACAAGAGAGCTAAAAGAATCAGTAGGTGCTTTATACATGAATAAAGTTCACTAGTACTGTAACAAATTAGCATACTTTTAATTACCTCTCAACCATCTAGATGTTTAGATATTTAACTCTGTAGCAGACACATGTAAATACGCAAGCCAAGTCTGCTGCTCATTTGAAGCCCAAGTTACGCATCTGATCTCCTGTGCTAGTCTAACTGTGACAGGCAGTCACCAACAATTTTTGCAGATCACACATAAGCTAAATCTGTAATGTGGGTTAGATTTTCTTTCAGGTAGGCTTGAAAATTGGTTGACTTGTTGGTACTGCCTGAGAGAGAGAGAGAGAGAGAGAGAGAGAGAGAGAGAGAGAGAGAGAGAGAGAGAGAGAGAGAGAGAGAATTATTACTTATATTATTTTAGAATCATTTCTGTATTAAGTATATTATCCAGTCGAGTTAGTTCAGACTGTGTCGGCCGACATGACGCGTATATTGAGCGATGCACTTTGCCTCAATCACAGCGATACGATATAACCGTTAGTGTTGTTGATGTACCTTTGACTACTAGCATAGACAATGATTTCCTGTATTCTATTATCAATACGACCTTTGGATAATTGCTGTAACGAATTGTGCTGCATCTCATGCAGTCAATTTGCAATATGTGGAAATTTTCGAAATGATACTTGCACATTTGTAAGCACATTATGTTTAAAAATGAGTGACAAACAATATCTTCTTCCAAAAATAAAATGTTGCTCTCAGCTCGCGACATGGCGACCGGTAAGTGTTGAAGGAAGAATCTAGAACAACGGACTCACATAAAGATACTGAAAATATTTTTTTCATACCTATAATAGCATAGCCCGAGACTCGATCCAAGGCGAAAAGAGGCAATATGTCAGTGTTTGTTATATAATTGCACTTTAGATCACTCGGTCCCCAGCCTCACTCCCCCCCGCCAACCATCAACTTAGATGTTACAAAGTTCACAGAGATTCCCAGTTATTGTACATTATCGTGTTAACTAGTGTTAACGTTTTCATAGGCAATTTTTATTGTGAAATTTTTAATTGTCTATATACTTACAAAACTTTAAATTGATTTTGATCACGTCATATATAAAGCTAGAATTTATTCATTTTTTTTTTATAAGATTTTAAAGAATTTTCGAAAATAATTGTTTTCCTGAAACCGTCGTATGATTTCTTTTAAAGTGATATCGACAGGCGAGGAGGTTTTTAATTTGTAGCAAGGCTGCAAAGGCGACAAATTAAAGCACGAATACTTTATACTCTAGCTTGAAAGAAAACCGTGACCCCCCCACACACCCCCGAAAAAAAAAAACAACTCTTCCCCCCCAAAAAAAATCGCTTCAGGGTTTTGAAATAATTTCCATATTTCGGTCCTTTGTTCCGTCAGTAACTTGATCTCTTCCTAAACCGATCGGTGGAAATTTACCAGACCTGGTGCATGGCTTGTCCGTGCGATAACGATCATTGAATATAAAAGATCACAATTATATTAACACTACTGTAGAACATTGAATAACTTTAAACATTCTTTCTTATTTAGTGATTATTCAGCATATATAATGGGATTTGGATTACATTAACTAAATAACAGTCTAAGAGAAATGCGGTTGCTGATGAGTATGCCGTCAAAAGCGTGGGGAATTTTAACACAATTACCTCTAAATGCCCTATTTACAGTCTCTGGACTGTGCTTTAGGCTAAACATTTTCCATTTAATACATACAACACTGGACATGGAACAAACTTATTCACTTCTTATCTATTTCTTGGTTCTATAAAATATACGTTTAAAAATAAAGTTTATGCCTCAAAAACGCTCATTTGATATACAACGTAAATGAATGTTACAAAAGAATGACACGTTTCTTACTACAATTATTATCCATTTTTAAGAAGAAACCTAAAATAAAACACTTAACAAACAATCAAATATGACATATTCATACTCCTGTAGGTCTCCTAAATCGATTTCCTTCTTGGAGGCACTTTGATGTGACGGTACTTGTGTAAGTTTTGGAACATTATTACACGACAAACGGAACCGTTGACGTAATTAGGGTGATTGCAGATCATCATTTTGGTGCGTTATCTTCCCCTGGGAAAATATGACATTAGATTTCAAAAAAAAGTACTTGGAGGGGGCGCTAATGTTATTCCTACCTTTAAACATATCAGGAATCTTACTCTTGTATAGTGTATTTTCCTTACTAAATTTCAAAATCACACATCTCATTGAAAGAACTACTCCTATAGGAAAGAAACCACTTTTGTAAAATATCATATCATAGCCTACTAAATTCATTATGACAAAAGCGTCATGTAATGCTCCACATTTGTTTGGTTCTAAAATTCAAGGCAGTAAGTGTAGGGGTAAGGAGCAGAAAAAACACGTCTAATCTTGTCACTGTACTAAGAGCGACTGACGGCGATTCGAAGCTAAGGTGGTGGAAATAAAAGTGTAGCCAATAAATTACTTCCAACGACTCGCGTATTGTTTTGCCTAGGCTCTTGCACTGTTACCATTGCAACGCAGACAGACTGGAATTTGAACTTAAAATCCCTGTGTTGCGTATTGTACCATTTCTTCTTGCCACATCAAGTATCTAACAGTAAAATTATTGTTCGCGTTTTAAAACGGACCAAAAATATTTTCTCACTTAAATATTTTAAAATACACACATTAGCATAGGTAGAGACAAATGATATAGTATTGAGTGGTACAATTTTTCAAACTAGTGAATTTGGGGTTGTATGAAGTAAATAAACTAAAGTACAGTGAACCTCACAGATGATAAGTCACGATGTCTGTCCATTGATGCATGTATTTACATCAGAATACATATGATCTCTAAATCACAAAGATATAAGGCAAGATTGATTAGAATGAACAGAAATTGAGCAAACTGTAATAACAAATGTATAATTTCCTTCACGTCCGCGTAACTTAAAAGTTTCAATCTGAGACAAATTTGGTAAGTTGTGTAGAGCTTGAAACAATAACTGAAAAATCTTAAGCACTGTGCTATAGATATTTTCGTTCGCAACAACAGATAAAAAACATAAATACTGTACAACAATAAACAATCTTACATCTTCAATAAAAAAATGAAATACAAAAGAATAAAAATAGAATTAAAGATAGATTAACGATGGCTAACCAGAACAAAACGAAGTTAACAACGGCAGTGACTTGTGTAGAAATGCTTTACATTTTGAGAAGGTATTTGGACGTAATCTGCCATGCACCAACACATTGTCAAAATCTATAAACAGTGCAAAAACTTAATTCAAAATTTAGTTTAATTTGTCTTCATATCTGAACACTAATAAAGGACAGAACAAGGAGGATACACACAAAATCATTGATGTTTCTAAAACAATGAGGGGATATGCTTACCGTTCTTAACCAGATCTGTATGCTTGGACGGGTATGTAGCATATCCACAAATAAAGAAGTGTAGATTCTGCTCACGTTGAAAGTGTGTGCATGATTTGGAAAGTTGTAAAAATCGGATAGATATTTCTCTCGTGACACTTATGAAATGAGGTGACTGCGCAAGTGTCTAAACCTATAGTCGCAGAACATTTGTACCGCATTTAAACAGTTCCACTTTAAAAAATGTGAAGTATCACAACATAACTTGAACATATCGACTTGACATTGTGGTCTAAACACCTCCGCTCAATTTCACAACTTACTTCCTCTGTCTGATACTTTGGTCTTTGGAAAGTGCGCGTTCTTTGTGCAGCAACCGTCTAACGAGCAGGAGACATCGTCGCTGGTGTGGAAAAGAGGTATTTACTTCAAACGTGGTTTTAGTATTTTGTAAATATCAAATAAAGAAAACATGTGTTGTAGGTCTACTAGTGAACTCACACTACTTTCGTTAATATTATAAATTTAACTTTGACGAAGCGCGATATTTATTGGTATTATGTCATATACCTCATCATTAATGAAAATAATGACGAAACATGGATTTTTTTTCCTTAGAGACAAAACGCTCCTTGCTAATTTCTCGCTCGGTAATTTGCGTAAGGTAAAGCGGAAGTGACGCCGTGTAGGGAACACAGCTTTCCAATTTTCATTGTAGTTGCGTTCAACAAGTGGAGCCGTGTGTGAATAAAATGGTAAAAAGGAGTATTGTTGGAGTTTGTAGCAATACAACACGAGGAGGACTGAGTTTGCAGTCATTTCCTACTAATCCTGTTTCAAGGAAATAATGGATTAAGCAGATACGAACGACAAGAAAAGCTGGACTGAGACAACTAGTGACCATAAAGAAGACGATTTCTTTCGATTCCGCCTATAAACTGAACCAGTGACTAGGAAATAAGCCCATTAGACGACTCTTGCTAAATTCAGTTTCAAGTGTGTTTTCTCACTAGATAACCCAGAGTACATTCACACCATATACAAACATATGGAGGGTGACGGCAGGCCTAACAACACGTAGCAGCTTGATCATGGACTGTGTTCTCTTCAGTCCCTTGATCCTCGTCTCGTGCGATCTGAAATTGATACGGCCTCACTTCATAGAGACCAGAATCTTTTTCAGATTCGTGAAGGTGGCCATCAAACAACGAAGAGGAGCATGACACATTTGCCATAAATTCGCTAGTGTCGTCACTATCAGCCATAATCAAAACATTATCTAAACATGAGGGACTTCCCGACTGTGCGTCACTTCGGGAATTCTATTTTTCACCGGAAGTGGACATATTTTTCCGAAGCGTTTTCCTTAAAACAACGATTTATGCTCAAAATCTTAATTTTCTCCTCTATTTGTTAAAACCTACATCTAAAATGTACATATCTGAGTTATTCAGCGAAAAAGGAACATTATGAAATATAATGTGTACTTGACGCTAGTAGACTTTTCAATAAGGTTTAGAAGACATCGTGGTCAACGAAAATATAGAAGTAAGAGAGAAAATGAGACATCGTAGTCGAGTAACGTTGTTTTCTGGAGTAAGTACGTGTTTGAATGGCACAGTATCGTCTGTAGTTCTCTCAATCACACCAACTCTCTGTTTTTATTTATTGCAACCTTTTTCGTTTGTGGTAGGATTTGAATCGAGTGGTCGTCAAGATGCATGAGGTGTTTAAGACGCAATATTGTCGTTCGCTTTAGTCACCACGGGGTTCGTAACGGTTAAACTTTCACTTGCCCTTGTGATATATACGAGTCATTGTCAAAACTAGTGGAAGAGATGGGTAACTTGGTTAAATCATTTCTGAATCAGCAATCGAGATGAAACGATCGGACGATTTCAGTGAGAGAGAAGAAGGTAATAGGCAGCGACGTGATGTATCGTCTCCACAAGAAAAGAAGTGTTCGCTCAAATCGAAGACATGAGCAATTCTGAATCAGACCGAGAAAACATATTCCAAACCAAAGTATACCAGTATCACCCAAAACGTGATATCACATTCGAGAGAGGGAAAAGCGCACTTCTAGAAAATTTAGATCTACGGCCTACAGGTACACGCTGATGTTTAAAGATTTCAAGTCAGATGTACCGTTGGAGAAAACAGAAGAGTTCATAGCCGATTTGTGGTGCTAATGCAAGGAAACGACAATGCAAGTGCAAAGAAGACGATCGCTTGACACTTTCCATTGATCTCGACGGTGTGAAGTCTCTTGGCTGGATCGCGTTTAGTGGCCCATACAAATTGACACCTTCCAAAATCATCGACAAGATTCAACACGTGCAACAATCCAACGATACGTTTCAAATCACCGACGGAAATCCAAAACAGCAAATGACCCACGTTTCTCTTCCCCAATGGACAGGACGCATATAAATGCTATTTTTCGACGACCTTTGCAGCACCAAAAGAGCCTCGTCCAAATCAAAATTCCTTGGACCAGATGTGTTTAACCCGTGCCATCGTCACTGAACACACGAATGCCGAAAATAACGACAGCACTATTCAAAATTGGACAAACAATAAGAAGCAAAACCCGTGTTACAGCAAATGTGGCTATCCAAAGACACCATCTGTGGCACTCATGAAATACAAACATTGAACGACATATTAGGTCAAAGCTACATCTTGAACGTACACCCTTAAAAAGTGTATAGACTTATGTTGTTTCGAGGCGAAAATTTCAATGACGGAAAATACAAGCACGCCTATCATCACGATGAAAATATTGATATCATTACCAGTACCACTGGATTCCTGGGGTACATATACTACTGTATGAAATGGGACTATGATTATAAGATTGGAGACCAACACATGCATTTTTGATCGCACTGTGAGAGAGCAACGAGAAGCTCTCCACTCTAAAAGTCATACTAACGTCTCTGACCCTTCGAATTTAAGGAATAAAAGTTAAAACATTGTCATTCTGACGTGGACATTTTACGGCGTTGCTGTGGAAATGTTGAGAATTCATCATGGAGCACGGTATAATTGATCATTTGAATGAATCCTGTACCATCGCCTAAACGGTTTCCTTAGCGTGTCCCTCAAATGAGTTTAACGGATGTTTTTTTTCCCCACAGATGTCACATTTGTTACCCTCAACATGACCCAGAAAACTGCAAAATTCATTCTGTTTCATAGAGGTATATCAGTATAGGTTTTGCCACATTTGAGAAGGAACTGGACAAACCGATGTCGATTTCGCTACGGAAAGCAACACAACTTATATAGGTGGTGATTGATAAGAAATTTGATCAAGATTAAGAGATCTTCAGGATAATCCTGTTAGTTGAGGAGTTCAAGATTAGCATTCTTATCGACATCAAGTCCTATCTTGACGAGTTAGAAACCTTTGAAAATGCTGCTCGAAGAGATGTGGACATTTATTTGATTCACTAAGTAACATTTGTCAATAACTCTTTCTCCCAACAGATCGTTTGGTAAAAAAAACCTCATCAAATACAAAATATATCAAATTAGTTTGAAACGACTGGTTCCGAATCAGGTGTCTTAATCTGGCACAACCTTTGGACATCACAAATGTATAAGAATGACTAGGATTCTTTCTTTCTTCCTGCGTTTTCTTACTGTAAAAGGAAATGGCACGTCATTTTTGATTAATATGAATTGAACTATAAGCAACAGAATAACGACATAGCTAATCCCAGTATCTGTATTTCTAAGAGGGCAATGTGTTCAGGGTCAGCTCGGTGTTGTTCCACACTCTCAGCTACAACCTGGAGAGAGTTGTTGATGCCTATGCAAACCGCCGGTTGAGCTCAGATTCGAGTCATAGGTTGTTTTGGATGATAGAGCCGAAGTACGTGAAATGACATCGTACATGTCTCCGATGTTTCCGATATCTGCTGATGACTGCATGCTCTAACAGAGCTTTCATTAGCTGTATTAGCTCATGTAACATCTGTAATTTGCTTCTGATTAGAGGTATGCCTGTAGAGTCCTTCTGGCAGGGTTACCTTTTTTATTCCAAGGCAGAACAGAGACACTGTTCAATGACTGGCGTGAGTGAGGAGGAGTAAGCCTCAAACAAGCCGTTGCAGTCGTTGTTATTTAACTTTATCTTACAAAAGATCCGTGTTGATGTGATACCATCTTTCTGTGTCACTTCCGTTTGGAGGTTCTGAATCAAATGTCAGGAAGAGGGCATAAATGTATTCCTCAGCCTTGTATGAGTATGACGTATTGCGCACGTCATTGCTTGGTTTACCCTCTTGCCTAAAGCGGTATAACTTCTTAGGCTGAAGCTCCATTTGGCAGCACACCAGCGAATGGTCAGTGTCTCAGTCAGTAGAAGGTACAGATAATCAGCACACCCTTCATGTCAGACCTTCCCGTAATGATCAAGTCCATTTGGTGCCAGTATTTGGACCGGGCATGCCTCTAAAATACCTTATTCTGTGGCTTTGTCTGAAATAATGAATTCGTGATGCCGAGGTCGCTGCCTGTTTTTGTTCATATTTACAATGCCAAACATGCCAAGACAGGAAGGCCAAGAGTCATTATCAGAACTCACACTAGCGTTGAAGTCGCACAGTAATGTCAAGTTCTCTTCCATGGGATGTTTCTCGATAAACGAGTTTAATTCTTTGCAGAACGGATCCTTGGCATTTGCAATGGCGCTTAGAGTTGGGGTTTAAATGCTGATCAGGTAGAGAAGCCCCTTTGTGGTGTGGAGGTAGATGGATACAAGTATTCCGTTTCGTTGGTGGCAGAGTTCTAACATCCTCAACAGAGAGTTCCTGATGGCGAATCTAACACCAACGGTATCTCTTCGCCAGAAGAACACGAGGGTCTCTTCTATGAGAAACCCGGAATCTGATAGCCGTGTTTCCTGTAGCCTTGATGACTGACGTCATTCTAACACTGCTGATTGCCCGGAGATCATTGAAGAGTTCAGTCAGCATGGTATGGATATTCCAGGTACATAGCGTGAGTATTTGAAGTTTAAATGTTGGTTTTAGTTTTATAATTATTGGTGCAGTTGTTGAAATCTGCTTTGTCAGGTACTAGCGTACCTTACGCCATACACACCCTGTAAAGGAGACAGTGGTGGGATAACATCGTATTGTCTGGAGGTTTCACAGCATAAGGTGGATTTTAAACTGGACAGGATGCCAATTTGATTTTACAATGGGCAGAATACAGATAGAATTTTAAAATGGACAGTTTACACTAGGGCATAACCGACTAGCATTTTTCTACCGATTTCCGATTCCGGATTTTGGGCATGAAATTTTTCCGATTCCGGATACGATTCAAATAATCGGAAATGCTAAATCCGTATTTTATTTCTAAAAAATTTCATCTTCCGTTTCCGGGTTTCTGGTATCTTGTTTTGCCGTGTCTAGCATGTTACTTAGTACTTTACCATATCCGGCTTCATTTCCGGTTTTCACCCTCCAGTTCAAATAGATTGTCTCACAGCGTGGTTGTGTTGACCATATTGGATTTTTCTGACTCATTATTTAACTTTATTAATGCACTATCGAATGACACGCAGTGTTAGACACGGTGCTATAGAAATTCAATTTTTATTATTTTTATTATCCGAATTGGTCGTTCCTGCCTTGTCCGAAATCGGAAGTTCATACTATCCGGTGGAATCCGATTTCCGGATCAAAAGTCGGTTATACCCTAGTTTACACTATGCTGATTGGATTTTACAATGCACAGAATACATATAGGATTTTAAAATGGAAAGAATATTGATTTCAGTGTACTATATACTATATATAGTCATAGTATTGATAGGATTTTACAATGCAGATGATACTGATTTGACGTTAGAATGGACAGGATACTGATTTGATTTTACAATAGACTGGATACTGATTTGATTTTACAATAGACTAGATACTGATTTGATTTTACAATAGACTGGATACGGATTTGATTTTACAATAGACAGGATACTTATTTGATTTTACAATAGACTGGATACTTATTTGAGTTTACGACAGAATATTAAATTTTACAATGGACAGGATTTCGATTATTTAAATAATAACGATTATACTATATTAAATCTTTCTTTCAGGATTAGATCCTCTAAGTATGCGTGTACTGTTAAAGATTATATTCTAATTTTAGTACAGTTCTGAGATAGACTAATTTATAAAGCATGCCAAATGCGGATGATGAAGTTTAATTACAATCTACACATATTACAATATGTACTTCCGGAAGATGGCCGCCATCGCGTAACTATCTGACTAAGGCTCTTCAGTTTTTGTGCTATTTTTCATGATATATGTGCTTGTTGTCTATCTTCGTCTACATTATTGCGTTTCATCATGCATTGGATGTTCAGTTCGTATGTGTTTCATCATCTCCTTGTCTTGGAAACGAGAATAATTATAATGTTTCTCAGCTGTTTTGTTCCACTGTTAAGACGTCATTTGTTTTTTAATAAATCGCCATCACGTGATCGCCAATCAACCCGCTTAGGCAATGATGGACCCTCATTAATTGCATTAAATTTCCACACCTTGCCTCTTGATACTACATTTTGCTCATGACTAAACGAACTGGGAATACATACATCATTATCTAAATGTAAACGGAAACGAGAAAAGAAACGTTGTTTTAAAGCTGGCCGGCGTAGAACAGGAAGAAGAATTCCAGTTATCTCCCTTTCGTCCGTAACAGATAAACAATGTAAAAATTCGGCCATTAATTTTGATAATCCGCTTCAAATTCATCTTAAATCGTCAACCGTTGTGTCAACTGTCCCAAGTATACCACTACGCATTACATTATTCAATGCTCAGTTAGTAGGATCACCGGGAAAGTTAATTTTTTTTTATCAACGACCAGAATATCAACGTCTTCTTCCTGACAGAAACATGGCTAAAAACACCAGGCGATGAGCCCAAGTGTGCGGATTTAACACCCACCAATTACTCCATCAAGTCGTTCCCCCGCAACCCTCGCGGAGGTGGAATTGCTGTCATCACAAAGAATTCCATGAGAAAATGCCTTAAGTACAATACAAGCTATAATGTCTGCCACACATCGTTGGAACTAACCCAAACAACACTCAACTGGAATAAAGTTCAGTCCATTATTTTCTGTCTCTACCACCCTCCTCCTAGTAGAAAAATCATCTCTTTTAACCTTTCTTTTTGGAGCAGTTTCCAAATCTTCTGTATTATGGAAATTCGATTGGTGACAGCCTAATTTTTCTTGGAGATTTCAACTTTCACTTTGACTGTTGTTGAAACCCATACACGTAAAAACTCATAGATTCTATTCATGTTTTCAATCTTAAACAATCAGTTAACCATCCCATCCATAACCGTGGTTACATTTTAGACCGGTTTGTTTGTAGACCTGATGGTAATATTCTGCAATCAACCCTTGTATCCCACGAACTTGTATCAGATCATCTATGCAATATATGCCATCTAGACGTATCAGTCCCTAACCCTCAACCTCTCTTTGCTACTAAGAGAAACCTCCGTATGATAAATAGACCCAAATTGATGCATGACATCCAGGAAAACCTAAAAACTTACTTACATCCTACAGCAGAACAACTCGATAACTGCCTGCGTTCATTGCTTGAAAAACATGCCCCAGCCATCAAATGCAAAGTATCAATAAAAAAAAGAGTGTTTTCCTTGGCATAGGAGTGTAAAGGACCCGTTCCGCACTGCTAAAATACATAGCCGAAAAGCAGAGAGGCTTTGCGTTCCACCAGACTCCTTATTCATCAACAAATATATGAAGCCGTTAAGAAGAACGTCACAAACATATTCCATTTAGCAACATTATCCCACTACAGTACTAAGATTACGGAGAGTTCCAGCTGCAATGAGATCTTCTAGATAACTAAAAAATTAATATCAAGGAACAAATGTAAACCACTTTCAACTAACTTCTCTCCAGCAGACCTTCCGGACCTATTTGCGAATTTCTTCCGTGAAAACGTACAAGCCATTAAAGATTCACTTGACAAACCAATTTCAATTAAATCGTCACCATACAGTTATGATACAAAATTTCAGAGACAACCATTAGGAGCATTTGAACCTATCTGTATTGATTTAGTACGGACAATCGTGATGAAGAGAGCACCAAAGTCTTGTGAACTTGACCCAATTCCGACATCACTGCTGCTTGAGTGCCCTTCACTAACTGATGTTATTAATATCTCTCTCTCATCAGGGGAATTCCCATCATTTTTCAAAACTGCCATCGTAAAGTCTCTCGTGAAGAATCCAACACTTGACCATGACGATTTAAAGAACTACCGTCCAATTTCTTATCTCCCATTCATATAAAAAAAAATCTTAGAAAAAGTTGTTCTAACCCATCTTGTATCTCATCTGAATTCAAACAGTCTTTTTAGCAATGTACATGCATATCGCCCTCACTACAGTACTGAGCCTAATATTCTGAAAGTATTTAATGACATTTTCTCTGCTTTAGATTGTGGAAAGATTACAGTCCTCACCATCCTCGTCTTGTTTGCAGCATTTGACACAATATACCATGATATATTACTTCACCGTCTCTAGCATGAATTTAGCATTCAGAATATATCCTTACAGTGGTTCAAGCTCTACTGAGTCAACAGGACACAAATTATATCTGCAAATGGAATACATTCCAGCCCAGTTGATCTATGTTGTTGTGTTCCGCAAGGGTCTGTTATTGGACCTGTTCTCTTCATTCTATACACTCAACCGCTCTCAAGCGTCATTGATCATCACTCAGTGTCTCACCAATTACACGGTGATGACACCCACATATACATGTTTTGCCACCCAACTGAAGTTGATGCTTCCATCCATGGAGTAGAGAGGTGCATTTGTGATGTGAAATCATGAATGACATGTAACAAGCCGCAGATGACAACACAAATACTTTCTCATTCACATCCTTACCTCAGACAATAAATATCAGCAACACCAACATTAAATTCTCAGTCAGTACGAATCCTAGGTGTTACTCTGGACAGTACTTTCACATTTCTCCAAAATGTCATGAACATATGAAAGGCTGCATATCTTGAACTGAGACGCATCAATTCCATTCGCAAATATATTTCAGTTGATACCACTAAAATACCTGTGTTTTCATTAATACGTTCAAGACATAACTATTGTAACTCAATTATGTCTGGTTTGTCTCAACTTCAAAAAACTCAGAAACTTCAAAACGTTCAAAACACAGATGCTCCGATCATCTTTAGATACCTCGATCAGAGAACACCTCACCACTACTCTGTACGTAGTGTACTTTGGGTGTCCATTCGATACAGAACCAAACGCAAAATTTGTTCTTTTGTGCTACGTTCCAATGTACCTATCCGGCCTCACCCATGTGTACACATCAGCAAGATACATACGCTCTACTTTTGACAATCGTATACTCATTATTCCCACTATGAAAACGAACTCATATGGACAACGTTAATTTGCATACCAGGGCCCGGCGACGTGGAACGAAATCGCCATTGAAATTAGACAAAAAGACACAGTGGTCTCTTTTAAGAGTGCTCTTAAAACTCAGCTTTATCGACTGCAGGAACAAACAGAAAGACATAATAATATTTTGTATCTTATATGTTTTCAGCATGTTTTTATGTTTTCCAATTTTTTTTTTTTTTTTAAAAAAAATGTGTTTTTCTCTAGTGTAGTCATATCATTATAGATTTTATAAAGCGCTTAGAGCTTCTAAAGATTAGGCGCTATACAAAGTTCTCATTATTATTATTATTATTATTATTATTATTATATTATTATTATTATTATTATTACTGATATTCTTGGTGGAAAAAAATAGCTCTGTTTCTGTTTCATGTGATGTACGTTATTAACAGGTTACGTCTCTTACGGTACAATTATAAACTATAAAAGATAAACTAATGCGATGGTAGGTAAGTAAAGCGGTATACATCTTAAGTGATATGATTTTGTTTACATATCAAAACATCAGTCCTCTATATGTCAGGATTAGAAACTGACGTCACATATTAGTTCTGTCAGAAACTTGAAATAGTAACGATGAATCACATTACAAGGTAACTTAATAATCTGAATGTAAACTCATTAACAAAACTGATAAAGCTTGGGAACGCCTCGCCCACTGAAATTATAATAGTTGTCATCACGTATTTCATCATATTTTCAAGACAACGTAAGATTTGGGTGATAACTATAATTTTAGTGTTTGAGTTTACTTTTACTTTTCTCTCTGTAAGTTCAAGCATCGATAATCTGTGTTTAGAAGCATCATTACGATAATTTTGTATTTGCTTCCTTTTTATACACTTCTGGTGAAATCAAGTGTTACACTAACATGGATACAACATATACAAACTTATTATAGGCTATTATATATATATATATATATATATATATATATATATATATATATATATATATATATATATATATCTTGACTGGTTTCATCGTTTTATATCCCTTAGTCAAATCTAGCTATCTCTCTATCTACCTACCCACTATCTCTCTATCTACCTACCCACTATCTCTCTATCTATCTATCTATCTATCTATCTATCTATCTATCTATCTATCTATCTATCTATCTATCTATCTCAGTCTATTTATGTCAAGTGTGTAAATTGAATTAACCGATAAAGTTATATGCAGACCTGTACAACTTTATTGTTTTATTTCTTCTTTATTTGATTCGAGGAAATATCAACAGCCTGGTGTCACCCTGGGACGGAGGGTGAATACCATCATTAAGTGTCGATGTTTTTGCAACTTTGGGAGGTATAATATTAGTTTTTGGTTTTAGTGGGAAAGTACATAATGTCCCAAAACCAAATAATAAGAACACACAGCGACATTGACAGAGGACATGATTAGAGTCGTTATCTCCCCGACGTTTATTTTACGGTGAAATTGTTGGAATGTTTAAAAATTTTGAGTATGACAGTTACATTGCCTTTCTGCGAATGTCAGATGTCAGAATCAATCGCACTATTAATAATGCCTTATCAAAACATTTTAAAATGATATAGGATAAGGCGGACAATAATACCTGCTGTTACGAGATTATATATAAAATAATTATACAGCATCCAATGCGTTTTCTTTTTATTACTTATGAACATGTTGTACGTGGACAAATTTCGCTTTTTTTCCAAACGCAAATGATCTTTACAGTATTGACTTTAATGAAAAGAATGGTTACAATTTTCATAGTTTAGGTCAGGCAAAGTATTATCGCAAGAAATAGCAACGGATGTGGATACTGAATGAATCCATCTATTATTGTTTAAGTAAAACATACCCCGAACTTCAGATATATGCAACGCCTCTGTGGCTTTGCATTTTTTGGTGGAGACTTTTTCTAAACTGTACTTTGACGCTTTTCTTAATTAAATATCAACAAGGTAATTGTTGCTAATGTAAAGAGGTCGCCTCTGTGAAATTAAGTCTTATTGAAAACTCACTTTAGTGATATTGACTGGTCTCAAGAAGTTTGTATTGATGTTCTCGAATCATTAATTAGAGCTCTAATAAGGTCGTTCCTTGTCATTTAATCTCTCTCTAACTAACCCAGATTGTTTGCGATAATATCAAGTTACAGAAACGTAACGGAATAAATAATAATGAAACACCCATCGCAACAACAGAAGTTTATTCACGCTCACTCTAGATAAATTAAAAATTAATATTAGTTTGTATCCATCTATCCGACCATGCACAGCCCAAATTCGTCACCACCAAACCACCCCACCCCTACATGTACATTAATTCAAAATAAGTAACAGGAAAGTAAATACATTCATTCTGTATTTAGTTTTATTGTGGGATGCATAAGGGTGAGATCAAGGCGGTATTCTAAGACATAACCTTTTGATTTCAGATAGCTTTTACCTTGATTCAGAAATCACTCAATGAAGTAAACAACTTGTTTAATTTTATTCTTATAGTAAAATAGCTGTCAGGATCATACTAGGAATACGTGAGTGTAAGAAGTAAACATGATCACGTGACCTCCATACGAGTACCTGTGTTGCGTCGCATCTGAGTGTATAATCGTTTTCTTTAGGGTAATAATCTCTCCGATTATTTGGATTCCTAACGATTAATTCGTTTCTTTGGAAATATTTGAGTACTCATTCAGAATTCTTGAATAAAGACGATACTTGAATCTTTATTTGGAATTCAAACACCGAAGTGTTATTTCACGTGGTTCTACAACAAACTGTAGACAACAATACTATACAAAATTACAACACACGTCATAACCATCCATCTTGTATTTTCATTGGGACTCGAACTTGACTTTATTAGAACATTTCAGTACTAGGAAATGGGGAGGGGGCCTCGACCGGGATATTTAAATTTTGGATAAAATATTTCAGAAAAGTGTTTTAATTTGAATTTCTCTCTTTTTTGAAGTCCTTAGTGAAATCGAACAGATTTTTCTAACAATTTATCAAAAGTGGAAATCTTTCTTTCGAATCTTGTCTACGAAAACATATCGTTTCAAAAAAGATGAATTGATTCAACTTGACAGAAAATACATTGTTTTTTTAGATAAACGCTTCCTTAACGAAAACAGAAATAAGAAATATCTTAGTCCAGTATTTGGTAGAAAAGAATGTTTTGGTTTCGATCTGTAAGAATGAATCAAACAGACATAAAAGCAAGTAATCAGATATAAATGACAAGATGTAATTGGAGTTGATTAAACTGGAGCTTCGGAAAGGGAATACAAGAAAAAGAATGGCAAGTGGCAAATTGCTAATGCAGTTACAAGAAAAACAAATCCAATCACAAGTTGAGAGAGAGAGAGAGAGAGAGAGAGAGAGAGAGAGAGAGAGACAAATGCAAATGAAATCGGACGAGAGAAAAAAATTACAAATGCAGTTACAGAGAGAAAGAAAACTTACATTTAGAGAAAGAGCTAATGCATTTACAATCGGAGAAAGAGGAGAGACAGACAGAAGCAATTGCAAAGAGAGAAAGAAGAGAGATAGTATCACTGTTGAATAAACTAAATAGAGCTGGCATGTTAAAGGCACGTTCATACATCAACTAAAAATGTACATTTTGATCTTGAAAAGAACGATAGCTCAGTGAAAGAGAAGTAGAGACGAATACGTTACTCTTTTTGGAAACGTTGCTGAAAAATTGAATGGACTCAATTATAACAAGGTGTATTATTGATGAAGCTAGTGATATTTGCCATTCACTGTCAGTTCACCTAAGTGGTGACTATGATATGGTGAATCAATGTTTCTGAAGAAGGTATGAGTTAGTCAATGAAACATATCGGCAAAACTTCAGAAACTATAAAACGCTGGACAAACCAGTGTCAAATTTGCGAGAGAAACGAGCAGTTATTTGACAGATATTGCATCCACAAGATAAAACATATCTCGACGAGCATCATATAAAAAACTAATGAGTTCTCCTTTTGTAAATAAGACTTCCACACAGTCTTCTGGCAGACGTGTATTTCAGCCTAATTCATGCCCATCTAAATTTCAAACTGACACAGCTCCTACAAAGCAAGTCTCAGATAAGCTTGATCTTAGATCATTGTCTCTTCTAACGTGCACCTATTGCAGGAAGGGAGGACACGTTATTTTGATTGCTACAAATTGAAAAATAATCATTATAATCAAAACATACCTATTCCAAATGCTCTTATTTATATGAGATCAAAGTCGCGGTCATGTATTGGAAGCAATACATTTATGAGGTCAAATAAACCTCAGTCTGATTATATTACGGAGAATTATGAAACAACCATATCAAGGGGGTTCTATATCACTGTTCGGTGATTTGGCCAATCCAACCCTTATTACAATTTAAGGGACAAGTGCACTTAGCAGAGTCTATAATTGTCAGGTACTTTGATTTTTCTGAGAAGTCCTGTATTAATGAAAGTGTTCTTGTTCAGGAGCTAGAATGCGGCTTTGTTAACGTGCCTCTCCAAAGTGTAAATTTGTCATCAGAATTAGTCTCAGGACCAGTGACAGTCGGGATAGTGTCAGCTTTACCCTTTGACAGCATTCATTTATTACTAGGCAACGACCTAGCTAGAGACATGGTTGTTATTAATTCTCTTGTACATGACAAGCCTTATTTGATCAGAAGGGCGATCCAAGTGACCAATAATTCCCTGATCTGATCCTAGCTTGTGCAGTTACACGCGTTGTGGCAAAGGATGCTCTAGATAATGAAGTTGAAACGGACAGAATTCCATTAGGTGACACATGTATTGGTCAGGCTTTGATGAGGTCACTTCCACTCCTTGTGTGGATCAGAAGGTATTGATCACAGTGATCCTCTTTTATTTACTCATCCTCTTTACTCGAGTCAGGGTGACAAACTGCAATCCCTTGTCGTCAAACTGGAATAGTTTCTTGATATATTACGTTTGGTTCAAATAGCCATTAGTAAAATTAAAGCCACTTACGTTACTGTATGTTATTTCATGAAAAATGGAATTCGTATGAGCAAATGGAGATATTCCGAGATACTTGCTGGCAATGAGTGGTCAGTAGACTGTAAAAGTGTAGTGTTCAAAAACCTTACAGACAGAAAAAACTTAGTTTGGCACATGAAACGTCTTTGTCTGGTCATTTAGGTATTAATAAAACTTATCACAAGGTCTTGACTGACTTTCGATGCCCAAATTTCAAAAGTGATGTTGCTAAATACGGTAGATCTAGTCATACTTGTCAAATGAATGAAGGAAACCCCAATCAGAAGATACCTACAGCTCATCTGCAATATATTCCTGCCCTTGGCGAAACTTTGAGTAGAATTATTGTATATTGTGTTGGTTCGTCACCTAAGACCATGTCAGGTAACCAATACATGTTAACCAGTAAATTTCGTCAGCAAGGTGTACAGAGGCAATTCCTTTCAGGAGCATGAAATCTAAGACAATAGTAGCAGTTTTGATTATGTTTTGTTTAATCAATTTGGCCTTTACAAATCTGGTCAATCGGGTCACAGGTTAAATTTTAGGTCTGGGACTTTCCAGCTTATCGTGCTTGAATTTGGAATTCAGCAATGTAAGTCAAAAGTGAAATTCTGGTTCTACAGAACTACAATAGAGAAAACTATTTTGTCTAGTAATTGAGTTCTGTCTCTAATGTTTATTCTTCAAAATTTTCTTCAGATTCGACATTATTGTCCTTACAAAGCTAAGAAGAAAAAAATGAGTTGAATTATGCAATTACTGATCCTTGGCTCTAAATAACTTATAAGTACCAGTATAATGTGAGAGATAGCCAGGTTAAATATACAATTAATTTAGTTTAACCTGATCCACTCGGAGAAGATTTAACTGAGGCAGTATCATCGGATTCTACTGATATTGGAGTGACAAATCTTAGAAATTCAGACATTCTGAAGGATCTAAAACAGAACATTCACATTTGCAAGAGCAAGAACGAAATGAAGTCAAATAGGTTTTAACTGAATATGAGCACTTATTTTCAGATGTTCGTACAGGAACAAAAACAATTTTTCATGAGGTTACAATTGTAAATTTAAAGCTCTTGAAAATGCTCCGGTCCAGGATGAACCCTCTCAAACATGAACACTTGAAAAAATAAATTTAGACATACCGTGGGACATGGACAATTTAAATCTATAGTTGCTAAGACGAAGGCTATCTCTGAATTTCCAGTGCCTGTTAATAAAATCCAGCTGGTGCGATTTTTGGGTATGGCTGGGTAAAATAGAAACTTTTGTTCTATTTTTTCCATATTCGCTGAACTCCTGACAAACTTATTCAGCAAGAAAACCAAGTTACTTTGTACTGATAAATATCTTGACGCTTTTGATAAGTTAAATGCGATACTAAAAGCACGCCAGTTCTTACAGCCTCAAATTTAAGCCAATCATTGAAACAGTCTATTGATGGAAGTGATGCTAGGGTTGGAGAAGTATTGAATCAAGAAGATTTAAATGGTATTGATCATCTAGTGCGTTACTGTTCAAAAATACTAAGGTGAAGTTTGTTGTTTCAGAAATATACGGTAAAAAGATAGCTTTATCAAATAACACTTTTTTCTTAATGGAGGAAGTATTACGTATCTGTGATCTAACTTATATTTAATTTAATTTTACTTTTTGTTTATTTCTTTTACATGCTATTATAACGCAATCTTGTTTACGTGATTTGGCTTTTTACAGAAATAAGTTTGACCTGACTCTTTTCGCAAACACCTAATTCCGACCTTGATTCTGACCTTAGATAAAATTAGTGATATCCAAGTAAGCATGTTATTTTAATTATTTGTATTGTGGGATACGTAAAACTGAGATTGTGGCTGTGTTGAACTACGTGACCTTATGCTTGCGGATAGCTTTTACCCTGATTCAGAAATACCAGTAAAATAAACAAACTTTTCTATTTTATTCTGAGAGTAAAATTATTTGTTTTCTGTTTGGGTTCTATTGAGAGTACGTGATTTTAGGATGTATACATGATCACGTGACCCTCATAGATTTACCTATTTTGCGTCTTATCCGACTGTATAATCTTTGGCTTTAAAGCAATAGTCTCGGTTTGGGCTTTTAACACTTGATGTCAAATTGCTTATGTCTGTGTAACCAGTTTTGAGCTTTTAATTTTAATTTCTTTTCCAGAATTTTTGGATTATAAAAGATTAATTTGTTTCTTTGTAAATATCTGAGTACTGATTTGTTTGTTTGTTTGTTTGATTAGGATTTTTAACGTAGCTTTAACAATGTTTGTCATATCGCTACGATGTATGCAGTGTGGTAGTTTATATTGATTTCTAGCACTGGGGCATCATGCCGCAGACATGTAATATGATGTCACACATTATCGCATTATCCTGACACCAGGCCGACCAGTCCTAAAACGAACCTCCTAATGCTGAGCGCCAAGCGAGAGTTGTAAATACCATTTTTGTAAGTCATTCGTATCGAACCAACGACGTCCCGCTTTCGCAGCGGAAGCTTTAACCACTAGGCCACTGGAAGGGTTTGAGTGCTCATACTTAATTTTTGGAAAAAGACATTTATTGAAATTTAATTTGGAATTAAATCACCGGAGAGTTATTACTTGTCGTTCAAAAGAAACTGTAGAATGTATATATATATATATATATATATATATATATATATATATATATATATATATATATATATATATATCTCTTCGTATAAATATTGGTAAACAGTGGGGCATCACAAACCATATCTTGTTCAAAGTTAGGGGTTTCCCAAATGGGATCTGAATTAATCATTCTTTAATCTAGGTTACCGCACTCAATAATTTAACATAAAAATGGGTATACTTTGCGGAATGTAGGTCTTTTTAAAAATTATGAAACCGAAAATTGTTCTCTTTTCAATCAAGATAGACTTTCTTATTAGCGTATACGATGTTTTATCATCAATTGTTTTATACAAGTACATTCAATTGCCGATATTGTAAATAGTTCGAAAACCTAGCTGTGCTTTTCGTTAAACAAAATTATGCCATGCATTTCCAATTGCTTGCCAATGTCAAGTATATTTCTTCTTTTTCACAAGCGTTTATAATGCAGTCATGCCAAAAGCTAGAAGTACTATAGTATTAGTTTAATAATTGCCGAGTTAATTGGATTTTCTGTCATACGGAAAGTAAATAAACGTGTGTTACTAATTGTAAAGGAAGAAATTTGACACCGGATCCGTGCTATTCTTTCACGCCTACCCGTATCAGCTATTAGGTTTTTATTAATCTTTGTCACGAAAATCCTGGCGGTTATTTTGTCATATAAGGTCATATAACAACTTGCATTATATTCTCCTAAAAAATTACCGTATAATACGTATTACTTTTATTGTTATGTCAGACACACTGTAAACATGTGTATTTATGTTAATGAGATTTAGGGTACATTAACAAATACAACATTTCATGTAGGTAAGAAAAAACATACACTTAGCAGCGTTTATTAAATCAATCTTTTCGAATTGGCTGAATCTTGCAGACTTACAAAATAGCATATTTCCACCAAAGTAAATCATGAATCAGACGTAAATGAATCTATCTAATCTCCATCTGTCCTATCTCGAGTATCCTTTGATTTTAATACATCATGGGCAGCATTATACAGACTATATTAGGCACGTGACTGGTTAGGACGATTCTATTTATTTAGCCAGGTAGACGGACTATCGATGTTAGTAGGCCTATGAAGGGTTTGGAATTGAATAGACCAGGAAGAAGGAACATGGACCGTGATAATCGTATTGAATTCGCCCGGTAGACGTAATATTGACTACATTGAGCCTATAATGCGTGTGGAATATTCCGTTTAATTAACAAGGTAGAGGGAACATGGACTGAGCTACTCCAATGCCTGATTTGGACAATTTCATTGAATGAGCCAAGTTGATGAAATATGAACTATATATATAAATATTTATACAGTGAATTTATGTTTGAATTTTCAAAGGTAAGTATCATCAGTATATTCAAGAGTTTTTAATTGATTATCATTGTAGAATACTATCACTTTGAAAGGTGCATATCGGTCTTATTTCTCTTGCTAACTATATATCCAGTTGGGAAACAACGTATATGATAACAATTTTGTTTTTTGCAAGTCACCGGTTCTTTACTTGTACACTGCTAATGCTGATGTTTATAGTAATACATGCATTATCAAAATCAACGTTGGTGAATTACGGCTAAGTTCGTGCAAGTATTAGACTAATGAATATCCGTCAAGCAATTGTCTTCCATTCAAGTCTTTTAGAAGAAAAAGAAATGTGTGTGTTTGTTTTTGTGTGTTACTCTAATAACGACCCTGCAGATATGTTCTATGAAAACGACTGAACGTGACCTTATAATTAATTTAAACAAAATTAAGTCACTAGTGGAAGTTTGTCAAATTTTGTGTATAAACATATCTAGTGACAAAAGTAAAACAAAACTGAATCGTACCCTGGGGATCATACGAATGTATCAGGCACTATATTGAATAAACTCGTGACTCAGTATCAAGTGTTACAACTTACGAAGTATGTTGTATGAAGTTTTCATGCCATACCTAGTAATACACTATGTAAATTGTTATGCCGTATCGGGTAATATAATATACATTGTGATGTCATATCTTATAATATACTGTATAAATTGTGATGTCATATCTTATACAATGCTTATAAATTATAATGTCATATCTAGTAATATATTGTATAAATTGTTGATGTCATATCTTATACCATACTGTATACATTATAATGCCATACCTAGTAATATACTATATAAATTGTGATGCCGTATCGGGTAATATTGTCTCACAATTGAAACCGAGTGGATTTTAGATTAAATGAAAAACTCAAACACAATGTGTGAAAGATGAACATTTATGAGCTTAATTAGTAAAGAAAAATATATGATGTATAAATACAAATATTCTCACACGCTCTCAACATACAAATGATCCAATCACTCTATACAAACATTCACACATTGAAAGTAAACCAAAAATATTATATCTCTATGATATACAGATTCAAGAAACCTCAGTTTCACGTAACAGTATGCACTGTAAGATATTCACATACTTTCCCGTATAGACATGGGTTGAAATTCAAACCATCTCAAGTTATCACACTGGAACAAAGGTCAGTCCATTTTTTCTGTCTCTACCACCCTCCTCCTAGTAGAATAAAACAAGCTGACTGTATCTCTCTTTTTTGAACAGTTTCCGAATCTTCTGGAGCATGGAAATTTGATTGTTGGCAACCTAATTATTCTTGGAGATTTCAACTTTCACTTTTACTGTCCTGGAAACCCATACACGTCAAACCTTCTAGATTCCATTCATAATTTCAATCGTAAAGAGTCAGTTAACCAACCCATCAATAAACTTAATCACATTTTAGACCGGTTTCCTTATAGACCTGACGATAGTATTCTGCAACCCACCCTTGTACCCCATCAACTTGCATCATATCACTTCTGCATTATATGCCATCTCCAAATATTAGTCCCTAACCCTCCACCATTATTTGCTACTAAGAAAAACTTCCGTATGATAAATAGAACCAAATTCAGGCATGACATCCACGAAAACCTAACAACTTACATCCTACAACATAACAATTCAATAACTGCCTACGTTCATTGCTTGAAAAAATTGCCCCAGCCATCAAATGCAGATTATTGATAAAGAAAGTGTTCTCCATGTTATAGGTGTGTTAGGGACCAGCTTCGCACTGCTACAAGACATCGCCTAAAAGCAGACGGGCTTTAACTTTCTAACAGACTCCGTATTCATAAACAAATCTATGAAGCCGCTAAGAAGAACGTCACAATCATAGTCCATTTAGCCAATTTATCCCACTACAGTACTAAGATCAAGGAGCATTCCAGACGCAACGAGAAGTTTGAGATAACTAAACAATTAATGTCAAAGAACAAATGTAGACCCCTTCCAACTACCTTCTCTCCAGTAGACCTTCCGGACCTATTTGCAAATTTATTCTGTGACAAAGTACGATCCAATAGAGATTCGCTTGACAACACAATTTCAATTTACTCCTCACCATACAGTTATGATACAGAATTTCAGCGTCAACCATTATGAGCATTGGAACCTGTCTCTATTGATTTAGTACGGAAAATCGTGATGAAGAGAGCACCAAAGTCTTGTGACTTGATTCAATTCAGACATCACTGCTGTTTGAGAGAATAGACCCAATTTTTCCTTCATTAACTGATGTTATTAATATTTCCCTCTTCACCACAACGATTTAAAGAACAACCGCCCAGTCACAAGTCTCCCATTCATATAAAAATCTTAGATAAAGTTGTTCTAACCCAACTTGTATCTCATTTGAATTCAAACATTATTTTATCAATGTACAGTCTGCATACAGTATTTTTATCAATGTAAGTCTGCATACAGTATTTGTATCAATGTACAGTCTGCCTATCGCATTTGCCAGTATTACTGAAACTACTCTTCTGAAAGTATTTAATGACATTCGCTCTGCTTTGGATTGTGGAAAGATTACAGTCCTCACCCTCCTTGTTTTGTCTGCATCATTTGACACAATAGACCATGATATATTACTTCACCGTCTCCAGCATGTTTTTGGCATTCAGAATATAGCCTTACAGTGGTTCAAGTCCTACTAAGTCAACAGGACACAAATTATATCTTCAAACGGAATACATTCCAGCCAAGTTCATCTACGTTGTTGTGTTCCACATGGGGTCTCTTGTTGGACCTGTTATCTTCATTCTATACACTCAGCCGCTCTCACGTGTCATAGATCATAACCCAATGTCTCACCAATTGAACGCTGATGACACCCAAACATACAAGTCTATCCACCCATCTGAAGTTAATGCTACCATCCATGGAGTAGAGAGGTGCATTTCTGATTTGAAGTCATGGATGACATGTAACAAGCTGAAGATTAATGATGATAAAACTGAGACTATTCTGATCACAAAACAAATACTTTCTCATTCACATCCTTTAGCTCAGAAAATAAATATCAGCAACACCAACATTCTCACAGTCAGTACGAAACCTAGGTGTTACTCTAGACAGTACTCTCACATTGCACTAATATGTCATGAACATATGCAAGGCTGCATGTCTTGAACTGAGACGCATCAGTTCCATTTGCAAATATTTTTCAGTTGATGCCACTAAAACAATTGTGTGTTCATTAGTATTTTCAAGACGAGACTATTGTAACTCAGTTATGTCTGGTTCGTAACGATATCTACTCCAGAAACTTCAAAACGTTCAAAACACAGCTGCTCGGATCATCTTTAGAGTGCCTTGATCAGAGCACACCTCACCACTGCTCCGTACCCTATACTGGCTCTCACTTCGATACAGAATCAAACACAAAATATGTTCTATGTTCTATGTTTCAATGACAGACTCCATTCCAACATACCTATCCAGCCTCACCCATGTGTATACACCAGCAAAATACTTACGCTCCTCTTCTGACAATCATATACTCATTGCTTCTTCTATGAAAACAAAGTCATATGGACAACGCTCTTTTGCATACTAGGGCCCGGTGATGTGGAACGTACTGTCCATTGAAATTAGATGCAAAGACATCGGTCCCTTTCAAAGAGGGTTCTTAAAACTCACTTTTTCGACTGTAGGAACAAAATTAGAGACCTAATAATGTTTTTTATCATATATTTTTTCAGCATTTTTGTTATGTTTTCCAATTTCATAGTTTTCATTATTTGTTTTTCTGTAGTGTAGTCATATCATTTTAGATGTTGTAAAGCGCTTTGAGCTTCTAATGATTAGGCGCTATACAAAGTCAGTATTATTATTATTATTATTATTATTATTATTATTATCTTGTAGCATACTGTATTAAGTGTGATGCCGTATCTAGTAATATACTGTATAATTTGTGATGCCGTTTCTAGTAGATACTGTATAACTTATGATGCCGTTTCTAGTAGTATAATGTATAACTTGTGATGCCGTTTCTACTAATACACTGTATAACTTTTGATGCCGTTTCTAGTAATATACTCAATAACTTAAGATGTCGTTTCTAGTAATATACTGTAAAACTCGTGATGCCGTTTCTAGTAATATACTGTAAAACTTGTGATGCCGGATCTAGTAGTATACTGTATAAATTGTGATGCCGTTTCTAGTAATATACTGTATAACCTATGATGCCGTATCTAATAGTATACTGTATATATTGTGATGCCATTTCTAGTAATATACTGTATAACTTGTGATGCCGTTTCTAGTAATATACTCAATAACTTGTGATGTCGTTTCTAGCAATATACTGTATAACTGGTGATGCCGTTTCTAGTAATATACTGTAAAACGTGTGATGCCGGATCTACTAGTATACTGTATAAATTGTGATGCAGTTTCTAGTAATATACTGTATAACCTATGATGCCGTATCTAATAGTATACTGTATATATTGTGATGCCGTTTCTAGTAAAATACTATTTAACTTGTGATTCCATTTCTAGTATATACTGTATAATTTGTGATGCCGTTTCTAGTAATATACTGTACAACATGTGATGCCGTTTCTAGTATATACTATATATATTGTGATGCCGTTTCTAGTATATACTGTATATATTGTGATGCCGTTTATAGTAATACATTGTATAACTTGTGATGCCATTTCTAGGAATATACTGTATAACTTTTGATGCAGTTTCTAGTAATATACTGTATAAATAGTGATACAATAGATATTAATTTACTGAATACATTGTGATGGCATTTCTAGTATACACTTTATATATTGTGATGCCGTTTCTAGTAATATACTGTATAACTTGTGATGGCATTTATATTAATATACTGTATAAATTGTGATGCTGTTTCTAGTACTATCTAATGTAAAGTCATGTTGCCGTATCTGCTACATAGATATGTTTGTATGTGCGTATGTTGGTGTGTGAGTGTGAAAGAGAGTGTAAAGATTTGGATTTATAACTTAGTTTTCAGTCATATTGCAATTATGGCTGCAGTGTTGCAGTTTCTGTTGTGTTTAGCACTAAGAAATCATGCCGCAGACATGTAACATCATTTACCACCCACTCACATTATCATAATACCAGGTCAACGATTCCTAACACTAACCTCTTAATGCTGACCGCCTAGAGAAGCTGCTGTTACTACCATGTTTTGTCATTGATATGATTCGGCCGGGGTTCGAACATGCAACATACGGCATCTTAAGTGGACCATCTAACGACTAGGTCACCAGAAGAGCCATTGGTAATATAGGTGTAATGTATACATTTTCTGCATCTCAAAATATAATAAAATACACTTAATATAAGCGCAAAATGTTCTCAACTATTAATTTGTACGCACGCGGTTGCAAAGACATATTCAATTAATATTCAAAAACACCGTTTAAGTCATGGTTCATAGTCTTTGTTTGTCTGCTTGGTTAAGTCGAAAATTTACCTTATTGAATTATATACAGAAAAGGTTATATTTTATGTCACTGCAACGTAGAAACAAAATACATGTCTCACTGGATAGTTTCTTATTTTGACACTTCCCTAATATTTAATGTAGAAGGCATAGCTTAATTATCACAATCCTAGCATTTTTCACTTCACATATAAGCTAAATCTGTAATGGGATTTAACATTACTTTGAGTTAGGTTGGGAAATGGGATGACGTCTTGGTGACTGCCTTTCACAGTTAGACTAGCATTGGAGGTCAAATGCGTAACTTGGGATTCAAATGAGCAGTCGACATGGCTTACGTATTTACATGTATCTGCTACAGAGGTAAATATCTAAAAATCTAGAAGGTTGAGGGGTGATGAAAACCATGTTAATTTGTTACAGTACTAGTGAACTTTATTCATGCATAAGGCACAGGCTGATTCTTTTAGCTGTCTTGTCACAGTAAATTATTCAAAATAGGTCTTTCCTGTAAGAAATGAATGTAACAAATAAGGGTTGGTGGCAGTGTTATTTCAGTATAAAAGCCGCTAGTTGCATAAGTAATTAACTTGAATACCTCAGTCAGAATCATGCAAGTATCATTTTAACAAAATCATTAGTTATTTTGAATTTGCATCTGTAATGTAATATTTTATGAATTTTCTGCAATATGTCATCGTCGTACGAAAATTTGCCAAAAAAAAAAAACGGTCCAGTGAGACCTTACAACAGTAGCTAGCTAAGGTGATTGATATAACAAACAGTACAATAAAGGTAAATCTACATAAAGTCGCTAAATTAATAATTTAATTTAATTTTTTTAAAATTATAGTTCAAATGAATCCTTTACGCAACTACTGATCAAGAGAGGTTGATTTGAGGTAGGTAACGTACACTAAATAATATGTTTGTTACAGTTACTAATTACTACTGAGGTTGATTTGAGGTAGGTAACGTACACTAAATAATATGTTTGTTACAGTTACTAATTACAAGTCAAGCATTCTTCTTCTTTGTCGATGCATCATTAAATTCCAAATATATCTGCATCTATCCAATATTCAGTCTCTTTTTATTCTTTTCGCACACCATATTTCACAGATATATGTATTCAACATATGTGGTGAAGATTGACCAATTACTTATAAAGAACGATTCAAATATTTATTCATTGACTTGTCGCCGAATTAAGCTAAACTGCTTTGCAAGTAACTGTTTTATTCTTTCATTGTTCTTAATGTGTTATAACTTTCATTCTTATAAATGTGTTATAACTTTCATTCTTATAAATGTCTTATAAGTTTCATTTTGAGCAGAACAGTTCCGTCATACAAAATATTATGTAGAACCAATGTAGGTCCTAATATATTGAACAATTACAAAAGCCATTCATGTTTATACCTTAGTTAAAATTTTAATTTTCTATATTTGAGTGTGTGAGTCAGATTAAAATAGTATATGCTAGTACAAGAGTTCAAATACTCAGTAAGACTGACGTCATTGTTGTTTAATACGTACTTACCCCATTTGCGTTTCCATTTAGTTTTATTTTATTGACATAAAGCAGGTCGTTATCCATTATATACCATTTGACAAACATTTTACGTATACATGGATCACAGCCTTGACAGCCTAATATAACTGTCACTGAACACAAACAATTTGGGTCAATAATTTGGGTTAATGTCTTCAACCTTGGTGGCGACATGAAACTATCTTTCAAAGCGATCAAAATAAAAAGGAAACCTGACATCACGGAGATTAAATTCGATGAATAGATCATTATTCTACGAACCAGTCCAACGTGCATTGGTTTTTGTACCTATTCCATTGAGCTAATTATATATAAGTTTAGTTGAATACAATCAGTACATAGCACATAAAACCGTTTGTTCAGCGTTTAATATTCCGTAATGCTTTACATAACTTCCTTAAACGCAATTTATCCTCGTGGCAAAGTAAGTTTGTATTCTCATACAAATTCGGCGTTGCGATTAGCTTGATAGGCTAGAGGGGGTATGAAATGACTTTTCGTTGCTTAAAGGTCAATGGAAACATATAGACAAATTTATAACTTTTATTGAATATGTGGAAAATATTTAAACACCCTAATTCCCTTTCGATCCACCAGGCAATAAATAATATATTTAACTCGAATACTAGTGCCTAATTTGAAATTTGAAATTTACTTTGTAAGATATTGTTTATTCAGGATATTTCTTGAAAATGAAAGTCGTTTTTTGCAGAAGGTATTCAGACAATCTGTAACTGTTTTTTAATGTTATTGTCTCTCAGAGTTATGGTATTTGCGAGGTTATAAAATGTATGCTATACAAGATTACATATTTAAAAGGTCACTACCTGACAGCGGATTTTGTATTATGTGGCCTTGGAATAATTTTGTGTCAGATGAATGACGACCTGTGTTGAAGGCAACAATATTGTCCAAATCTTCTGGCTGCCGGATGGCAATAATCAAGAGTGGCAATATTTTAGAGGAGCCAAGATATATTTAAGATTGCATGTATCATTTATTAGCTTCCATGTATCATTTAGTAGCTTCCAAGCATAATTTATTAGCTTGCATGTATCATTTATTAATTCGCAGGAATCATTTATTAGGTTATATGTATCATGTTTATTAGCTTGCACGTATCACTTATTAGCTTGCAAGTATAATTTATTGGCTTGCATGTGCAATTTTTAGCTTACAAGTATCATATTTAGCTTGCATGTATCAATTATTAGCTTGCATGTATCATTTATTAATTTATTAGTTTGCATGTATCATTTATTAGCTTGCATGTATCATGTATGGGCTTTCAGGTGTCATTTCGTGGCTAAACACTGGTGTGAATGTATACTTTCTAGAGGTGAAACTACGTGTAGTGTCGTAACAATGAAAGATGACAATCTTACTGGAATGCTATTTCGCTGTTTGAATTATCGTTTGGATATTATCGTCAATACAGAAATCTACTGATATTCTTTGGTGCTTATGAAAGACAGTGAACACAATGACACAGATGTTCATCCCATTTGTTGACATAACGTTCTTTAGAGTTTAATATCTTATTGTAATAGTGTTTTTGAAATAATTCGGGACAAGTTACAATTCATCCAAATAATATATTAATATACGGTAGTAAAAATAGATTGTTTACATCTGTTTGTTCCTGTATGAATTTAGGCTTATCTCATCAAGTCTGATATATGCCAACTGTAGATGTTATGCATTTCTGTACCCAATACAAATGTTAACGATTTCAACATAACTTATCCACACACACACACACACACACACACACATATATATATATATATATATATATATATATATATATATATATATATATATATATATATATATATATACACACACACACACACACACACACACACACACACAGGACTTCTATATTATGAGTCATATTTCATGATCATATCATACCGTGAGCATCAATAGTTGCCCAACTCTTTTTCAGACAATGGCTGTCAACAGAGGTGTCGTTATTCTACTTGTTTCGGGTATTTACACTGTGGCAGGTAATTCAATCTTTTTATCATTTACCTCAAAAGTCAAAACCACTCTAGTAATATTCATGGTCATATTATACTTAATGTTAATTTTCGTACATGCAATCCGATTTACAATAAATGTGAATCTTTTCCAGGAAAAATAAAATCTCTTTCTCCATCCGAGTGCATGTGGTAGGGGTTAGTGTATTGGGGTTGTGCATTTTGTTTTATTTTTTACATTCTACCTTTAGTAGATAATATATACGCTCACAATGGTCACTCCTAATGGCGTTGCTGAATAAACATACCGGCATTTCTGACAAAGATGTCCCCTTGTCGCTAAATGTTTACAAGACACAATGATACGTTAGTACTAATTTCCACATATTCGCCAAACGTGTGAAACCTTTCGTTACTGTTTAAATTTCATTTCATATATGTAATATCTCTCTAATCTCTGATCCTAAATGTCACACACAAAGACACACACACACACACACACATATATATATATATAGTTACACGCACAGGTTTATTACTTGATTGAGCGGTGTCAAACCCTAGCGCGAATCCCGCTGGAGGTCATATGTTTCCCAAAGACTTCCTTGCAATGTCAGTTTTAAATTTAAAAAGCCAGACGTGTCTGTTTTTATATACTAATATTTACTCTAATCAATACAAGACCAGGGATAAAATAACTTGCCAAAAGTACGCTTTTTCAGGAACATTACGCCAATATAACTGCACCTATTTTCCACTATGGAAACATGAACGGTATCTACTATGTCCCTTCTTATTCATTCCATTGTGTAATGTACCGGTTTCCTACCGTAAATACTGCCACCTCAGCCACACCACTATTGTACACCACAAGATTTTAATATGGGCTATCTTACTCCAGGGACAGTCATTCTGTTTGAACCTGAATTCACTACTAGCGCACCATGGCATCATTTAAACTCACTAACACTTGACTCCGTGACGTTTGCACCTAGTAATTGGCTAATTATTTCGGGTTAGGAATATTTCCATGGCGTCGAATCCCCATAATCACACAAATCTAAGATTTGCTTATAACGGGGCGCTATCAAATGCGCATACTCCAAATTTATTACTATATATGATGATTATGTTCGACAGATGCCACGTGGTCAATGATGGGGTTTTCGTCACTGAATTTTCCAATGACCCTTTTGTGTTGTTTTCACAGTGGAACTTACTAAGTGTGGGGAATAAAGATCAAAGATGTGTTTTTATTAATGCAGGTCCGCGTAGACGTCATCGATGTGAATTTCGTTCACGAGCGAGTCGGTATCGGTCATGAGCAGCGTGGTTTTATCACCATACTTGTGTTTGATGAAGTCAAAGTAGAATTCGTACATGAACACTTCGGACAGTTGGAGAATGGCCGCACCTACTTACACGGGTTTGTCAAGCACGAGACTGTTGTTTGTTTATGGATTCGATGGCAACTAAATCTTCACCAAAGATTTTCATGCGTACAAAGGCACCAGTTTATCTTGTAGTTGAACGCCATAGAAACTTTCGAAATTGTTGTTGCGATCACGCTAATGTCCTTGAGTTAGATGAAGACTTTGTCAAACGCCGAACAAGACGGTATTGGATCCCCTGTAGTTACATTCAGTGATGGAGGATAAAATTCGTTTTGTCGCGCAGGTTATAAACGATTTTTTCACATTATCGTCTCCAATGTCGAACACAGTTTTGAAAGTTCTTCTTGATCAAGAATCCTCAAAAATATTCCTGCCTAAAATTAATAAACACTTGTACATAAGATATATAGTGAGTACTCTTTATGTTCATAAATGAGAGGGAATCCCTTTTACAAACTAATATTCACGATACTATATATTATTTTGAGCATTGTACTTTAAAATGTTTGGTTTTGGGATAATTACTAGGCTTCCTAAATTTATTCGCAACGACTAATTCTCACAATCAAAGATATAATCACTAATATTAAAAACAAAACCTTCAAAATAGAACGTGTGTGTGTGTGTGTGTGTGTGCTTTGGAAATTTAACGTAGTTTTAACGATTTTTCATTCATATCGCTACGATGTCTGCAGTGTGACAGTTTATAGTGATGTCAAGCACTGTGGCATCATGCCGAAGACATGTAGCATGGTGTCCTACCCAGTCACATTATCCTGACACAAGACCAACCAGTTCTAACACTAACCTCTTAATGCTGAGCGCCAAACGAGGCAGCTGTTAGTACCATTTTTTTTAAAGTTTTTGGTATGACTTGGCCGGGGCTGGACCCCACGACTTGCCGCATCCGAGGTAGACGCTCTAACCACTAGGTCACGCGAGCTGTAAAAAAAAAACCCATTGAATATCGCAGGTATTATAGCGTTGATACCAAGGCCAAGTACAGTTGTGTGTTGCATGATTCTTTATTTGTCTCATCATTTTTACAAGTGCAACCTATTTAACCTTCTGAAACATTCAAACTTATAACAAATGTATTAGCCGTGTGTAGGTACACTATTTTAAATTTAATATGTTGTTATACGATTGTATAGCATGTTCTTAAAATCTAATTGTCATTGAATACTAATACTATTGCTTATAATTTCTTAACATAACATTACTATGAAAAGGTATTGTATTAGGGCCATAGTTTGGTAATTAATAATAATTCCAATTTTTATGAATTTATGGCGTTTTCTGCAACTTTATTAGATGTTAAAAGTCAAATGAACTTAACTGGATTTTTGTTCACATCGATACATTCTGTGGACTACTTTTGGTTCCCTCTTTCCATGTAATTTGATGGGAAGTTTTATCTATATCAACGCATTGCAACTAATAATAAGAACAAAAAAAAACTTCCCACCCACTGCAGTGATTTACAATCAAAATGTATATAAAAAAAACCAGATCAAAATGGATAATTATAAATGAAAGCAATGTAATTGCACATAGCTTTCTGCACTCCACGACTGGCCTATTTTGCCGATAATTGTATGTGTATTTGCAAGCCAATCTTCTGAAATTATTGCATTTCACTTCGACAATATGTTACACCAATGGTTTTTGATGGTCAGGGTCATATTGCAAGCAAGGGATCTCACTAAAAATGGGCACGATTCTGCTTTTGAAAGATCGAAATGCGTAGCAAGTAACAACAAAGTTGTTATAACAATACGTGCCGTACGCAAGCGTAATTTCGAAAACAAAAGGAATATCCTGGGTTAACTGCAACAACCATTTTTATGTATTAAAATAATGATTACAACAATGTGTCACTGGCATGATCCGCTATCACCTTCTATCCCGAATCACTGTATAAAGGATCGAGCAATCTTGGATAGCGAATATTGGGCTATGTATTATATCGCAGTTAAGAGCGCAATGAACGAAAACTTCAATCTACATAAAGTGAATGTTTTGTTTATTAAATCTGCTGATCTGATGTTCGAAAGAAAGTAAACTGAAATTATGAGGATTAAATGATCATGGTTGGGTATTTACCGATGTGTACATTTTACCTAATCACTCAAAATGTTAGCATAAAGTCCTTCAGACTTGTATTACTTTGTGAGTAATTAGGTAAAATTTACACATCGACAAATACCCAAACATTAATACAAAAATTGCATGCTTTAGATATTTGAAGTCGAAAAAAAGTTGATTTTAAATTTCAAGAAAGTTCGTCCATTCGGGTTACGTTTTAATTTGATACATATATCAAAACAAAGTTATTAAGAAACACCTGCATCAACATTAATGCTTCGAACATTGTTAGTTATCTACATTTACTAACATACAAACAATTAATCTGTTCTTTAGTAGGTATACTCGTAATATTTCTTCTCGTTCCTAACTAGGCAGACGATGCCACTATCGCTTTTGACGTTAACTTTTAAACAACCATAAAGTGGCATCTTTAATTTAATTAATTTTAATTAATTAATCTTTAATTTAATTTACTCATTTAACAGATCTAACCAAGAAAGCAAATATGTGCAAGATTGTTTTGTGATTTATTTTTACTTTAAAAAAATTGATCATTTATTTTGTCATCTAATGAAAACTCTTTGGTGTAGAAAAATGCCTTGTAAGTTGTAACCGGTCTGAATTATTCGACAGTTCTTGCCTTTTGTGTTTGTTCCTTTAACACGGTGTATTATGTTAGTCTAAAAATAAAATATATATTTGGTAATTCCGTATATTATATTTTCAGGAGATACAGGCGCTCGTTTTGGTTTCGAGGTACACAAAATATAAATCCACTTTGAAACCTATGCTATAATATTTGTAGAAGCAACTCAACGAATTAAATAAGAAACATGCTAACTGTCTCGCATTTTAAAGTCATATTACAAATAAATGCATGCAAATATTCAGTGGTAAAGCAAAATTTATTCCTTTTAATACTCCTGGTACCAATTATTTTAAAGATAATTTAAAAAATCAAAATGTGATGGACTTTACAATTTTAAAGAACCAATCGTTCTGCCGAAACAGAAAGGTCTAAATTACGAATGGCAAAACCTTTCAGA
Source organism: Unio pictorum (assembly GCA_030141615.1). Classification (NCBI taxonomy): domain Eukaryota; kingdom Metazoa; phylum Mollusca; class Bivalvia; order Unionida; family Unionidae; genus Unio; species Unio pictorum. The sequence continues at coordinate 752,993 of JARLTB010000363.1, read as the reverse complement.
GATGAGCGCGAAAGGCCCAAATCGTCTAATAATCGGGCATTTGTCCCGGTACTGAATATGATATTTATGTTGCCGTGTGAAAAACAGGATTAGATATATGTACGGATAATCTACGTCTATTGACTGTTTAGTCTCCTCATGAATTAGTCTACTTTGCGGGACATTGGAGAAATTCGTCCTCTTACCAACACATGTACACTTAATGAAAGTGAACTTTATGTAATTATATGGTTTTTTTTGCGGCATATACTATTAAATAATTCACATTCATTTTTTTTGTTTGCTTGAATAAGTTTCCTTTGGTGAGAACAAAGTATATCAATTATTTTAGGACTTAAAGCTGAGTTAACTTCTATAAGATTGTTATTCTTTGTACCCTTTACAAAACAGTCATCCGATTGATATGTACACTACGGATATGTGCATATAATATCCATTCCCACGCCTATCTAATTTGTAATTAAGTAAGTCAATCTTTCTGGCAAAAGAATACACTTAGTTTTTCCAAAACGGCTAACTGAATTTTTGGGAAATCTATGTGTTGCGGATTACAATAGCATTGTGTTCAGTGAGTGTCGTATTTTGAAAGCGAGACGTAGCCTTCTCAGATTTGAAAACATGTCGTGTGTGAAACTTATAGTTCTAGTTCTATATCTGGGTCATGATATTTATGTGAGCTAAAGCAGGTTGTAGGTCGAGCACATATTGTTTAATACCGACTCTAGGAGATGATGATTGCGTGCTCCAACCGTTACGTTGGTAGAGCTAGTTATTTAAGGATTTACTGTGTACAGCAGAGAACAATACACATACATTTTCGCTGCTTCGTTTAACCTGTGGTACAATAGCAGGACGTGTAATCCAATGTTACAAAGAAGCTAGACCATTTACATACTACATCAATATCCCCTAATCAAAAGTACATTCACCACAAAACCGATTCAGCTTTTATCGATGATTTTGTTCTCCCTTTTCACAAATGATATCGTTTATGATTTTCATAGTATTACCTTAGTTAAGAAGTTTGCAAAGGAATGGAAGTTCAGAAGAAACAAACCTGTATAAATAGAGCCTGCATCTTCATTGAATTAAAATGTAGATCATTAATTTGCATAAACGATTTCCACAGCCTCTAAAGATAACATCACAAACCTATTGAAAAATGAATAAATAAGAAAACAAAACGAATTTTGCTGAGACGAATCTTATGAACTTAGCAATAAATGTACTATTAGGTGTAAGTCAGTTCGATTATCTATTAATTAGTTAATTATGATTAGTTAATCCAGATATACTTTATTATGTTTAAACAATATCCATAGGTTTAACATTATTGCCAATACAATTCTGTTTTTCAGACTTTGGATGCCCTGTTGTGGAGAAACCTATCAGCTTTACTGGGGACAATGAACACTCAATTAATTTTATATGGGACTGTTTAGTGTTGCCGAATGAATATGTGTTAGGTGTAACGTGGGCCAAAGGAAACACAATTATGGCCACTGTTAACAACAATACATTTCAATCCTTCGGGGATTATGTAGGAAGAGTGGATAGAATTGGAACGTGTGGGATTTCCCTTCGCACCATTTCATTGAATGACTCTGGGCACTATAATATAACCGTTCTTGTAAGGTTACTGAACGGTACTATACAAACATCTTGCCATTCAACCTACCTGCCAGGTAAATAAAATACATATATCATGCAAACCAAAAATACTGCCACGTAAGAAGAAAACACGCATAATATCAAACGGCTTAAATATATCAATATCATTCAGTCATTATGTTTGAAGGTATTCATGCTTTTATTAGAATAGTCTTGGATATGTCAGAAGTGTCAATAAGTGATGCCCAGCAAATTTCACATTATTTATGTAGATAATTAATGATCAGTTTATCTTGTGCTACAAAGGGTTTTCTTTGATGAATAATTTTACAAGCATTACTTCTCATCAACCTGTCAAACATTAATGTTCTTGCCCTTTTTATAATTTCCCTTTTGCACTACACATGTTTTCTGTCAAACAAGTTTTAGTCGTTTGGTAATTGCGAATATGTACATGCATGCCTGTGGAGATATAAAACTTTTATTCTTTTGTTAGATTCGCTGATTGGTATTGTAAATAACTCTTTAGAATAAATGTTGTAAAAAAACGACATGAACATATGTTTTCAGTAAATTAATGAAAACTATTATCTTAAAATTAAAAAAAAAACGATTAATTATTATATTTAATATCTTCGCTAGAATGATGTTGTCATTAGATGTTTACAATATTGAAGGTAATGTCTTGCGAAACATTTTTAGTGCGCAGTGCATTCTTACAGTTGTGTAAATGTTTGTTTGTACAACGTCTGTCTATCTATCTATCTATCTATCTGAATTTCGGTCTATCTATGTATCTATCTATGTATGTATCTATCTATGTATGTATGTATGTATCTATCTATCTATCTATCTGTCTGTCTGTCTGTCCCTCCATCCCTCCATCTATCTATCTATCTATATATCTATCTATCTATCTATCTGAATTTCGGTCTATCTATGTATCTATGTATGTATCTATCTATGTATGTATCTATCTATGTATCTATCTATCTATCTATCTGTCTGTCTGTCCCTCCGTCTATCTATCTATCTATCTATCTATCTATCTATCTATCTATCTATCTATCATTTATGTTAATAGTAAGTATCCGTCCTAGGAATCAATACAGACCATACTGTTTCGTATGTGCTTCGAGTGCTCAGCGAAGCAAAATATTTTAAAATAACGTTAGATGGAAAAATTCTGAATATGACAACAATGATTCTCAATATGCAATTATTATATAAAATATAGATACGAGGATGAAACAAAATATTGTTTTGATAGTGTTTGTCATTCGAATAGATATAAACGAGCATACATGTCACTTTCGGCCGAAAACAAAAAGGGCAAAATCTTTCGGAGCCGAGCTTGAACGGTGCCGCCGTGTCTCGTGGCCAGCCTTTATGCCTGGGGCTAAGTATCCAATTTATGTTACTGTGCCCCAGACCACCAAATGTATGTACTCTGTACTTTCTAAAATACTTTGATGTCGTTTTTCTAATTGGAAAATTAGTTATTACACGAAGCAATGAGGAAACTGCGTCTTCTGCCCTTTGCTTGGAAAAAACATCTTACTGAAGGTGAACCTTATTTCATTCAGAAGCTTATATGATGTCATTCTTTTCAGTGATTCACAGTCACACGGACTACGTGTATTTCTAGAACTCAGACCTGGAAAAATTAAATAGGCATTTTCTCCCAACATTGTCATCATTTCGATGTTTAAATGATTTCATTGAAATAGTTTGCATTCAAAGCTACTCAAAGCAACTCTTTCACCATTTTGAACAATTACACAACCAGAAAGATTCAAATCCAGTATAGTGAACTTTTGGGAAGCCGGGTAATGCAGATTACGATACTTGTACTGACAACGAATGACGCGTACTTTCTGAAGACAAAGACTTAGTTTCTCCTTGTCGTAAGCACACATCGCAGATGATTATTTTGATTATTTATTGATGCTTGCTACGTTTATGGGGTGTATCAAGCTGAAAGTTGATGACAAGCTGTCTGACAGAAAGCTGGGCAACCATTCAAGTCTGGTATATTTAATTGTGATACGTGTACCGGTATACGGCATACAAATATTGATAACATAAACTGATCTATTTATATCTTATATGTATATTGACTCCTATTTACGTTTTAAATGTGTCTCTGCTCATATTTACACGTAACAATGTACCTCGAGTTTTATTCACGTGTAACAAGTAAATAAGCTCATATTTACATGTTACATGTATCTCAGCTTTTATTTATATGTAACATGCTAAATAAGCTCCTATTTACATGTAACAAGTACCTCGGCTTTTATTCACATGTAACAGGTACATAAGCTCATATTTACATGTTACATGTATTTCGGCTTTGTTTCACATGTAACAGGTACATAAGCTCCTGTTTACATGAAACATGTATATCGGCTCACATTTACAAGTTACATCTATCTCGGCTACACAATAGACCATGCTCTTCATCTTGTTGATTTTATTTTTGAATAAATGTGCATGTTTCCAAATTATTCGTCATGATTCTTCTTAAACTTGAAACTAATAAGATCTATGTTGACATTTTTCAGAACGGATTTGATTTTTAAACAAAGATCAGCTTTTCAAACCTGTATTGTAAATTTATTTTAAACAAATATAAAATAAGCGTTAGTTTTTTGTTGTCACATTGATTTTTAATGTTATAAACAAACGCAAATTGTGTGGATAGGACAATTTGTTTTAAATCAAACTCCAACATGCGCATTAATCTATGCCATAACTGTCCCATAAAGCCTTTGTTTCAGGTTCTGGTAATTTGTTTACTATGGAGCCAGATGTAATTTACTTTTTTTGAAAATCAATTTTAATCGAAGTATGCATTGATTAATACAACCCTTATTTCAGATTTTACATGCCCAGTTACAAAAGAACCTATAATCTTTATTGGCGACAATACACATTCAGTGAGTTTTACGTGGGACTGTTCGTTTCTGCCAATTGCGTCTGTGTTATATATAACGTGGTTCAAGGAATACGAATCCATAGCCAGTGCTGTAAACATCACATTTACACCTAACGGAAGTTATGCCGGACGCATGGAGCGATTTGGACCATTTGGGATAATACTACATAACATTTCGTTAAATGACTCAGGACATTACAGTATTTACGGTCTTCTGAATCAGAAATTTAAAGACAAACGATTATTTGAAACAGAGTGTAAATCCGCCTACCTACCAGGTAAAATCAAGTACATAAATATGTTATTATATATATATATATATATATATATATATATATATATATATATATATATATATATATATATATATATGTGTGTGTGTATGTATGTGTGTATATATATATATATATATATATGTATATATATATATATATATATATATTGTTACGTGCTTAGGCTCGAATAATTAGCAACACAGAAAGAGTGAAAACTAACAAGCTTGTATAAATTAAACAATGAATTTATTAAGTACAATTATTTTCATAAAATAATTAAACTTACGGTTTTAGAGAATCAAATCCAACAAATATAGAATTCACAAAATAATCCACTAATGGAATTTTAAGTCCTGATAAATAAATGTTCTAATAGTTCCAAGTTCGAATCTTGACGATGTAATAATCCAAAATGGCTGACAATGTCACGTGATGCAGTTCTTGTTTTTAAATCATCCAGATGAAATTATGAAACATATGTCCTTTTCCACATAAATAGAATAATTCTTCTTTTCCAACGAATTGACACAGTCCAGAACAAGATATTAAACTCTAACAGAAAATACACAACTTCTTTAAAATAAGCCCAAATTATATTCTACTAAAGTTAGCTTCTAAAACACAGCTATATATATTGTTTTTCTGAAGTAAACAAGTAATCACGCGCTTTTCTAGAAATTGATAGAAGGTCAGAGGAGGTGTTTACCTTCACCTAGTCACGTAATAATGAAATGTTCTAGAAGGAAATCATTCACTTCCCACCCTCAATAAAAGTGTTGTCCTTGAAATTGACCAATAGATTTAGAGGCTTGTTGACAATGTCTAAAGCAAGGTCAGGATTTAGGTCAAACAAGCCAAGGTCAGCCTGTTTATCAGTAAAGTACAAGTCAACTGAATTTTCTAGAAAAATTTCCCATTTAATGAATAATAAATCCTAAATGACAATTTTGGATTTAATAATTAAAAATAAATAAAATTAAATCCAATAGCCGTAACAATATGTATTTATGTGTATATGTATATATCTATCAATCTATCTTATATATATATATATATATATATATATATATATATATATATATATATATATATATATATATATATATATGTATATGTTTATATTAATATTTCAGTTCATTATCATGTTGTTTATCAATTGAGCTAACTTTTGGAAAAGTTATTAAATCCTATAAGAAATAATTCTGTAAAAATGCATATTTATTAAATACCCGTTTAACCTTACGTGCTTGAGATTGCAGTGGCTCAACCTGTTCAGTCCATTTTTCCGTAACAAATATCCAGATTCGATCAACTTCAGTACCATCGTCAAATTTTGTGAAAATTACTTTAAAAAATCATGTTTTTATCGAATTTAATTCATACAGTTAAGTTACCAATAACTAGAAAGCAAAAAAACTGGGTTGCAATAAACGTAAAATCACAATCGTTCTTTGTTCTGAGTCGCGTACTTTTCGCAGACTCAAAACAAAAGTCTTATGCAGTTTTGAATATTTACATCTCTTTATGTGTACTATGAGCTCAAAGCATACAAACAGTTTTAAACAAATCGAGAAAACATCTTTTCTCAATATTTTTTTTTTCACAAGCGTTGCCGGAAGAACTCGTGGGAAATAATGTTAGGAAAGAGCAAGTGTCTGCTAACAACGAGCAATCTTCGCTCAATAATCAACACGGACCAAGCAACCTGGAAGTAGGACTGATATGTGGGTTTGTTCCGATGACAATTATTGGATTAGGCATAGTTTTATGGTGCTTTCGGAGAAAATTATGCAACACCAACCATATGAAAAACGAAAGTATGTCACCCGAAGACTCGCAGATGTTGTAAGCATCAAGTTTTCGACGTGTTTCTGGGAGAACTATTTGAAAACATACACATAACAAGACCTTTGTATCTATGTGTCCTCGTATGAGACGTGACTTGCAAATTTGACTTTTCTATACAACAGTTTAAATGTTATGAAGGTATATTGTTATCAGAATTATACAAACGTGTCATTGTCAAATGCATATATTTTATCTTATTTCAGTATTGGTAAATGTTAAATAATAACGTAGACCACCAATAACCTAGAATACAGTCTCGTGGGCTCTTAGTTTTTTTTATATAAAATTTTCAAACAAAACTGAAGCACTGTATATAATTTCCAGACTTTTTAATTTTTTTTTAATTCATAGTTATACTAAGTGGCTTATTATACATCTGATAACGACTTTTATCTAGTGACTATCAATTTTAATACACGAAATAATATAATAGGATTATTTAATCTGATTAGCCAAGTGTGAAAGTTATCCTTTGGTACATACTCTGCTGTTTATAAATAATACTAACAATAATACCGATAGTAAACGTGCTAATAAAATAACAATAACAACAGTAATGCTAACAGTAGTAATAGTTATAATAACAATAACAGTAATACAAATACTAGTAATAATAAATATAATAATATAACTAATAACAACACTAACAATAATAATATTAATCTTGCTACTACTACTACTACTACTACTACTACGGCTGGTGTGATTGACATTTTGGGGGGTCAAAATAGGTCAGTTAAATTAGTAACATGAAAAATGTGAAACATCTTAGACATCCCTTTGTCTTAAGCCTATATGCACAACATCAAGATCCATACAGTAGGGAATAATACTGGTGCAAATTTCCTAATACATTTTTAGTTGGATTTTGTTCCAAATATTGCATGCACTTATCTTTATGTCGATATTTTTAAAGGGTTCCTTTGCCATCCTGCGTACATTTTAGGCAAGACTTCGCATGCAACAATTTCAACGTTTTGCGTCCATGAAATGTATGTGGTCTAACAGGTAATGTATGAAAATCAGTTTACTTTGGTCGTTGTTTTTTTTTTTTTTTAGAAAATGCATCGTTTGTCAAAGATATATTATATCCATCCTATTAATACTTAGACGATAAATGTAAATATAATGTTTATGGATTGCCTTATTAAGTGTGCCTGATATTCTCGACGCTCTTTCTACTGTCGTCAATTCTGTATGCTTGTTTAGAGTTTACGCGAACCTTCACGCTACAATCAGAAAGATTATGCATCGATATTTAGAAACTTAGTTATCTGAGTGTATTTGGGGTAATGTCATAACTATATAGACGCCATAGGTTTAACACTAGGGAAACGGGAGCCAAATGAAACTGTATAGACAACAATATATTTAACGTGCTGGAGAAAGTATGGTGTAAAAGGAGATTATTTGAGTCAAAAAGGGTAACGAAATGTGTAAGCCATGCTAATATACAAATACATGCTATCACACACAAGGGAAAGAAAATGTTTATAAGACACTCTAATATTACCCTTACTTATATACAATCACATGCAGTCACACGAGAAGGCATAAGTGGTTTTTAAGACTTGGTTGTCAACTACATAGACATAGAAAAAACCCTACATAAAAGAAACAGTTGTTTTGGTAAATAAGATTGGTATCTCTTTCTCTAGAGATATTGATGTCCCTGGAAGGAGCTGCTGGAGTTGTCAACCTAAATTAGTTAAAACATACAACATGGTTTACGTGATCGTATTCTCCTCAAACTTCGTCACACCGTGCGTTGTAGAGCAAGACCCGCTTTGACACATTTACCTCTGCACTGAATTCTCCTCTTCCGTATCACCATTTTCGTGTTATTTGTGATAGTCCACGATGCCATCACATAGACTGGATGGTAGGGGTTAAACAGCGTAGAAGGATATACATTAGTCGACATCTTGAATTGCCTTTATTACAAGTGAAAACATAGACAATGCATTTATATAGCCACAGTCCAATGCGTTTACGTCCGTAAGTGTTGATACTTGAAATAGGAAACAAATAACAACATCTCCCCGACCAATAAACGAACATAAACATCCAACAGTTCGTTTTAGGTACTTGCACATCTCTTATAAATCAGTGATTGCGAAATCATGTAAACATAAATCCCTTTTCTCATGAGTTACTGGTGTGTATAAGTGTTTTTAAACTGCATATTCATAGTACACACAGTCAGGACAAAAAACGTTGCCTTATTATTTGTTTTCATCACATCCAAATTCATAACACATAGCTAGAGTTCATTTCGTGTTTCGTTCTTTCTTTCAATGACTGTTTCTTGTTTTCAGTTACTTCACATATCTCCTTTTCCACATGGGGTATTCTAGTTGTCTTTTCATCTTTCATTTCTTGACTGGAATGTGTTTTTCTTCATCTGTTTCTGAGGAATCCTACGCCTATTCTCGGTCCCTTTACCTTTTCTCATTTTAATACACTCATGATCTTGTTTAGTGATTATGATAACAAACAAACATCTATACTTTGACTCTTGTTATCTACTGTATTTCCTTTACTTATATGTTGTGGACGTTATGGAGCCCAAAATCGTTTCTCGTGGCAGATATGTGTGTTGACGTTTCCCCCGTGTGGAGTAGTCCGTAGTCGTATGCGTAGTATACTTAAGAATGACTGCGTATTTTTCGGACGAGGAGGTGATCTAATTCGGCTATAACATTTTCCTCTTCACGGTATGAAAACGGAATTAATAATATATTATGTATGTTTGTATATATATATATATATATATATATATATATATATATATATATATATATATATATATATATATATATATATATATATATATATATATGTGTGTGTGTGTGTGTGTGTGTGTGCGTGTTTGTGTGTGTGTGTGTGTGTGTGTGTGTAGTGTGTGTATGTTTGTGTGTGTGTGTGTGTGAAACATAGCCAAATCAATTTTAGAATTAAAATTAAACAATCCCCCTTTGCTAAAAACGAAACCAGAAAAAAAGCACAAGAGACGATGAATACGACTGGCTCTGTCCCCTCATAAAGATAGCTGAAGTGTTTACCCACCTATGTCCTGTTGTCTGAAGATAACATGAGTTATCCTGAACCAACGCCTATCAGATTTTCAACAATACCATGAGAGTCCATATTAACCTAACAATACAGTCAGTAGCATATGAGGAAATACCTCGATGAGTATTTTTTTTATTGGTGGGTGTTCAAAATTGCTAGATTCCTCACAGATGAATGAGGAATTGGCGCAATACATCGGCGTGAAACATACTGCTTAATACAGAAGAATCATCAAATGCAAGGTTTAACCACTAACCAAACTGTACCATCCTGCCTTACCGCATCATTGCCAAGAAAAACTATGCTTCCTTATGCAGTACGAGTGTTGAAAATGTCATCAAGACTGACAATTAGAAAGAAAGCAAAAGTTACACCAACATATCAATTCGGTAGAACCACAATTCTCATTAATGAACTTGCTCCCTGTCTGCGTTAAAGAATTTCTCAAGCTGAAACAATAAGTTCGTGTTTGTCTATCTTCATATTAGACTAGAGAAGAGAAATACAAATTCAAAGAACTGTATCTATCTTTAGAAGGCATAATGGAAATATGAAGGAAAACGATCGTTTGCCAAGTCACGATCCAAGTCGTAATTTTCAAATAGTAGATGATAAAGGCAAATTTATGAAATACGGGGGGACCATATGATGCAGAGACAATGTTTGCGATTTAGGACGTATTTGGAACTCATCTTTGCAGCGTACATGACATCCAATATGCTTTCAAAATTGTATGTTGCCTTAAAACTTTCAAGATATCGCGTACTCAGCTTTGACACCGATAGTTATATGTACATCCCCAGCCTTCAATGCAATCAACCGAACAATGAAGGGACTGTTATAGGATCACAGACGGACAAACACATAGAAGACCCTATCGGATGTTGTGCTAGCTGTAGCGCAAAATAATACAGATACAAATATCGAGAATGTCAGGGATAAGACAAGGGATACACGTAGCAAGTATGGAATTATTAAGTCTTGAATGAACCTTTATAATTTGGACAAGACTACACAATCCAGTGAGGGATTCAGCATCACATATAAGTTCATTTTTCAGATCAGTATGCTTTTACTGATTTCGATGAAATTCTCACAGCTACCTAGTAAGTGGATTACTACAGACTTCAATTACTATGACGAACTCAAGTATCATTTTGTGAATTGCGACCAGAATTATGCAGTACTCAGCAACGTCAGCGATGCAATACGATTTTACCGCTTCTGTAATACTAACGAAAGTGACGCCGTTGACGCAGTATTAGAGAAGGTGATGCTGTAATTCCTTCTGCATTAATGGTAAAAGTGATATATTGAGTGTACCTACTGATGATGCACTCGCAAACTAATTAAAAAATCACTAGCTCATTATGCAGATTTTAAAGAAAAATGCATGTTTCCTTTGGCTTTGCCTACCTATTATACCTTTGAATACCGCATCAAGTCGTTCAAACAATGTTCCAAAGTTTTGGATGAAATGACACCAAAATGTTAGCCGGAGCCTGCTCCGTGTACCCGGGACAAGGATACCATGTGCAGTGTAATAGTTGTGGTGTTCAAATCCACGTCTGAGAGTATAACGTCAACTTTCCTGAAACATGTCAGACGGTCCCGGTGCAGTCATTGCTTTCCTTTAGTGGAATAGGATTGTAATTCCCATGGATACCTTTCAAGTGGACATTTACAAAAAGCTCGTACGGATTTTAATGACGTTTAATGAATAATTGCACCATTTATAACATAACGTTCACACTCAGTGATACATTAATGATACAACATGATCGATTGTTTTCTTCAATTGACCAGACATTGATCAACAATACATAACGAAGAAGAATTTCGATGCTACGACTCCTACCAACAATGTGGCAGTGGTAAATGGAATTAAAAAGGACAAGGAATCAGGGAATTACAAAATGCTTTTCAAAGGAATCCGGCCTGAAGAACAGACTTCTTTACTGCGTGTAGTGTGTTAGTTATTGATCTGGTTCCGTATAATTTACAAATTTGGCAAACATATATGACTATTTCCTAACAAAATAAATACATTAAATGAATGACTAGTTTAGAAAAGCATAATCAGATTCTGTATTTGGTATACGGGAACGTATTTATAGATAATTTTTCAAGATACAAACGAAATCTAGAGTAAAACTTATTTCTCGATATTTAAATTATGGCTATTTTTACAGTATATGAGGAACGATTCCCGCGAACGACTATCGCAGACACAAAGCAATACTTGTATATCAAGCATGCGAAGCTATTTTCCTTTAGCGTGCACAGGTATCGATTAATAGGTCCTGTCTTTTACACGTATCCTTTGGTGAAAAAGAAAAAAAAAAAACGATACAAACTTTAAATTCATTTCACCCAAACAGAATTCAGCATGACTTCTTTTCAGTCTCATGGTATGGCCCAATTGATTCGTGCTCTACAAGGCATCAGTCTCGAAAACAATGCACATGTCCGTCTCCATTTGATAGAAGCTAGTCTCAAAGAAGTGATTCGATGGTTTACTTTGAGCCAAGGAACAATTATACTCACGTACCACATCAAACATAAAGTAACCGAGTCGCAACTGTCAGATGCAAGACAATACTCAAACAAACAACTTGTTATTTTAAAACTGTGGATGTAGCTCTTTAGGATGTGTTATTGTTCTTACTTTTAAAATGGGATTATGATGTTCAAGCAAACATAACGAAAAAAGCCAAATCACTAAAAGATATCGAAATAAGACGGGTAGTGTGCCATAAATTGAAATGTAACAGCACAATAAAGACAAAATTACCAACAACAATAAAACGTGTCCTGCAGATCGTGAGATACTACGGCTGAGGTACGTACATACGCCATAAAACCATGCCGCTCGATGACGATGTGTTGTTTTCCTGTCACTTCTACTTCGCCGTTGAGTATTATGCTTGCCAAACATGATTCAACACAAATGTTTCCATACTTTGATGATTTAATTGGTTAATAAAATAATGTAAAATGAACACAACAAAACAAATAAATTTTTATTATAATGCAAATAAAGCCAGCACAGCAATACAGGCGATAATATAACGTCCACTTGCCTCTTGCATGTGCGTCACAATATATAATAAATTAATTGTTTTATGATTACAGCTGGAATCTCATTTGTAGCAATGCCATCCCATACATACACAAACGCACGCCCAAATAAATAATTACCGATACACATAGTATGGTATAGAACGTTTCAATACATATTTATTATTCTATAACCTGATTTCACCGGTGTTATGAAATTATTCTACAGAAAATCATGCTCTTTATGAGCATTATAAAGGAATTCAAGCGAAACTATGCTCTTCGTGACTAATATGAGCGTGTTCTACAGGAAACCACGTCTTGTATCAGTAATAACCACGACCTGTGTGTTTACTACGAGAGGACTTAACACAAAAGCACGCTCTGTGTGAGTAATATGAGATTCCTCTCAGTAAACCGCGCTATGTGTAACATGTGGGTATTCTACAGAACACAGCGCTATGTGTGAGTAACATGTGGGTATTCTGCAATAAACTATCATGTGGGTATTCTACAGAAAACATCGCTGTATGTGAGTAACATGTGGGTATTGTACAGTAAGTAGTGCTATATGTAAGCACATATGAAGCAACATATGGGTATGCTACAGAACACAGCGCTATATGTGAGTAGCATTTGGGTATTCTACAGAAAACAGCTATATGTGTGAGTAACATGTGGGTATTGTTCATTAAACATCGCTGTATGTGAGCAACATGTGGGTATTATACAGCAAACAGCGCTATGTGTGAATAACATGCCTGTATTCTACATAAACCAGCGCTATATGTGAGTAGCATGAGTTTATAATATAGTAAATAGCGCTATGTGTAAGTAACATGAGGATATTGTGCACTAAATAGCGCTATGTCTGAGTAACATATGGTTATTCTACAGCAAACATCGTTGTATGTGAGTAACATGTGGGTATTATACAGCAAACTGCACCATGTGTGAGTAACATGTGCGTATTTTACAGAAAATAGCGCTATATCTGAGTAACATTTGGGTATTCTACCGTAAACAGCGCTATGTGTGAGTAACGTGTGGGTATTCTACAGAAAACAGCACTATATGTGAGTAACATGTGAATATTGTACAGTAAATAGCGCTATGTGTGAATAACATGAGATTGTTCTACAGTAAACAGCGTTATGTGTGAGTAACATGTGGGTATTGTACAGTAAATAGCGCTATGTGTCAGTAACATATGGGTATGCTACAGAAAACAGCGCTATGTGTGAGTAACATGTGGGTATTGTACAGTAAATAGCGCTAAGAGTGAGTAACATATGGGTATGCTACAGAACACAGCGCTATGTGTAAGTAACATGAGGATATTGTGCACTAAATAGCGCTATGTCTGAGTTACATATGGTTATTCTACAGCAAACATCGCTGTATGTGAGTAACATGTGGGTATTATACAGCAAACTGCACCATGTGTGAGTAACATGTGCGTATTTTACAGAAAATAGCGCTATATCTGAGTAACATTTGGGTATTCTACCGTAAACAGCGCTATGTGTGAGTAACGTGTGGGTATTCTACAGAAAACAGCACTATATGTGAGTAACATGTGAATATTGTACAGTAAATAGCGCTATGTGTGAATAACATGAGATTGTTCTACAGTAAACAGCGTTATGTGTGAGTAACATGTGGGTATTGTACAGTAAATAGCGCTATGTGTCAGTAACATATGGGTATGCTACAGAAAACACGCTATGTGTGAGTAACATGTGGGTATTGTACAGTAAATAGCGCTAAGAGTGAGTAACATATGGGTATGCTACAGAACACAGCGCTATGTGTAAGTGACATGTGGGTATTCTACGGAAAACAGCGCTATGTGTGAGTAACATGTAGGTATTCTGCAATAAAGTAACATGTGGGTATTCTACAGCAAACATCGCAGTATGTGAGTAACATGTGGGTATTATACAGCAAACAGTGCTATACTTGAGTAAAATGTAGGTATTCTACTGTAAACAACGCTATGTTTGAGTAACATGTGGGTATTGTACAGTAAGTAGCGCTATATGTAAGCAACATATGGGTATGCTACAGAACACAACGCTATATGTTAGTAGCATGTGGGTATTCTACAGTAAACAGCACTATGTGTGAGTAACATGTGGGTATTGTACATTAAATAGCGCTATGTGTGAGTAACATGTGGTTATTCTACAGCAAACATCGCTGTATGTGAGTAACATGTGGGTATTATACAGCAAACAGCACCATATGTGAGAAACATGCCTGTATTCTACAGAAAACAGCGCTATATGTGAGTAAGATGTGGATATTCTACCGTAAACAACGCTATGTGTGAATAACATGTGGGTATTCTACAGAAAAGAGCGCTATATGTTAGTAACATGTGGGTATTATACAGAAAATAGTGCTATGTGTGAGTAACATGAGTTTATTCTACAGTAAATAGCGCTATGTGTAAGTAACATGTGGGTTAGGGTGTCCCATATTATGCAAAAAAATTTTTTTTTAAATATTGTATAGCGTACCCTTCTAAAAGTTTCCTTTTGGTTCCATAATAACATCTACAAAAGTATAGGTCCTTCAAATAATATTTAGGGGTCCCCCAAGGGTGATGAAATTTTAGACAATAGGCATGATGGCATTCGACATTGTGAAAACAGTTCGATACGGTGTAATACATTAACCGTTCGTACCATGACAAAATGACAGCCTATTTGACACCATTAGAAGGCTCTTGATTAGTATAATCTAGAAATGTATTAAAGTGGTATACACCTAGATTTTATTAGCTGCAGTTGTACAACAATTAAGGTGAAAAAACTGAAAATCGTACAAATACAACATAAAACGCTCAGTTCTACATACTAGTATCCAAAAGATTGTCACGATTGCACTTTGCAAAGTCATGCCTGTGCTTCTCGATAACTTGCATAAGGTATTGTTTTTGTTCTTCATCCTTAGTTATTGTAGCATTAAAATTCTGGATAAGGGCGACACCCCGTTCGGCAACGTCATTGACACAGGCTAATTTACTGATCAACTTGAATGCAGTCTTGTACGATTCACTTTCAGGCCATTCTTCAACCGGAATGTTGAGGAAACTATCATCGATGGCGGTGGTTTTGAAGAAACTTCGTGAGATCGATAATTCATGCAGTGTGTGTGGCAGTGTCTGCAGTGACTTAACCAAATGCAATCCTCGGTCATCTTTGATTGCTAACACTAACTGTTTTTTCTCCTCGCACGACAGATGCTGAGAAAACAGAGATAGGGTAGCTAGTTCGTCGGTTAAGTACCACGAGTGACGCAACATCATTTTTAGGCCCAACGTTCTTCAGTGCAACATCATTGTAGTCATCTAGTCTTTGGATGAGTAGAATGTCATTGTATGGCGCATCAACCACTACTCGAGATGTGAACCAAGACTGAAGGTAGACGTTAACCACAAATCTGTTGAATCGTTGGATTCCCTGTAATTCACGGGCTGTTAGCTTGATAACAGATTCATTCCCATCAAAGACCAATTCAATCATCATGGAGTAGATTGCCTTCGCCATCCAGCGAGCTCGATGAAGGGCACCAGGTTTTCGAAGCGTCGCTGAGCTGTCCAGTCCAACCAGTGATGCCGCAAGTTGAAGAAATTCTTGATAATCATCTCGAGGGTGGCTGAGTTGAAGCTGTTCTGCAATGAATGCTTTAAGTTTGTCACAAGCAGAGAATAATGGTGTCACAGTTGGCTTTGGTTGACGGTGGACTAAGTTGGACCATTTTTCTTTGAATCGCTTAAAAAGCAGAATTTCAGGCCCAGTTGATGGACCAAAGAAGCACACTGCAAATGCATCGGACAAAAGAACCTCGAACATGTGATGGCGACAGGCCAACCATAGCAAACTGCGACCAATGGCTGTCTCCAGAAGTGTGCAGGCTCCATTAAGTCTACCAGTGTTTGATGCTGTCGTGTCAAACCACATGCAAATCACAAGCAATTCGCACTGCCATGACTTAAAATACTCCAGAACTGCCTCTGTTGCAGCATTTCCTGATCCTGATGTCAACTTCGGCACACCCAGAAGTTTTGTGCTACCATCAACAAGAGAAGATAGCAAAACTGGCAATCTATCCACTTGCTCAGTATCTACTCCTGTGAGATCAGGCAGCAGTTTGCCATCCCAGTGCACAACAGCTTTGCTGGGTCTAAAGTCATCCTTGATCTGGGTGGCAGCTTCACAGCGAAACTTCAGTGTTTGGCGGTGAATTGTACTTTTTGAAAGTATTGCTGAGAATGTTGAACAGCCTACTTCATTGACCACAGAAGCTAGGATCATAGTTGCTGTACGAACGCTTGTATTTGTTCGGTCCAATACAGCTGACACTTTCGGAGTGATTACAGTGCGACGAGTGCGTTTACATTGTTTACTGCTACTTGGCGTCGCAGATTTAACGATGAATTCGTCTGCTGAAGATTCATCTGATTTTGAGGAACTTCTGCTTGACTGTGATGAGTTTGTTGTTTTGTCTTCATCATATTCACATTCTTCGGCTCTGACAGTCGCCTGAACACTGCAGAGTTGTCCTGCTGTTTCGGCGGCTCGCTTCAGTTGTCGTTCTTTGCGCTCAGCCGATCGTTTATCACGACAAAAAGGTTTCCTGTCAACTGACCCAAGGCATCCGGCTCTTGACTCTTGCTGCAGTTTCAGAAACTGACGGTCTTCCTCGTCTGTAATCATTTTATTAGAATTAGCATGACTGATGTCAAACAGAATATCAAGTTTTTCACCATATTCTTTCTGGTTCTGCTGGTCCTTGGTGTTGTTCCTCGAGCGATGTTTCACCAAACCAACATGCTGACAATAAAGATCTTTGATCCTCTGAATAATGTTTGGTTTGTGGCGCACCGGAAGTCGAGATTTCATCCAGAAGGGCAACAGTTGATCAAACACTCGCTGTGCACTCTCTGCAACAGTCAATTTCTGCTGTCGGTGGTAGCAGACAAAATTCCTCATGATATCACATCCAGATGGAAGGCGAGCACCTGTTATCATGTCACAGGGATGTCCAATCAACCAAACGATATCCCTACTGCGAGTAATAGTCGATTTTGCCATTGCTCTGGAAATAATAATAACACTAATATTATTCAATTTAATTCAATTAATAATATTTTTATTCTGTAAATATACTATTTTATGAATTAATAATATTATGTACTAGCTGAAGTACCCGGCGTTGCCCGGGTAGTTACCCAAAAAAATCCTTTTTACAAGTAAAGTTTTATTCTTACATTAAGTTTACAAAACTTTGTTAAAAATACACAACTAACACAAAAAGTGACATGACAAATAATTATAAATAAATAATATATATACTTGTAAAATGCAGTTGTTGAAATCCAGTTTTTCACAGTTTTTCACAGTTTTGCATTGTTTGTATTTGAAACCACATTAGCATAAACATAAAGGTGTAGACATTGCTAGAATCTACTAATCAAGATCTTTCTAATGGTACCAAATAATATATCATGGGAACAGTGGTTGATTCACAGAAACTTTTAGAACTATGACATGTTGAACGCTATTTACACCGATTGGCCAAAATTTCATGGGCCATGGGAGTAATGGTAGAGTGAGTTTGGAGCAATGGTAGGGTGAACTGGAGCAATCGTAGATTGAGAATGGAGAGATCGTAGGGTGAAGTGGAGCAATCGTAGGGTGAACTGGAGCAATCGTAGGGTGAGTTTGTGAGATCGTAGGGTGAGCTTGGAGCGATCGTAGGGTGAACTGGAGGAATGGTAGGGTGAGCTTGGAGCGATCGTAGAGTGAACTGGAGCAATTGTATGCAATTTAGACTCCACTATCAGACTGTATTTAAAACTTAGTGTCCTCCATCAGAATGATATAACTTAATCTCACTTAAACTCATCAACCATCAGTATTCTCAATTCTTTGATTGCACATCGTAAGGAATGCAAGAATAATTAAAACTAATAAGCATCCTGAAAACATCCAGGATTACATTAACAAAAATAATTTTTATTTAAGTTTTATTTCACTGCTTGATTGCTAGGGTTAATGCAAAATTAGGAACATTTAAACCTTCTAACCTTATTTATTTTAAAAGTTTATGTCAATGCAAGTGTCAGTATGTTCTTATTTTGTTTAATTATCTATATATAAGCTCACCCTAGGATCGCTCCAACCTCACCCTACGATTGCTCCAGTTCACCCTACGATCGCTCCAAGCTCACCCTACGATCGTTCCAGTTCACCCTACGTTTGCTCCAACCTCACCTTACGTTCGCTCCAAGCTCACCCTACGATTGCTCCAGTTCACCCTACGATTGCTCCAAGCTCACCCTACGATTGCTCCAGTTCACCCTGCGATCGCGCCAAGCTCACCCTACGATTGCTCCACTTTACCCTACGATCTCTCCAAGCTCAACCTACGATTGCTCTAGTTCACCCTATCAATGCTCCAGCTCATCCTACAATCGCTCCAGCTCATCCATTTTGCACGATTCGGCGTGCCATCACTAAACTGGGCGAAAAGGAACGTATGTCACCTGAGCAAGTGCAATGATGTAACTGTAAAGTCCTATTGTTTCGGTGGGAACTTATTTAAAATATAACCACGTGACATAGTCATTGAAACTCTTTGTCCATTTACGGATAGGAGTCTGGGTCACATTTATAAGTATCAGACTAATTAACTATTTAATGCAGCAGTTAAACGTTTTGCAGTTGCATGTCTTGCTATTTGGGGTATAGATTATTACTTTGTTATTAAAAGCAAACCACATGCATGTAAAGGTCCTTAAACACCGTATTGACTCTACCATAGTTAAGAATTGAGAGTTACGTCCCTTATGGATAAAAATCTAGTCGTCACAGAGCAAGCTAGCAACTATTAAATCGGTTACTCTTCGTCGATTATCGTATCCTTTCAGATGTACAGCCATGTACTAAATGTATACATTCGTATTTACTTGATATCATTTTCCTTTGATTGAACAGTTCCATTTGGCCATACAATTCATAATTTAAAAAATGCTATTGGCTTTAAGATGGTAAGTGTATGTTGCAGTTATGTTTTCATCTGAATTGACAATTTGGATCGAATTCCATTTGATGCTTATAGCAAAATCATTATAAGATTCAATTATCCTGTTTCCTTATTTTTGTTCTAAAATAGGTTCGTACATCAACCTGATTACCGTGCAACTCCACAAAATCGTTCCTAAATAAGAACACTTTAAATGTTAAGTCAGGTCGTTTACTGAGCACGCATGCGTGTAATGTATTCTAGTGCTTGGACTAAAATGTATTTATTCAGTTGTGTGCATCAGCTGTCTCCGGTAATGCTGGTCGAATCCTTTGTTTTGGCCTATCTAAAGTCTGATGGATCAACGCTACCTTATTAAATTTGCCAAAATAATATCCGATGTAATATGTTAACAGAATATATAGTAAATATTTATGTTATGCACATAAATTTGCTACTGTCTTTTAAGTTGATGTGTGTAGTTATTTGCGCAACGTATAAAAGAAGGTATCGATACTTATTTTGAATTGGATGTCTCTGAAAACATGTTAACTGAATCTTCATTGTTAGACCCTAACACACCCATCGACTTTATTAACACGTTATCGTTTAACAATAGATCGCACTTTGGGGTACGGGGAGAGGGAGACGAATATAGAAACAGCTGGTGTGGAGATATTTTGTTAGAACGTAACTGACAAATATTTCCAGTTTAACAACAAAACAGACAAAGACAACGATACTGGCGATGTAAGAAACAAAACGCAACACAGAAAAGAATGTACGCTAACCCTTTGTCTCCAGATAAGCGTCCTGCATCTATAAAATGTATAAGAACAAACGTCCCAATGATTTTTTGGACCTGACTATCCATTTTTCCTAAACCATTAAACCCATGTGGGTATACCAGGACCAAGAGAGAAATGTAGTTTAACGGACACCAATTGCGGAAAGTAAGTACCTTAATGAAAAATGAAAGGTTGTGAAAACAAATTTGCCCAACGTGACATCAAAGCATATTACAAAACCTCTGTTCAAGCACAAGATATGCACATCTGTGACACTGGTCACAAAAATCAAAACTCTCACAAGAACTACGGCTATTTTCGCAATAATCAGAAATGTGTTGTGTCAAATCAGCTTTAATCAAACTTTGTTAAATGACCCCGAACCACTTTGGCTAAATCAAACATAATGCAAATGCAAATGAAAACGCCTGCCTTACGAATCAGTTTAATTTGTTCATCAGTCCACACTCTATTCATAGAATATATGTCACTGTAGCATATAAATGCACTAGTATAGCTACAAGTTTCATATTTCCAGGATGGAAAACTTAAATTTGCAAGAAGATCATTAATTAGAATAATCATCATCATGTTTTCAGCGGATACTGTGTTTGAGGAGTCTTGAATAATTGGTGGTAATCTTAAACCAATATCAAATACATCACCAGTACCACACGTGTGGTTTCATCTGTTGTAAAGAACATGTGAGTTATATGAGGGTAACACATACATATTATTCTCCATAATAGTTTAACACATAAAAAACAAATTACACTTCATTCAATCTGTGTACCAGATATGTTGGGAATGGGCACAACGGAAACTTTCCCAATTCGAAATTACGAAATTTTAAATGTATCCTAATAAAATTATGAATTACCTATTCTTTATTTCAGATTACTGATATTTTCTTTTCTTTCTACAAATCGCATTATAAATTATATTAATTACAGTGTACAGAGATAAAACAAAATTGATTAACATGCATTGGTATTACGTTGAACTTGTTTGCTTGTTAACCATTAGAAATTTATGATAACTACACTTTAAAGTAAGATCAATGACGTCTGTATTAAAAATTGTCAAGAGTTCTGTTAGAATCAAGCTAACATTAATGTGGTCAACATAATCTTGAAATGATAAGAATTCCTTAAAACGATATTCAGATTTCATGGTTTTGATTCGATAACTGCTATATGAATTAATAATAGCTTTGGCCGATGACATTATTTAAAGTTAAATAGCAATTGCACAATAATATAGAAAACAATTTAAATGTACCTGCAACATTTTAAATATTTCGCTTCAGCTAAACGAACAAACACACCCACCCACCATAAAAAACAAATAACAACAAAGCGTAACGAAATCAATCAATCAATCAATCAATCAATCAATCAATCAATCAATCAAACAAGCAAAAAGGAACAAAAGCAACAAAATAACAAATAATTGATTTATAATTAGGCAGGAACATAAAACTACACAGCAAATTTTCTTGAAGTCTACGTGTTTTGCTGTTTTATTACTTAGAGTATATAAATTATACTATCGAGCAAAATATGATTGTTTATAAAAACGAGTTAAGAATACACGAGTGCGTGTGTAATCTAGTATGGGTGATTAAGAGAAAGTGCGAATATTTAACTAGTTCGAATATTTCAAGGCATTTAAAAGTACAAGTCGTACTGTAGTTGTTTTCTTCAAAGAAGAATTGCTCCATAGCAACATCGTTGTTGCACCGTTCTCCCGTCGGTAAACATTGTTGCTTTAGTGACACCTGAGGTGTAACAGTTTGATTCACAACTTTTTCATTCGCTTTCATGATTTGTTAATAATGTAGGAACGTTCGAGCGTTTTAGAGTCCATATTTTGTTGATCTCTACTCTTACTAATGTTGTATTTGTTATCTGATAGTTTATAAAGAAAAAGAGTTACGTTTCAATAATATTTTCGTTTTCTGAATTTGGCTGACATGGAATAAAATTATGTAGTATTTCAGGCGAACTTCTGCATTACAAAAATGTTTTTGTAAAATACAGTTACAATTATATATTGCATTATCAAAACTATTATCTACACATCAATGACTAGTGACGGTCTTAAGTATCCTCTCGCTCTGAAGTAGCATTATTTAGTATTCTTCCCATATTCTCGTTGCACGCAGTGTCTTTCTCTTTTCTTTTTTCGGTCCATCCATTAATTATATTATTATTTATATTATTTGAATTTTACAAATTAAAATATGTTCATATTTACTGAATAACTTTTTGCAACATTAGATTTTCAAATAACAGTTTTTACCGGATAACATTTTATGAATGAAATACATGTAAACCATTTCCTTCACATCTAAAACCATTTGTGAGTCTCAGCTCAATTCTGTCTCGTACATTATCGAAAATGAAATACAAATTCATATCCGTAGGATGTAGAAAATTTATGTGAAACAAACAGGACACTGAACAATAAAAGAAAATAGACCGGACATCCATCCGATGAATGTATGGTCTTGTACATTGTGGACCTTTCATCGGTTGATAAGCATGTAATACAAATACAATATCACACTGGTTCCGCAGATAAACATGGCTGTGTGAAGTCGCTGGCTGGAGCTATTGCAGAGACATAAATGTTCTAGAGCCCCCAACAGTGAGAAATGGCGGGATTGAGAACATCTGCTTTCGCTTTACTGTGTCTGCTCTGGCATTATATGCACGTTAAAGCAGGTATTTTCCTTACTCTCTTCGTATCTGCTATCTCTGTTTTCGTTTGATCCTGCTCTTTGGGACTATTTTTTTCTCGTTTGCTTTATAATCTGGAGTAAGTATAAGAGATGATACACGAATTGTTAGATCAATAGTGATAATGTCATCGTCTCTATCATCACCAAAAGTGACTCTGATTTATGACAACCGTTCGCATCTATAGAAACATATTCATAATTGTTAAAGTCTTAATATATCAAATATCCTTTTAACGATATAGTGAGGATACTAAACTGATCCTTACTCTAGCCAATTTAAGCGAGCAGTTATGATATCGAGTTTGTGTAATGCGTCTTAAACTATATCCAAATCAATCCTTTCTTCTACTATATGTCTAAGGAACACAGTTTGCCGTACCTGGTGATGACGTATTATTCAATATCTCCATCAACATTGCTCATTTGGATAAAAGCTTCATCGCTCTGGAGAAGAGCCAAGACGAACGACACAAGATCATGGTATTTCTGGACAGAACAAATCCCCCCGATATTGCAGGTGCATACAGAGCTCGGATAAAATACACTGGGAATATAGAACGTGGAGAAGTGTCATTCTTGCTTACCAATGTGTCGTTGGAGGACGCGGGAGAATTTCGTGTTGTTCCTGTCGGTATTCGGAAAGTTTATGGCTCACAGATACTGGCGGTTGCAGGTTACAATAACAAAATCATTTTTCTTCCTCCTACTGCTTTTTACCATTACAATTAGAACCCTGTATGAAAATTGCAAACTACGCAGATCTAGAATGGGATGAACCCATT
The DNA here is from genome assembly GCA_030141615.1 of Unio pictorum. Classification (NCBI taxonomy): domain Eukaryota; kingdom Metazoa; phylum Mollusca; class Bivalvia; order Unionida; family Unionidae; genus Unio; species Unio pictorum. Next base: position 728,829 of record JARLTB010000363.1, on the reverse strand, counting down.
TTGTAACAATGTTTCCTACTTTGAATATAAATGGTGTCTTTTGATCCTAATACTTTCTTAATAGATCACATTTCCTTTTAATCATCATTTTAGAATGCATATTCAGATATCTTACTACAACAAATTGTATTTAATATTAGTGTAAATTTAAACTGAGTTGATCTGCATAAATCTAATTTCAATGAATGCACCAATTGTGGAGATGGCTCAGAAGAATGAAAGGTCCTGTTTCAATTTTTGTAAAGGTATATATGTCACATCTTATTCATGCATTATGATCTATGGACAGACTGTTTAAGAAAAATCAGTTTCCATTCATTACAAATTACCCATCTTCGCACTGACTATACCGGCAATGCAAATATAACTGTTTCTATTAATAGCGAACTCAGATTTGGAATATGTAATGCTTTATTTGTATTGATCGATATATAAATGATATCAATAATCCTATTGTTATTTAAAACAATTGGATGTACAGAAAATCAGTTTCCTTGTACTCAGGCGTTCGTGTCAGTCGTATTTAGTTTAGAAACAAATGGATGAGCTGGACAGAAATTAGGGTTTCCATTTTGATAACATCGCTGAAATTACGCAGAAAAGCATCCCTTATTTGCCGTAATGAACTTTGAGGTCATATAGAACAACATTAATATGTATTTGATTTATTTTCGGATGTGTAGCATGGCCCAGTTCACTATTTGAGGTTCCTTAAGCAGTTTTCAAACGCATACCGTTTTTAAGTTTTTGTTACTAATTTATGAAACTTGATTTTATTTAATTCAGGGCGCCCAGATAACCCCACAATAGTTGAAAGGACAATTCCTCAGGTCAACAAGGATCATGTCATGGAATGTAAAACTCGATCCAACAGCAGACCAGAAACAAACGGTTATAAGATGAGTTTCATCTGGAAACGAAACGACACGATATTGTCAAATAACTCAATCCAGACTATTCAAGGAGAAACACTTAGTATCCACCGTTTGCAAAGAGAAGATCGGTTTGATAAATACACATGCATAGCATTTGATAATCGAAAACTGCTATCAAATGGAAGCTACTATTACCAGATCGATCCAAAGTGTAAGGGCAAATCATGGCTCTACCATGTTCTACATCTAAAGTCGGTCAACATTATCTTTCTAATTACGCACAAGGACATCAGGCTTGCAAATTATTCATTTGTTAGCCTTCACGCTTATTGCACATCAGGTTTAGTGAACACACCCTTCTAACCTGAAAGGGTTCAGTTACGTTACGCCTCACTTTTGCATTACAGTATAAATTAGCATTATGCTAAAATATATTCGTGTTTGCATCTTAAGGGTATTAGTGTTAAAAGACCTCCTGAACATAAGAGACATTATACAATATAATGTATCGTCAAAATAATTATTTTAAGATCTTGTATTATATTATTTGAAAATAATACGAATTAGCCTTTTCTGATCAAATTTGAAGACTTATTCAAAGAGAGAGCGTAAATGTGTATTTGTGTTGCGGATGTGTTAATTTATCAATAACTACTTGCATTTACTTTCGCTTCATTTGCTATTCCTACGTAATGAATGCAAACTATATGTTGATTATATAAAGTATATAGGTATAATTTAAACATGTAAATATATTTCCAAAGATTGCTAAAATACCATAGTCTTTTTGGAACAAACAAATAACATGGCCAATAAAAAACACAATTATTTTATTTTGCAGACGGTCCGTCTAAAGAGTTGACTCTCGATCCATCGAACAGGACATATTTTGTTGAAGAAGGATTTCAGATGAAGAATATCGAATGTAAAGCGGATTGTCATCCTGAATGTATTTACACGTGGGGCAATGACATAAGACAAGGGGCAATTCTGTCTCTAGGTGTAATAGATGAGCAAAAGCGAGGAATTTATAGATGTACCGCTCAAAATCCAATAACAAATATCAGTTTGACAACTTCTATTGAAGTAATCCTTACTTGTAAGTGTTGTAGCATTCATTTTTTATTTACAATAAACTATACAATTCAGTATGTTACATAGCATTCGCCGTCATATGTTGATCATATGTCGACAAAGATCAATTTTTGTTCTCCTTGTACACGCACGCACACACCCACCCACCCACCCACCCACACACATACAAAAACATATATATATATATATATATATATATATATATATATATATATATATATATATATATATATATATATATATATATGGTCTTTGCTGTGAATTTAGGGTTAGATATATCATTATACTCAAATCTGAATGTATTTTTGTATTTATATCAACGTATCACCTACTAAAAAAGACAAAATATAGATGTTCTACCAAGCAATCATTGTATACATAATGGACAACAAAATCTAAGACACTTTGGCTCAATAAATAAATTGTGTCTTCCATGGCATGCATCCTGGTGTATCTAATTAATCCGTACTGACGCACAAGGCGTACTTAAGATATAGACTCCACGTGCTGCCTGAACAAAGGCTCTAAATATTAATGATTTTTGCCTCCAGCCGGAAACAATTGTTCCTGTCTTCTGGGTACCTGTCAGACAAATATGTGCTCATCATCAACAATTAGTCCAGCACATACCTCAAAAAGTGGATCATGTACTGACGAACCTTGTCCGAATGAGCATTACGACCGTAAGTTAAGAAACATTTAAACTTTAAGGTCATATCGATCATATAAATATGAATATATAAATTATTTATGTTTAATATTTTTTGGGATTAATTTTTTTATTAATTGACGTTCCTAAATTTATCATTAAATAGCTTGCTCTGTCCATTAATGTATGTATGTATGTATGTATGTATGTATGTATGTATGTATGTATGTATGTATGTATGTATGTATGTATGTATGTATGTATGTATGTATGTATGCATCATGGATGGATGGATTGATGGATGGATGGACGGATTGATGGATGGATGGATTTTTCTATGTATGTTTATGTGTTTTTGTATCCTGTGTACACAGGGTCCCCTTTGAAATTTGGTAAGCCAATATAAACTGATCGTATAAATATTATCTGTAGATTGAATCGTTATTAAATCGAGTATGATTTTGCGATAATACTTGCAGTATGTCATGATTATCATACATATAGGGAATTTCGTTATTTGGACTCTACGGAAATTCTAACCCGTGTCCATGGGTAAGCGGCACACGTCGAACCCCTATAACATCTGGACCATGCTCTCATCAACAAAAAGTGATGAAACAATGTCGGTAGTATAGGCTTACATGTGAAGCAAACACACCCTCATGTCACCTGAGTAATTAAGTATCAAACACACCCCCATGTCACCTTAGTAATTAGGTATCAAACACACCCTCATGTCACCCTAGTAAAAAAGGATCAAACACACCCTCATGTCACCTTAGTAATTAAGTATCAAACACACCCTCATGTCCACCTAGTAAATAAGGATCAAACACACCCTCATGTCACCTTAGTAATTAAGTATCAAACACACCCCTATGTCACCTTAGTAATTAGGTATCAAACACACCCTCATGTCACCCTAGTAAATAAGGATCAAACACACCCTCATGTCACCTTAGTAATTAAGTATCAAACACACCATCATGTCACCCTTAGTAAATAAGGATCAAACACACCCTCATGTCACCTTAGTAATTAAGTATCAAACACACCATCATGTCACCTTAGTAAATAAGGATCAAACACACCCTCATGTCACCCTAGTAAATAAGGATCAAACACACCCTCATGTCACCTTAGTAACTAAGTATCAAACACACCATCATGTCACCTTAGTAAATAAGGATCAAACACACCCTCATGTCACCCTAGTAATTAGGTATCAAACACACTCTAATGTCACCTTAGTAATTAAGTATCAAGCACACCCTCATGTCACCCTAGTAATAGGGTATCAAACACACCCTCATGTCCCCCTAGTAATTAGGTATCAAACAAACCATCATGTCACCCTTGTAATTAAGTATCAAACACACCCTCATGTCACCCTAGTAATTAAGTATCAAACACACCCTCATATCACCCTAGTAATTAAGTATCAAACACACCCTCATGTCACCTTAGTAATTAAGTATCAAACACACCATCATGTAACCCTAGTAATTAAGTATCAAACACACCCTCATATCACCCTTGTAATTAAGTATCAAACACACCCTCATGTCACCCTAGTAATTAAGTATCAAACACACCCTCATATCACCCTAGTAATTAAGTATCAAACACACCCTCATATCACCCTAGTAATTAAGTATCAAACACACCCTCATATCACCCTAGTAATTAAGTATCAAACACACCCTAATGTAACCCTAGTAATTAAGTATCATCTAAGAATATCTTTTTAAAATATTTCCTATTAAAATCATGGCATTTCTTCATATAAAAATTGTTGTATAAATGCTTCCTATTGATAGTGGTTTGGAGTGACATTAAGGTAGAAATAGAATTGTTTAATGGTTTGTATATTGGGGTAGAACTTGAACGGTATAGTGGTCTGTATTAATATTGGGGTAGAACATGAACGGTATAGTGGTCTGTAGCGATATTGGGGTAGAACTAGAACGGTATAGTGCTTTGTAGTGATAGTGGGGTAAAACCAGAATGGTATAATAATTGTTATATGTTGATTACACTAAACACTAACTTCTTTTCAGCTAAGACAGAAGGAAAGAAGGAATTTCCTGTGGTTATAGTGTCTGCTGTTGGTGGTGCAGCATTTGCCTTTATGAACTTGGCGATCGTACTTGTATGCTGCAGATATTACAGGTATCCTTAATGTTATTTTATACATTGATACAACTGACAACCTTTTAATATCTCAAAGACATAAATGCCATATAAAGACATGTCCTTATGATCTGAAATCCTACGAACGTCAAAATATTTTCATTAACGGTGCTACAAAATTTCCATTTTAAACGTCTGTGAATAGAATTGGCAACCAAATGTGCGAAAATTAGTCATAATGCATTAACATGAACTTTTATCAACGCTATATAATTAATAATAACAATGAAGAAATCATATTTGATTCGCCAAGGACAAGTCAATTGGATGTTACTAAACAGTGCTAGCAAGGGTTCGTTTCTTTCATGCTTCATAAATTTCAATGTGTTACATAGTAAAATAATTCGCTACCATTTATAAACCGATTTATGATGATGCACGGCAGCAAAGTAACATCTTCTTTTCGTATCTAATTAAAGCAATGCAACACCATTTTAAGAAAGTAAATTTAAACTTGCCAAAAAATTAAAAATAAATTTAAATATAATGCAGAAAAATGATGATATTATGTGAAGTGTCATTAAGGACGTTATCGTAGTTGTATTTATTAAACAAATGCCTTTGAATCAAAGTAACAATTTACTATTTATCACAATGCCTGATCATGATGACGGAAATAACAAAACTACGTGTCTTTGTGTACTGAGGCATTACAGCAATGTTTGTTTTTAAAAATGATATGGTCATGAAACGTGGAAAACAAATATACATAAATTTAAATATAATGTATAAGAAAACGGATGCTATTTAATGCAATGTTACATCTGTCCGCATTAAGGACTCGTTTCCTAGCCAAATCTATTTAAAAAATATGCCAACCAATACAGAATTACTAATTTTCACATTTACAATGTATCACCTCAAAAACCCTCTTTGATCCCGATGTATTTGTCCTTTACCATATATATATATATATATATATATATATATATATATATATATATATATATATATATATATATATATATATATATATATATATATATATATATATATATATATATATATATTACGGATGCATGTTTGGCGCTCATGTTCTGTTTAACAATTGCCATGCGCAAATCTTGAACCATTATCGGCCAGTTTAGGAAAACGATTCACTGACCCACATTTTTGAAAGAATATCATCAAGTATCATTTAAGGACACAGGAAGAACGAATAGATCAACAGAAAGGACGAATAGGTCAACAGGATATTTGATTAAAACAATAACCGTTCTAGCTCATCTGTTCAATCTTTAACACACATCCGCTTAAAAGAATACACGCTATTCTAACTGTTCGAACAATGCCTTTTCAAACCGGCTATTGTAACTCATATCCTCTTTGATAAATATCAAAAGTCACTTTTCGTTGCACTTAAACTTTCTTTTTTGTTGCAATACTTTCTAAAATTGTATTGTTAGAAGCCTGGGGTCTTTACCTGACCTAAGGGTGTCTAACACTGGCGCAATTCCCGCTAGAAGTCATAAGTTTTGCCCAAATTTCCAAAGACTTTCATAAAAACTTTATTTGTAAATTAGAAAGCCGGACGTGTTCGTTCTATACATATATATGAACCGCACATATACATCGTTTTTCTTCGTTAGGTTTCCGTACTTCCAGCAGTTCACGCAGAAGAAACTATACAACTATCCCCTAACACAGGGAACTATTTTACTGTACAAAAAAGAGCAATCAATTTGTTCTTATATAAGCGTTTATAAAGCTATATATATATATATATATATATATATATATATATATATATATATATATATATATATATATATATATATATATATAATTCCTAACACAGGGAACTATTTTAATTACGCTACCTTAGGCCAGTCAATCTATGGTTTCCATACACATTTCTTAAGTACATGTGCATCGCATTTGCCACCGTGGCGACATAAACGGTATCTACCGAGTTTCACCTTATTTATTCCTATGTTTAAGTTACCGGTTTAATACCGTAAATACTGACACTGCAGTCAAACCACCAATGCACACCACTAGATTTCAATAGGAACTGTGTTATTCCAGGGACATTCATTGGGTTTGACCTACAAATCAACCATGGCATCATGGACACACACTAACACTTCACTCTGTGACGTTGGCAACAAGTGATTAGCTAATTATTAGGGAATATTCCATTGCACCGAATTTCATTAATCCCATACGTGTGTCACACAAATCTAAGAATTATAAGAATTAGTTAAAACGGGGCGTTATAACCAAATGCGCATACTCCAAATTTATTACAGTATGTGTTCTTTTGCAGAAACAAACATGTAAACGTGAGATCAAAAGGACCGTCATATTTACATTACTTTTATTATCTTCATAACATTCTCCTATACATAAAACGTACATAAGATGGAGAAAAATATTGTTTAAAAGTCTTGAAATGCCGCATGCTAATAAATTTAAATATCATTTTAACTTGGTTTCAGCGTGGGTATGAACATAAAATTGACGTAGCTATCAAGCGATATATATCATTAGGTTGCTGGATGCATTGGTTCATTTACAGAATGAAGAAAGATGAAATAATGAATAGTTTAAGGTACTGAAATACTGAAGGTGAATGGATGCTTAGAAAGATGCGGAAATGGATGAATGTATATATGATTTAATAGAATGATAACTATGAAAGTGTCAATGATTTAGCCAATATAATCTCATTCAAAGATTTTCATAAATATCCATAACTCTGTCTGCCATCATGTAGAGGATATATACCGTTCTTTTTCAGATATAAACAATTGCAGAGTGGACCTGAACGATACATTTTATTTTCAGAATTAGACTTGTGAAGTCTAGTACAACAACAAGTATCCCACAAGATTCTAATGTTAACTTTTCACATCGTGAGGGCCAGGAGAGCGAAGACGTTTTGGATGAAGAAGACACATATTCTACCATAGACGATGTCTTTTCAACGCAAAGTGTTCCTTCAGCACAGATTACTTTGAAATCGGAGAGCTTCAGAACAAAAAGAACATCAATCCAGTATACCAGACAACCATCAATCAGCTCAAGAAGAACATCCTCAACTGCAGATTCTGGTATCGAAGAAGAAATTGATATGCCTTGAAGCTCATTTCATCTCATCTGAGGATTATCTAATCTCAAATACGATGTATTGATTTGGTGAACATACTAAACGAAAGTTGCAAATAGTAGTTCATTTTTACATTTACAATCTTATAAATTTAAACGTGTCATCATTACTTTGCAAACATACGTAATAAATATTTATCATTTGAATTCACGTTGACAGAGTAATTGGTAGATGTACTATTTGAGAAGTATTCCGTCTGATGCAACATTTCTTTCGTTGTAACGGCATCGTCTATAATCCTTTATTTTTGTATACAGTAAATTAACTTCACAATATAAGCAAACTTAAAAAAAAATCGAGATAAGATTTCGGATTGAGGTTGATTGTTATGTTTCAACTGAGGATATCATTAGCACTTATTTTCCATTATTTTGTACAATGGCAAGAATTCCAGATGCTACTAGGAGTTTAAAGGGAAGTGAGATGCGATGAAGTATGTAATGCAGGAAGCAGTCAACATGTAATGAAACTTTATAATTTGGTCTTAGAAACCTTAAGATAAACGGACTCTATTTTGGTGTAATGTCTTTAGGAAGATGTTGTTGCGAAGAGACGCTCAGATGCTTCTCGAGATATAATAGTTCTCCCATTTTCAAGACAAAATACTCATAAACGACATGTACTCTTATACTGATCGTTTGTTGGATCGTAGTACCTTTTTCTATTTTGTGAGAAGTTTCCAATAGGTTTCATTAATTTCTATCTTTTTGTTTGTTTATTTTGATTTTAATTTACTTTTATTACGTTTATCTGGTCCTTAGATATGGTAATTCGTATTTTGTAAATTTTAAGTTTGATTTCAAAATATCCACAGTAACTAAATTGGATCTGCTTTCATCAGAGTGCACGTGATGGTCTGATTAAATGCAATGAGTTACAATTGATCCTAGTAACGATTGTACAGGCATTCGAGACCCAGGTATTACAATTGACCGTTTAACAGGCAATTTGAGACCCAGGCGTTACAATTGATCATAATGACCGTTGTACAGGAATTTCAGACCCAGGTGTCACAAATGACCGTTGTACAGGCATTTGAGATCCAGGTATTACAATTGATCCTAATGACCGTTGTACAGGCATTTGAGACCCAGGTGTTACAAGTGACTGTTGTACAGGCATTTGAGACCCAGTTGTTACAAGCGACCGTTGTATAGGCATTTGAGATCCAATTGTTACAATTGATCCTAATAACATATGTACAGGCATTTGAGACCCAGGTGTCACAATTGATCCTAATGACCGTTGTACAGTCATTTCAGACCCAGGTGTTACAATTGACCGTTGTACAGGCATTTAAGATCCAGGTGTTTCAATTGATCCTAATGTCCGTTGTACAAGCATTTGAGACCCAGGTGTTACAATTGACCGTTGTACAGGTCTTTTAGATCAAGGGGTTACAATTGATCATAATGACCGTTGTACAGGCATTTGAGACCCAGTTGTTACAAGCGACCGTTGTATAGGCATTTGAGATCCAATTGTTACAATTGATCCTAATAACCTGTATACAGGCATTTGAGACCCAGGTATTACAATTGATCCTAATGACCGTTGTACAGTCAGTTCAGACACAGGTGTTACAATTGACCGTTGTACAGGCATTTAAGATCCAGGTGTTTCAATTGATCCTAATGTCCGTTGTACAAGCATTTGAGACCCAGGTGTTACAATTGACCGTTGTACAGGTCTTTTAGATCCAGGTATTACAATTGATCATAATGACCGTTGTACAGGCATTTGAGACCAAGGTGTTACAACTGACCGTTGAACAGGACATTTTGAGCAAGATACATATTACAATTGATCCTAACGACCATTGTAAGTTAAGTAGAAAAACAAAGCAACGGATTTCATCAAGGCTGAGATAAGAAATACTCCGATATTTATTTTGCACATGTCCTCAAAAATATGTTAGTTGAATTTTGGTTTATAAATTTCATCGAATATTCACTGAACTGCGCTCGTTATAGACATGAAAAGATTACGAATTTCACCACATAGCATTTTAGATGTTAGAAATAGTCTATAACAATTTCTTTAATCATAACTAAAATAAACTTTAAAGATAACGTATTGACTTTTTTGATGAATGATTGCAATGTCCAGAAACCCCGTTGAATATATAAATATATTAAAACATCTGGCAAAGATAATCATGCTACCTGAGGTCTACATGGAATCTGCTATGTGCATACAATACATGATAACATATTGCATAGGATATCGATATATCAGGGGTTTATTGTACAATATGAAAGCGGAACAAGAAATTTCATGGACCCTCAAGATGTAATAAAGACAATAAAATACACATAAAAGGATCATTTAGTGCTTGTAAATTTTTATACCAATTTGTTATTATATTGAACATGTTTTGTTTTTGTCGCCTTTTATCTTTCGAACTAGTCAATGACTTAATAAAATTTTGTTTCAGTTTAGTTGTTTATGTTGTTGCTTCTAATTGTGCTTTATAAATGTGTAGGCTACATATAATTTGGCTGTTGCGAGATCACATGTATGTCCGTCCGTCTGTATCTTTATCCGTCCTTCCATATGTATGTATGTATGTATGTATGTATGTATGTATGTATGTATGTATGTATGTATGTATGTATGTATGTATGTATGTATGGATGGATGGATGGATGGATGGATGGATGGATGTATGTAAGGATGTGTGTGTATGTATGTATGTCCTTCTGTCCGTCTGTCCGTCCGTCCATCCATCTACACACACACACACACACACACACACACACATATATATATATATATATATATATATATATATATATATATATATATATATATATATATATATATATATATATATATATATATATATATATATATATATATATATATATATATACTACATTCATCATTTCTTAAATGTAAACAGAAGCGAAAAAAGAAACGTTCTTTTAAAGCTGGCCGGCGTAGAACAGGAAGAAGAATTCCAGTTATCTCCCTTTCGACCGTAACAGATAAACAACTTAAAAATGCTGCCGTTAATTTTAATAACCTGGTTCAAATTCCTCTTAAATCGTCAACCGTTGTGTCAACTGTCCCAGAGATACCACTACGTATTGCATTATTCAATGTTCAATCAGTAGGATCACCGGAAAAGCGCACAGAAATTGTTAATTTTCTAGAGTATGAAAGTATGGCAACCTAATTATTCTTGGAGATTTCAACTTTCACTTTGACTGTCCTGGTAAACCATAAATGTCAAAACTCCTAGATTCCATTCATGTTTTCAATCTTAGACAGTCAGTTAACCAACCTACCCATAAACTTGGTCACATTTTAGACTGGTTTATTTATAGACCTGATGATAATATTCTGCAATTCACCCTTGTATCCCACAAACTTGCATCGGATCACCTCTGCATGGTATGCCATCTCGACGTATCAGTCTCTAACTGTCCACCTCTATTTGCTACTAAGAGAAACCTCCGTATGTTAAATAGAACCAAATTCATGCAGGACATCCAAGAAAAGCTAACAACTTTCTTACATCCAACAGCGGAATAACTTGATAACTGCCTGCGTTCATTGCTTGAAAAACATGCCTCAGCCACCAAATGCAGAGTATCAATACAAAAAGTGTTCTCCATGGCATAGCAGTGTTAGGGACCAGCTTTTCACTGCTAAAAGACATCGCCGAAAAGCAGAGAGGCTTTGACTTTCCACCAGACTCACTCTTCATAAAAAATCTACGAAGCCACTAAGAAAAACGTCACAATCATAGTCCATTTAGCCAACTCGTCTCACTACAGTACTAAGATCACGGAGAGTTCCAGCTGCTAAGAGCTCTTCGAGATAACTAACAAACTAATGTCAAGGAACAAATGTACACCACTTCCAGAAACCTTCTCTCCACTAGACCTACCAGATCAATTTGCAAATTTCTTCGATGACAAAGTACAAACCATTTCAACTGATTCGTCACCATACAGTTATGATGCAGAATTTCAGCGACAACAGTTAGGAGCATTTGAACCTGTTTCTATTGATTTAGTACGGACAATCGTGATGAAAAGTGCACCAATGTCTTGTGAACTTGATCCAATTCCGACATCACTGCTGCTTGAGTGCATAGACCCATTATTGCCTTCACTAACTGATGCTATTAATATTTCTCTCTCATCAGCGGAATTCCCATCATTTTTCAAAACTGCCTTCGTAAAGCCACTGCTGAAGAAACCAACACTAGACCATAACGATTTAAAGAACTACCGCCCAGTTTCTAATCTCCCATTCATATAAAAAATCTTAGAAAAGGTTGTTCTAACTCAACTTGTATCTCATTTGAATTCGAACAGTCTTTTTAGCAATGTACAGTCAGCATATCGCCCTTGCCAGGGTACGGAAACTACTCTTCTGAAAGTATTTAGTGACATTCACTCTGCTTTGGATAATGGAAACATTACAGTCCTCACTATCCTGGATTTATCTGCAGCATTTGACACAATAGACCTTGCTATATTACTTCACCGTCTCCAGCATGTATTTGGCAATCAGAATATAGCCTTACAGTGGTTCAAGTTCTACTTAGTCAACAGGTCACAAATTATATCTGCAAATGAAATAAAATCCAGCCAAGTTGACGTGTGTTGTGGTGTTCCACAGAGATCTGTTATTGGACCTGTTCTCTTCATTCTGTATATTAAGCCGCTCTCAGGTGTCATAGATCATCACCCAGTGTAGCACCAATTGCTGATGACACCCAAATATACCAGTCTAGCCACGCAACTGAAGTTGATGCCACCATCCATGGAGTAGAGAAGTGAATTTCTAATGTTAAATCATGGATGACATGTAACAAGCTGCAGATGAATGATGATAAAACTGAGGCTATTCTGATCATAACACAAAGACTTTCTCATTCACATCCTTTACCTCAGACAATAAATATCAGCAACATCAACATAAAATTCTCACAGTCAGTACGGAACCTAGGCGTTACTCTAGACAGTACTCTCACATTGCACCAACATGTCATGAACATATGCAAGGCTGCATATCTTGAATTGAGACGCATCAGTTCCATTCATAAATATCTTTCAGTTGATGCCACTAAAACACTTGTGTGTTCATTAGTACTTTCAAGACTTGACTATTGTAACTCAATTATGTCTGGTTCGTCACAATATTTACTCCAGAAGCTTCAAAAAGTTCAAACACAACTGCACGGATGATCTTTAGAGTACCTCGATCAGAGCACACCTCACCACTGCTCTGTACCCTACATTGGCTATCAATTCGATACAGAATCAAACGCAAAATTTGTTCTCTGTGCTATGTTTCAGTGACAGACTCCAGTCCGACATACCTATCCAGCCTCACCCATGTGTATACACCAGCTAGATCCTTACGCTCTTCTTCTGATAATCGTATACTCATTGTTCCCAAGGTGAAAAAAGTCATATGGACAACGTTCGTTTGCATACCAGGGCCCTGCGACGTGGAACGAATTGCCCATTGAAATTAGACACAAAGACACAGTGGTCCCTTTTAAAAGTGCTCTTAAGGTAGCCACTGTCAGAGAGGATTAGATTAAATTTTGAGCGGTGGGCCCGAAAATGATCAAGTTAGGCTTTTTGGTTAGAGCTTGTCAAGGAGGGTTTCCGTAACCAAGTGGAAGACCCTATTAAGACAATGAAAGATAATAGCCCTAAAAAGGACTTTTTTTTTTGAGAATCTCATGATCACTTGTTAGTGACCGATTATCCCTCTGCTCCTGTGGTTGGTCCCTGTATACTTCTTGAGTGTCTTGTTTGACCCTGTACTCACTCGATGATTCCCTGTATACATCTTGGGTGTCTTGTTTTGGATTCTCACTCTTATTGCAAATTATGTTAGTGACACGACACTTCTACTTGCACAAAAGAAGAACGGGATGCTTAGGTCAATGTTTGTGAGGGTTATATTCAGAGCAAAATTATTAGTATATCAGACCATAAAGATATAAAAAAACAACGTATGTGGGGTTTCCAAGTATGGAAGATTTAAAGTTAAATTTCAATGGACAAAGCCATATTTAGAAACAAACATATACATATTTACATCTCCGGTCGGAACATTGCGAATTATTATTAACTATCATTTCATAATTAGTTTGCCTCTGATATAATTATATTTAGAAACAAGTTTGGATCCAAAAATATGCATCACAAACAACTGAAATGTTTTTTTTTTAAAGTATCATATTGGGTTTCACGCATTATTAGTAATATTAGAAACTTTAATCGAATACTGTTCCTTGCTCCTTTAGAACTCATGATAACATGGCTGCCAATGGAGGTAACAAGGAATTCGGATGTCAATGTTCAGAACAGTCTTAAATTTTAAATATGTAGATTTTATAGTGTGCACTCCTTGCTTTTATTCATAAATGTTGTATTCATTTACAAGGGACAGAACTGGACAACACATAATCCGTCATATACTGCTTACCTCCCTTGCTTTGATTATTTTTTTTTTGCGACTCTCTCTCCCTCTCTCTCTCTCTCTCTCTCTCTCTCTCTCTCTCTCTCTCTCTCTCTCTCTGTGTCTTTGTCTCTCTGTCTCTATCTGTCTGTCTCTCTGTCTCTGTATCAGTCTCTGTCTGTTTGGAATGACGCACAAACAATTGTTTATATTTATGTGTATCTTCATACAGTCCTCTGATACTTTAACTTAATTTCTCATTTGTTTGAGGCATATAACTAGTTAATAATACACTAAGCTTTTCGATAATCATTTAAAAAATACATTTCATGCGCACGATATTTGTTACAGAACCAATCATTTGGCGTAAATCTCCCAATGAAAAATGTACATGGCGTGTTACTGTTTTGATTGTAGAAAGGGCTACTCATATTGAAGAGGAAAGAAAATCAAAGTAAAACCCCAACATGGTGTATACGAAATACGGTACTTAAGTCTCACTTGTAGTACACGAGACTATTAGTATACATTAATTACTATACACTAGTCATCGCCAATGCAACACTTGCTACCTGCGATACGCACTCGTTCCATTTAAGGACCCGTTTATTGTTTGCACAGAGTTGTTGTGATCTATAAATACAGATTGTAGGAGATCACAGACTTTATATCGGAGCTGATATATAAAACAAAGTACAAGATGTCTTCTTGGAATTGTTCAAGGCCATACAACTATGATTCATTGAAGACGAAAAACAAGTATCCCAATTTGTCTGTCTGACTGTAAGTAAGTCAACTTTTAGCCAAAATGTGGGACACGTAACTTATGTTGCATTTATATTATTAGGTGTTGTCAGTGATTCTCTCATATCACATCGAAATTTGTATGTGACCCTTGTATGACATTACCTCATCAACTTGATGTAGCCAAATAAATCTGTATGTGACCCTTGTATGACATTACCTGATCAACTTGATGTAGCCAAAAGAAATTGTGTGTGACCCTTGTATGACATTACCTCATCAACTTGATATAGCCAAATAAATTTTATGTGACCCTTGTATGACATTGTCTCATCAACTTGCTGCAGCCAAATAAATTTGTATGTGACCCTTGTATGACATTGCCTCATCAACTTGATGTAGCCAAATAATTTTGTATGTGACCCTTGTATGACATTGCCTCATTAACCTGCTGTAGCCAAATAAATTTGTGTGCGACCCTTATATGACATTACCTCGTTTATTGATGTAGCCAAATAGCGTGCTAATGTGACATCAGAAACAGACTAAACAAGACAACGTGGACATAAGGATTATACAGGCTCAGATGTTGACGTTTTGGAATCTGTGATAATGTAAGAAACCGCAAAACCACAAACCATAAAAAAGGAGATTATTTTACTCTCATGCAGGCTAGAGGTTGTGCGAAACAAAGTCGCATCAATAATGCAGCGAAACAAATTTATTTGCACTGCGCAGTGCCGAGAAAGTAACTTTGTATTATATTGTTGACAAATATGTACTCCATTCACGCAAAAGCATTGTTTACTACCATCATCCTATACATTCAAGATACAGCATTGCTTTCTACCACTAAATATTAGTAAATGTACGTCTGTTACCTTCCCAATGTATTTTCTTTCCATAATTTGAATAGCTCCGTCTCTGTATGTCTGTCTGTCTGTCTGCCTCTCCAACCACACTCTCTCTCCCTCCCTCCCTACCTCCCTCTCTCTCTCTCTCTCTCTCTCTCTCTCTCTCTCTCTCTCTCTCTCTCTCTCTCTCTCTCACACACACACACACACACACACACACACACAAACACACACATTCTTTCTCTCCAGTGTTTACTAGGACTGTGCATCAATATTATTTTGCTCTCATCTGTCACCGCTCAGCTCTCATAATTTGTCCCTGGTGAGGTTTTTTTCCCCACATGACGGTGTCTTTCCTTTAGTTTTTTAGTGACTGTAGTTCTCCAGCACGCAAATACACTCAAGTATACTCCATTACACTCAAGTACACACATTAAATATCTTTTGAGGTATATTTGTATATACTAGCTACTCTTTAATCGTTTATTTGATGAATTTGAACAACTTTTATTTTAACATATGTTAATAATATTTGACAAGATATAACCTAATTATGTTTTTAAAAAATAACCGACACAACAAAATGGTACATTTAATATTGAAAATGATATATTTGAATATATTTTAGTATATTTATGCATGAAACCCCGTAAATTCTCGTATTAAATAATGTGTTAAACCTGAAGTTGAATATATGTTCTGTTTTTTCATTATGTCATACTTTTTGTATTTTATTGAGGTTTTTTTTAAAATTAATATCGTTATTTTTTTTATTCAATATTCATTTCATTTCACGGTAGCATCAGAGTTATAAGTATGTGACTGTATGAAATATTTATTAATTCTTTCTTTTCAAGTGATTTAAAAGATTTAGGTTCACCATTCCAGTCAATAACCAATCACTTTGTTTTCTGCATTTATTATTACCACTATAATCAATGTTCTGTTTCTTCCAAATATTCTTAATGTCATTTTCACTTTCCTCAATTAATAGGTCTGAACTATTCAACGACAACAGTTTGTCGAGTTCTTTTCATTTCGATTTAATGTGATTGTTAGTTTCAAGTTCCTTAAATACCTTGTTGCTAGCATACAGCAGACTTAGGTACGTCTCAAATATCGTTTAAATATATGCTCCATGTACTTATAGACAGAAGGTAATCAGCTAAACCCAGGGCAAGCTAAAGTAGTGTGTTCTTTTGATTTGATTATTTTAGTAACCAATTTCTGGGTCATGGTAAGCTACAATCATGAGGACTGCTTAAGGTTTTGACACGGTGGCATTAATTATGTGCCAGCCAATCGCAAAATAAATCGAAGGAAAAAATCAGATTCACTCAGGACAAGATAAAAAAGTGACAGGGTGAAAAGCTTTTATTTACATTGAGCTATATCGTTAAGGAAACCTTATTTCAATCAGATGCGACTTGCATGAGACCATTCAAGCTTTTGACTCAGTTTTTCCGGTGGTCCATCTTGTTTTGTTTCTTATGGTTTAACGCCATTTTTCAGCACAATATAGGCTATACATGGCGGCCAGTGTTAATGGTGGAGGAATAACCAGGAAAACCCCGGAAAGAACCACAGACCCACGAGAAAGCTACTGGCAAGCTTTCTTACATACCCACATTGGCCGTATCCGAGACTCGAACCCACGGAGACAGAGGAGAGATGGCAGTAATCCGTAACGGACAGCGCTTTAGACCACTCGGACACTCGGGGCCCCTCTGGTCCATCTTGGCCGAGAGGTATAACCTTACATCCTAACCATTTCTGTTTGTTTCATCTATATTGTATAGCCAAATGTGCACTTCTCCTCTGATTGTTTTTTCTTTCTTTCATCTTTTGTTTTCCAAATGGACCGACAAAACAAAAAATAATGAGAAAGGTCGTAGAAAACTAATATAAGACAAACAATCTCCAACTTGCATCCCTCTGTACTGACTATCGTCAGGATGAACGATATTTGACACTGACTAAAGTCTTTTCATTACACTTAAAAGCAATGAAAAAATCGGCATGAAGAAAAACTTAGTCCATAGTATGGTTCAATTCAAAGCTGTAGAAAAACTGACTCTAGTAATAACTGGATAATGTATAGACATACAATGCAAGGATAAGTATATTGAATACGCTAGAAGCAACCAATCCTCACTTTACTCTCGTACCTGCATAGTGTAATTTGAACTAACGACGCAGATACCTTCGATTTAGCGTTCTAATATTCCTTTTGAGTACATTGAAGGAAACGAAAGTATACTATATCTATATATCTATTTCTCTCTCTCTCTCTCTCTCTCTCTCTCTCTCTCTCTCTCTCTCTCTCTCTCTCTCTCTCTCTCGTGCGTAAGGGCTCTTTAATATCTTCACCCTCACTAAATTTAATTAAAGAAAACCTTTATCTTACACTGCTTTATAGACGAAATCGATCAAAGCTATGACATGCGATCGATGTCCCTCGTGATGAAGATATGCGAGTCTGAAGATCGAATTTGCATATAAGCAGATCAAAGACACTGTCTGTCGGATAGGACTTCACGTGCACTCTGTTCGATAAGCCAGAGTCGTTATGTAAGAGAATGTCAAGGTCACGTAGGAGCATAATTGTGTGGCTATGTACTCTATCGATTTTCTGGGGGCTGTGCTGGTATGCAATAACCAATCTTTGCAGGTACGATAGATATAGTCTTTGAGATAACAGCAATGAGCTGCGTTTGCGTTTTGATAGATGGGCTTTCTTTAGCAGGCGGATGATAAACAAGGCCAAATTAAACCATGGAAGCTTTTGACAGTGATCTGGCACTACCATGGAGGATAACAACAACAAAAAAAATCAAATTTCAAGTGTAAAGTTTGCACAAAGATAATATATACACATTGGGGGGGGGATATGTATCTAATGCAGAATTGTGTTTTCGCCTGCTTTTGAATGAACTGGCAAACATAATCAAGTCAGACACACACTTTCAGTATCAGCATAATGGAGATATTTTCTCTCAGCTCCCTTTCCTGTTAGAATATCATGTGTGTGTGTGTGTGTGTGTGTGTGTGTGTGTGTGTGTGTGATTAGGATTTTTAACTTAGTTTTAACAATTTTTCAGTCATATTGCTACGATGTCTGCAGTGAGGCAGTTATTAGTGAGGTCTAGCACTGGGGCAACATGCAGACACGTAGCATGATGTCCCACCCAGTCACATTATCCTGACACCAGTCCTAACACTAACCTCCTAATGCTGAGCGCCAAGCGAGGCAGCTGTTCGTACCATTTTTGTAAGTGTTTGGTATGACTCGGCCGAGGATCGAACCCATTACCCCCCAGCTTACGCGGCGGATGCTCTAACCACTAGGCCCACCGGAACAGTCCTCTAATTTTAGAAGCTAAAGGATAATGTTCTTTCGTTCAGCTATTTCCCTCATTTTCTGTTTTTAGAACGATTGCATTAGCGTTTTTAAATGACAGATTGCCGTAAGTACATTCACCTAGGTGATTTTAAAATACTTTGTTGCAGAAACGGATTATCTTCCTTCCATATTTTTTTTAAAGAGGATTGTATAAGTGGCTTTTTACTGGCATAAAGAAAACGTTCCTGTAATAAGATCATAATGACCCGACCGTTTAACTTTCAGATGTGTAGGCAATAAAACAATAAGGTGCTATCACTACCTTAGAATCCTTAAATGTAGCTTGAAAAATGTGACTTGAAAATATAATTTGAATAACAGTTATAACGTCAATTCCGTATATGTTTAACACCGTTAAGATAACCACGAATATTTTAATTTGACATTAAATGCCTGGAAAGGAGGTAAAACTATGCTTGGCTGTAAATAGTCCAACGTCATTAAACGTCTGAGATAAAGAAGATATATGTGACTTCATCCGCTTTTACTTGATAACCCGATGTGTGAGATAACAAAGACATATCTGGGACTTCACATGCGCTTTTGCTCCATAACCCGATTTGTTCTATGAGCAGGATATATAGGTCATGCAGCACTATTATATGCAGTCCATCACACCATTCTTAAGATGGCAATGGGATACACTTTATCGTATGTCTTTGACACTAATTTCATGCACAGTAACTGGAAAAGAAAGTACTGTTATCAGCGGATGGAACGTGTGCCCTGGCTACATTTCTGGATATTGATCACTGCGCTCTGTCGGCTGATCTGTCCCGATTATGTACTAGATAGCATGTTCTATGTACACAGACTGCTTTCGCTGCCTTGCCGCACGATAGTCGTCAGAAATGGCCAGCCTTCACTGGGGTGGTATGTGGCTTGTGCCGTAGTTTAATACATAGTTTAATCCTGGTTTCTATCCCCAGGTTCTGTTTAGGTACCTACTTAGATTGGAAGATGGGGTGGGTGGGGGTGTGGGGTTTTGTAAAAAAAATAACCGTTATCAACTGACTCAAACTGAATGGTATGCTTTCTCAGGTATTGGGCCTAATTGTCATAACTAACAATTAACAATGAAAAGGGGTACACTATTCGTATCATTCTATTTATGCTGGTCAGAGTATTTGCAGCAAGTCTGGTACATGAGTCAGCATAATCACCAACGTTGGAATTAGCATAGACCCAGACCTACATTTGCATATAGTGTTCGCTTGAAAAGAACAAGGACGACAAACATAGAAGAGAATGTCCGGCTAAAGGATTGCGCTAAAGCTTATGGGTTTTGTTCTGATAATAATTGTACGAAATGCATGTGAATTTACACATTAATAATATACAAGGACCTGTCACCATAGTAACAACTCTGAGCAGTAGATTTATTTAATTAGAACAACCGTAAAACAAAAAATTTCCTAAACAAGAACAAAAGCCACAAACAAACTGCATAAGATTCGATTGGTTTCGCAACTCATACGCGTACTGTATGAAATCAAGAAAGGTTGTGTGGTCCACGTTGTTGTGTAGTAAATAGTGATAACATTCTATAGATTTATGTCGTTTACCTTAATCACTAAACCGAGTGTAATGGTGCTTTGACTGGGACAAATTTTCTAACTTAGATACGCATTAGATACGGTAGCCAGAAAAGAAAAGAAAAAAAAAACGGAATGACATATGAAGAACGGTTAATTAATAAATAATGTTCTCAGGGGGTATCAGGGCCGTATTATCCATAAGGCTGACTAGGCTGAAGCCTAGGGGTCCACCAAGAGCAGGGGCCCATACAACCTTTAGCCATGACATGGCAATGCTGCGTAATCGAAAATTCCACATTAAAAAAAATTCCTACTCCATGCCACAACAATCAGACTACTGCTAAATTCCACCTTTTAAAATCATCTTTGGCAAGTTTGTATCAATTAAAAGAGCGCGAAAGTCGCGGGTGGATGTCGAGCTCGAAGCCTAGGGGCCCTGCCATGGGTTAATACGGCACTGAGGGGTATGTCTGTATTAACACTAAAGCTTCCAATAAAAGTTAAATCTTTTACTGCCACTGTTACTGTATCAGACATTACTCCTTCTTTCTTTTCCGACTCCTCTACCTAACACGAACACTTCACCAACCACCACCTAAAATTAATAATTTACCAACACCTACCTTCATTTCTTGCATCACCTTTGCTAATAGCGTTCCCAATTATTACCGTTGTTGATTTTTGTTGATGCATCATTTTTTTTACTAATATTTAAGCAAAACGTATGCCGACTACGATTGTCATTATTTCTACTTGTACAATTTGGGTTTGCAATATCAAAGGCGTTTGTTCTTCTGCAAAAATAGGACTATTTTATGTAGTAATACCATTGTTTATCTTATTTTCATTGTAACATATTTTTTCATCACTTGAATTAGCACTGCACCGACAATCTGGATAATATCCTTATCCGAAATTCAGTTTTGCTCCCCGCACTAGCAGCGCATTTATGCGAGCTTCTATACTGATTATTGAAAGGGTAAGCAAAATTTAATATCTGTATTGTTTACTCTGATAGGTTTATCTAGGTGCTATATGCGCAAACAAGAAGGCCATGTCATAGAGTGTATTTAGGAAAAGGGGCGTTGTTTAGATGAAATCTGCTGAATCATTAAGGCAGTTTAAGTTCTTTATACAATACTATACTGCGCATGTATGTCCCCAGCAGCATGGAATTATGGTGTATACATAGCGTTGACTGCTCATTTTTAGTGAACAGGTAAATAAGTACAATCTTGTTTCCTGGTATGTGTACCATCTATGCGCGTTTATAAGGCAAGTCCAACCGCAAACTGTACATATTAACATTTGCTGTATCATAATACACCAGCAGGTAGGGATCAGTGCAGTTTGTTAAAAGTAATCAAGATAACAAACAACATAGACCCTGATCTGCAGGCGACGTCTGTTACGACAGTTTAGGATCTATATAGTTTTCAGCCTTAATCGATTATAGGCGCAGAGAGAGAGAGAGAGAGAGAGAGAGAGAGAGAGAGAGAGAGAGAGAGAGACCCCGATGGCCTTCGTTTTATGCACTTTTCAAAATTGTACGGGAAGATAATGCCATGGTTAGTTTTCTTGCTCATCTGTTCAACCGTCCGTAAAAATAAAAAAAAAACAATAATAAAACCAAAATAAACAAACCAGAAAAGAACAAGTGAAACATAAACAAAAGAATACAAACAAGCAAACAAACCCCATGACAGTTACCTGTCGATAAGGTATGCGTGTTAAAAAAATTATTTGTGTTGCTCTAAACTCAGAGGGACGGTGTCAAAGGTTAAGCCACCTATATTACAATAATTTTGTTTCAAATGTTACAAATTGCGAACATACGTAATCACTGACATTCAACCAGTTAAACATACCCCGCTTTCTGATTGATTCAAGTCGGTGACTTCTCTCCCATAATCCCTTTTTTTCCTTTTAGACCTTTACCTTTGATAATAAAAAAAATCATTCTAGCCTGCTATTCATGTTTCAAAAGTAAATATTTATAACCAATAACATGTGGAAATGTATTTCCAATATTTTCCCGTATCCAATTTTGAGATATTCTATGATGACAACATTAGTTCTTTGTATGGAAAGCTAACTGATAAGACTTGAGTAAAACAAGAATTTTCACCTACCGGGTGTCAAGCCTGTTGTAGCCTGTATGTACAAACTTGTCAATTGTAGTAATAGGACAGGCTCGGCCACCATTTTTTTTACAGGTCTCTGTCATAAAAAGCTTATATTTTTTATGTATTAAATATACAAGCGTGTGAAAAAAAATTCATCCCCACGCGTAATAGTAGGGAAGGCTTGCCCACCATTGTTTTACAGGTCTCCGTTTGTTAATTTTACATGTAAAACAATATATAAACGCGTGTGTGAAAAAAATATATCCACGTGTACGCGCACGAGTTTGTGAAGAAATTACACACCCTGGGTTTGTCGCGCACTGATCGGTTGCTAGGTTTTAACCAAATATTTTATCAAGTCCGATTCGATATCGCGTTCGAGGGTCATGTATATTTATCGTCATAAATCCGTGCAGGGTTGATGTAGCATGACTAAAGAAATTTCTGGAGAGATTATAATCCATATCACCGTTGCACCAGGTTTGATGAATATTTCGTAACGTGTGAGTATCAACTCCGTTAAACACCTCTAGGATATTACAATTGTCTCTTATTACTTTTGGTATGTGGGTATATCGCGGAGTAACATAAATCATGTCAGTGTTCCTGTGTCTCCCGCGTGAAAATATACTAGCTGGAGTTTTTGTTTATCGAACACGCATGGAGCTTCATCGATATCGGTGATAAATTCAACAACATCTTCACCGCTTATCGATTTTTGCACTCTCCTTAGAATCTTTTAACACCTCATAACTTCACTGATCATCTACACTCAAAGCTACCAAGCATAGTTTATCCCATTTCATCCATTTCATAATCAGATTAATTTCCAATTGTGTCTTACGACTTCCAGATGGTTCGGTTATAATCATTCGAATATTATTTGGTAACATTGCATGATGTTTAATAGGTTCTTTTCGTTTTGAAGCTGCAAAGTCAGTAATTGTCATTAGATATAACATAAATACATTTGGGTTTATATTGTGTAAAACGTAGAAAACGTACGCCAACGATTGACCTAACTACTGTTACAACAAAAAATAACCGAGATGCAATCACTGGTATGAGTACAGAGTGTGGTATAATTTTTGTTTAGATTTGTCAGTTAAAAAAGGAAGGTGATACCGCCTCTGAGTTAACAAAACTTCAAGGAGCACCATGGGTTAAATACCCAGAGGAAAAACATCTTCCGGGATACCATATTGTGGTAGTGGAACTTGAATCGATATCCGACTTGATAATCAAGATCAACCTAAACCTGGTGAATATCCAGTAAACGATATCGATAAAGCCTGTCACGCGCATGATGTCGCGTACTGAAGTAAGGATCATTCACAACGACACATCGCTGATGTAACATTAATTCACGCGTTATCGATAAAGCCTGTCACGCGCATGATGTCGCGTACTGAAGTAAGGATCATTCACAACGACACATCGCTGATGTAACATTAATTCACGCATTAAATTCTATCACCGAAAAAATTAGCTACCTGGTTAATAAAAACTGCTATGAAAGGTAAGCTCGTATTAGATGCTGGTAATTAATAATAATATGGACTCAATTTATTATTCTCCGAGCGGATAGTAGAACGGTAATTCCGCGATTTTTAAACTTGCCAGCGCTGCAAATGTCAAAAAGGTTACAGCGCCAGATTGGTTATCCCGACAAGCGATATGGCAGATTTATTTACCACCTCCTAAGAAGATTCAATTTGCGCCTTTTGATGTTAGCGTCCCTACTGAAGTTCATCAATCTGATATAATATTTCTACCTCATGATACTGTCAAAAAACATGCTTACAAGTACGCGTTAACCGTTGTCGATATTGCGAGTAGATACAAGTTAGCAGAGCCGTTAACGACTAAGACTTCAGGTGAAGTAGTCTCCGCGTTTAAACAAATTTATACACGAGGACCTCTACGATCGCCGAATCTATTGCAGGTTGATCCGGTAAAGAATTTCAAGGCGAGGTATCATCAACGATGAAACAAATAAAACCGCTATCAAACGAGGACATACTGTAATTCATCGCGATCAGGCAATTGTTGAGCGGTTTAATCGAACGCTTGCAGACCGGTTATTTGGATATCAATACGCGAGGAAATTCATCAAAGATAAACTATCGCTTGAATGGGTTGTAAGATTACCCGGTGTGATAACCGTGCTCAATAATGAAATTACTCGGATGATCAATATGAAACCTGTTATCGCAATCACAAACAAATACATAAATAAACCCAAGCGTGAATTTTCAGCGCAGCCGGTATTATGTAACGTCACAGTGAGGTCTTGGTATGAACCACATGAGCTTGAAGGTAGTAAAAAAGAGATGAACCGGTCCTATCTGGAGTGTAACCGCGCATAATATATCCAGCGTTGTCACATCTAAATATAGACCAGCATTTTATAGATTTGATTCAACCACTCCACAGCGTGGCTTTACACGTGAACAACTACAACTAATCCCCGATGATACTCAATTACCACCGCGAGATCTTAATTAATATCATTAAATTTTATAACAACTCTTCGAAGTTGATTTAATTTTCTGACTCGAGATACTGCTAAATAAACTACATTTGACCACACGATGAAATCATCGATGATCCAAACAATCGTATCAGAGATGGTCAACCATTTAGATGAATGTATTTTTCATCGCGTATCCTAATTTCCATGGAGATTTTTCAGCACTCAACGCATCTTTTACGACGTTAATATCAACTAGTACAATACCATTCAATACTACATTTTGTCTTTCGGATTTTCCCGAGATATCAACATTTACATTTTGTCAACAGGTCTATAACACAACAGAACTGAATCCATCGAAAAAATTTCTTTATGTATTTGAAATAAATTTACTTGAAGTTCGTCTCTCAGTTTCTTTTTCTACTCGCGATTATCAAATTGGTTAGTTTCCACGTTTCCACAAAATCCCCGATGAGAGTTTTTTCATGAAATGTACTACGTGTTATATTACCTTGTATGTTATCCGTTTGTAATCTTATCGATGTTTTTAACTCGGTTAATTCGGGGTCAAGTGATCTATAAACGGTATTAATTTGCTCGTAATAATCTACAGTCGCTTTCAGCCACTCGTGAGGATTTGGTCCAGTAAAATGTGGCGGTTGACCGCACATTATCACAGCTGTGTTTTTCATTAAGATCAGCCGATTCACAATATCCGTGTAATGTTTCACGTTTTATTCTCCACGTTCACCATTCGCGCAAGATTATGGTTAACTCTTAAACGATTTTCCTATGTTCTCGATTAAAGTAAAATGAATCTTTGGCAACTCTGACCGCGATGTTAGAAAATCTGTTTATCATCGATAATAAAATAATGGAAACATAAGCGAGCAATGAAGATCTCAAATAGTGTACTGCGGTGATTCACCGTCAAAATATTCAACGACGGTTCCGATTTTTCCCCCGTTGAAAAACAAGCGTTTTCCCTAGATACAAATTTATCATCTTTTTCAGTGTTCGCGATTATAAAATCACGTTCAGGATCAGCTAAAATCAATCGCGTACAGCGTCGTTTGTGATCACAGGATCCACCTTGAGTACATTTACTGATTATTCTCCTGCCGAAATCTTTTGCGATTTTTCCTCGGCGACTTTTTCATCATAATTTTCACAAATTACAGAAGTTGGCAACCAAACAGAAGTCTGCGCTCGATACGATATAATCGCCTCGCTGACAGTCAACGACGTTAGCATCCTACAATCGAGCGTAAATCGTAATAATACTATTGGAGCCCGTTTGTCTTCTGAAAAATGTCTGCCAAACCAAACATAACAGATCAGGTGAAGGTTTTCAGCGAAGTTATATGATGTCACACGAGCGAATCCCGCTAAATCAAATTCAGGTAAAGGTCCTTTTATAGCAAATCTGGTAATTTCGTGAGTGGGATGACCGAACCGTGCATAATATTTACTACATTCATTGCGTCCAAGAAAACTTCCTGGGTAACACGCGATCATATCAACAGAATAATATTTTTATAAATATATTTGGCATTCCACAATACAACATGATATTATTCGACACGGTTTGCTCGTGTATCATCGAGAAATTCAAGTCTGGTTGGTTTCCACGCGTTCTCTTTTCGTACATTATGAGCTGCGACAGATGAAACGGTAAAACAATTACTCAATAATTCCTCTGTGTCACTCGAATTAATTCATCGCGAGTTTATTCATATCGTTATGGAGTCCTTCTGTACGTTATAATTACCCGTTAGGTCTTACAAATTGAGCAAACATCATCATGCTCGGAACTGTTAAATAACGAAACTGATACAGGATCAGTTTTACCTTACTGGGTAACATATTTAACGATATCTCTGGAATATTATATTACTACTCGATCTCTAGGAAATATTCTCACGGAATTATTCCACGCGTGGGAATTATGATCGATGATTTCAATCGGAGTTCCACATTTTATATAATGTTTTGACTGGCATAGTTTTTACGATTACCGGATTTTTTTTCTTTTCTAATTTGGCGATAGCATT
Organism: Unio pictorum; assembly: GCA_030141615.1. Taxonomy (NCBI): domain Eukaryota; kingdom Metazoa; phylum Mollusca; class Bivalvia; order Unionida; family Unionidae; genus Unio; species Unio pictorum. Next base: position 701,272 of record JARLTB010000363.1, on the reverse strand, counting down.
TATTGAAGCTCCAATATCTTTAATCTATTCCGACCATTTATCTATCTTAGATTGTCTCAACGCGGTTAAACCATTTAAACGTTTCCCATTCCTGAAATGTTCGATAACTCGTTCAGCTACACAATTTATCACCGATAAAACACTTATCCGGGGGACTTTTTTAATATCTGGTGGATTTAACGGGTAAATTCCATAAGCCACTACAGTTAACAGACATGTTCGATCATAGTATGCTCGGTCAATCCCGGATAATAATCCCGGATAATAATCCCGGATAATAATCCCGGTTTAGTTTTTTTTGGCGATGAGCTTCTCATTTGAGGTCAAGACGCGTTCACGGTGATTATAAACCTTCTAACTGTTTTTTGAAATTTTACGGAATTTTACTAAGTATAATATCGGAATAAGTCACGATTAATCCGGGATAATATTTCAGCTGCTCGCTCATCAGTCATAGTATTATTGTCTCGTGTTGTTTTATACGTTGACCAAACGTACTCGGCACCGTCCATGAGAAACTCGTATTTTGCGTGTTTCATACTATTTGTAATTTTTTATTTATATCTCCGAGGCTGTATTCGCCGATCTCAGTCAAAAACCAGCCGTTTCATAGGCGGAGTTATATCAGTAAATTTAGAAATTCTTTCATTATTATAATTAAAACAAATATTTACATAAAATATTTATATATAATGACTAACTGTAAGTGGTTAATGATAGGATCTACAACTCCTAATGGCAACTTCTGCAGAAAAGAGTTCTGTGGGAATCATATACAAAGTGTACGGCGATGAAACACAGGGCCACGAAAACTCTATATAAGAGGTGGTGTTGGAGTACCAAAAAACAAACAGAGTTGTGTATCGGAAGTGGCGGTATATGTTATAGAGAGCTTAAGTGGTATTGTGATAAAAAGATATCCTGCGTAAAGTCAAGGCTAAAGTTATAGAAACTCGCAACGATTCCGTTAACAAATTTAATGATTTAAACGAATAAATGTATATGTGATAAATGAAACAAAACGAATACCGATCTCACCCTGTTTACAATAACTACGAGGCATCTCGTTCCCATGGCGGCTCCAGATCAACCTAACCTAATGGAAAATAATATCGTTACGAGGAATGGAAGCGTACGGGGCCAAAAGGGACTCGTTATCTCTTAAGAGAGCCCACCTACACTACGCTGGGTATTACGTTCCCATGGCGGCTCCAGAGCAACCAAACCTAATGGAATGGTAAAATAACATGGAACAATACAAATAAACCTAAAATAAAAGAAATACATAAAGGTATAAACATCAAAAGTTATATTAACTACCAGTTATATAATCACTAAGGCAAGCGTCTTACCTCTTTTCTTCTCTTATGCTTCTAAATTCTTCCTTCTATATAACCCCACTGACAACACCTCATAACTGAGTTTAATATTACGAAGGTATTATAGGCCCCTAAAAAACGCGATACTGCTGTGGTTAAAGTATAACCACTAACACGCACCCCTAACTATGGTCCCAACTAGAGTGTATGAGGTAGTCTCAAAACCAAGACTATCAGGTCCAGCGACACAATGTTGCAACTAAAAATCTCATCATATATGCATAGGTTATGACCCCAAATTAGATCTTATAAGGTAGTCTCAAACCCAAGACTATCAGGCCAGCAACACAAGGTCGCAACCAAAAATATGCTAATTTAGAAAATGACCTCAGATTCATACACTATAAAGATAGTTAACCCCAAAACTATCAGGCCTTGCAGTAACTTAATAACATCATGCATTAACTAACAATGCAAATAGTTGTCATATGGGGTTATATATTCTATACAAAACGGCACAAAGAATTCCAAATTGATAGGGAAAAATACGGAAGCAAATTGACGAGGGAGCAAGGATGTTTAGAGTGAGAATCCAAAACAAGACACCCATGATGTATACAGGGAATCATCGAGTGAGTAGAGTCAAACAAGACACTCCAGAAGTATACAGGGACCAACCACAGGAGCAGATGGATAATCGGTCACTAACAAGTGATCATGGGATTCTCCAAACAAAAGGTCCCTTTTAGGGCTATTGTTTTTCATTGCCTTAATAGGGTCTTCCACTTGGTTACGGAAACCCTCCTTGACAACCGCTATCCAAAAAGCCTAACTTTATCATTTTCGGACCCACCGCTCAAAATTAACAATCTGATTCTCTATGACAGTGGTTACCTTTCAAATGACGTTTAGTCCTATTAGCAAAATAAATTGTTAGGGACATATAATATGTACACTTTTGTACTAGAAAATTGGCATAGTTAGGAACGTAATTTAATTCTTGAACTCTACCATCTGATGAATTGCATCGGTGGCTTACACAATTTTGGCATAGGGAAATCCAATAAAAAACTGGATTGAATTTGGAATAAGCGTACGTACTTTCGATTGGTTGATAGGTTGAGTGCGTGATGGATCTATTTCCACTCACCCAGGTCTAACATTCATATCATTAGTCCATTTTTATGGGTATGATATGACGACCAAATTAATAGCGCACTCTGTGCGCATAAATGCAGGAAGATGTGGCACCATTCCATCTTCTTGGATAAATTAAATCACTACCATATAAATAATTGGCAGTACAAAACAGTGAACATATGACCCTAGTAGCCGGTTTCACTTTAAATGCATCTATTCATTCATTCATCTCGCGGGATCGGACACATATTCAAACATTTTATTATACTTGATTATCGTCTAAAACGGTGACCACTTCCTACTACCTAATTTTATTCCTTTGTGCCTCAGATACCCCAGTCAACTCTGCTAATTTTCGACTTACAGTTTGATTACTACCTTACTGATACCCGCAGGCATAATTTCAGTACTAGGTAATTTTACAGGAGGTTTTTGAGGATTGTGTATTAATCTTATTAATCTATCTTCGACTTTAGGAAACGCCTCTCCGGCGAGATCACTAACAGCGCCAGTACCCTTATCACGAATAACACCGATTGCTGTCATCGATAATTGTTTTGCAAGTGGTAAAATTCTAGTGAAAAAACCCCGAATAAAATTTCCTAATCCATCTCCGTACATTTTTTTTTATATACTGTCAACAGTGAATTTACCACTCTGATTTTCCGTCGTCGTTGATCATGTATAATCATCTTATATGATGTTCCTTTATTTGACACAATTAATCACTATGATAGTCATCTATGATTTCATCGATAAGAGATCGATATATAGCGATATATATATAATACCACCTTAAAATAATCGCCTACAGATATCAACAGCTTCGTTTATTATTTCTTGGGAATTATTTCCAGCTCGTTTACCCCCGATGAGAACTTCCAACCGGGATACATCACCGAATATATTTTTTGGACAAACACCTAGACCACATCCTGTAATAAATACCTTTCGATATTTTGTTTCGACGACATTGGAATCACAGAGAACATCTTGAGATGGTGAGGATCTCCCTTTTGTTTGTTTTGTTTATTTTGGTGTCCCCACTTGTCTTCGTATTGGTTTTTGTCCCTAATCTCTTTGTATTCGTATTTCCATATCATAACTGGTTAATCCCATTTGGTATGCTCTATAAGATGATTCTCTTTTATTTTTACGACCAATATTTTTATTTATTTTATAAAACCAATCAACCCATTCATAACGAGATATATTTTTTATTATATCCGAGTTTTAAAAAACTAGCTCTTGAATGGTAACTATTAGTAGCAAAATTACCAAAAGCGGATAATTCTTAAAGGTTTTTTGCTTGAAACTCTCTTTTCTTATACCCTCTTCAGTAAATTTATTTATAAAAGAAACACCCCTTGGAGCTCCACCAACAGCACCTTCTGGTTCTTCGACAGGAGCATCAACAACTGGAGGCTTTGGTTGAGCTGTTTGAACAGTGGAATAATACCTTTTTTCTCTCTACATCGTCCGTGATAGCCCGTTTATTAGATATTGGAACTTTTTCGATAACAGTAGTAACAGGTTTAAATAACTGTTCTGTACTGGTCACAAAATCAACATGAGATTCCTAGCGCTGTTGAAGTTTTTCTTTAAGACTATCTCGTACTGGTACAAATTTCTTAAACGCGACTAATCGCTCTCTTGCTAACATCTAAACTTAAAACAAACGGAGACCTGTAAAAGAATGGTGGTCAAGCCTGCCCTATTATTACGCGCGGAGATGATTTTTTTCACACGCCTATATATATATATTGTTAACGAAACAGTTTATATAAGTGGTTGCAAAAAAACATATCATATGAAGTGTGTAATGATGTTTAAGTGACAATCCCTAGGTCAATGTAAAGAGTTGGGGTCGATTTGGTTTTGTGTAGTGAAAGGGTAATATTTTAAGTGGCGCAATGAGTGTTGAAATTAAATGAGTACGACCGGAATGCACACAATTAATAGAAGCTAAATTTCGAGCACAGTTACCGGTTAAGAAACATGTCTCTTTAGCATCATTTGAAGTACAATTTGTAAAAAAATATGAACAAGCCCCCATTTGAGCACATTGGAACTCATCGAAAAAACTAATAATGAGTACGACGCACACAAACAAATACAATCATAAAAGCAATTGAACTATTTTTTGTCTTCACTTAAATGAAGACAATTAGTTCACCGTACTTAGCCAAAATTTTAAATTATTTTAAAAAATCCATGAACTCTAAAAAATATCACATAATGATCCATTTTAAAGTATCTAATCATATAGGAAAACCTTGGATGATTTGAAATATGTAACAGGCTATCCTCACAATGACAGTATGTATATATATATATATATATATATATATATATATATATATATATATATATATATATATATATAAAATTTAAAAAATGCGTTATATACATTATAAGACTTTTTATTAACAACTTCAAAGACAATTAAAAAAATTAAACACCAATTATACATATTTATATCAAACAATTGATTAATTAAGTAAAATGTTTGATTGGACTAAGTCGTTAGTGTCCTAGATGAAGCTCTGATAAATTTAGTGTTCAACATATTTCAGAGGATACTGGGACTTAACGTTCTGCGTCCACTTAGCTTTGCCTCCAAATCTTTCTCAAATGATACCCACACAATGCTTAAAAAAAGGCCTTGTAAATTAAACAGTATCAAGTCCTATTCGGGTACAAACTACCAAAGAAATGTTAAGCCTCATCAAAGAGCTTTAGGCAGTGAATCCACGAAAGTTTGTTTTGAACAGCGAGTCAGTGAATAGCAAAGAAGCTGGAATCGATTTATATCAGATATAAAGCAAGATTACTCTGAAGGAAAAAAGTCAAAGATCATCGACACAGCCCGTTTGAAAGACCAGTTTGATCCTAATAATAAAGACGCGGAAAACGTTAATGAAAAGACAACCCTGGCATTAGTCAAGGTCGAATGATTACGTGGTGCATTCCTAGGGATGTACATCTTACCCCTAAAAACGTGCTATCCAACGGCCAATCATGGCCTAACTTACAAATGCTTGTGGAAAGTAGGGTTTCATATTGTCCACAGTCTAGCTGACCTCCATCCAGGCGGACCTCACTAAGTCCAGATCTGCAAGAATCATAAAGTGACAAAGGTTCTTGACATTGATGTCTGCAATTAGACCCACATTCTTAAACTATCCACGACAACTGGAGTTTTACTGCTGTGACTACCTCAATAAAGTGTAGGACAGTCATATATGGCTAGGCCGTGGTTATTTCTACTGGTATTTCGTCGAGGTTAAAGAAACAAATGATTCCATCCCGCTCACTAATCGCTATGTCATGTAGCCTGGTATTACATTAGAGTAATAAAATCAACATAAAACACACTTTTGTTGGAGAGTTTGTGCTGACTAATGGTGTACCTGCCGTCAGACGAGGACATATGGTATTATATCTCTGGCTGCAGCTACAACAAACAATAGCTCATTGACAACATCATATGGGTTTCTTCGAAGCCATTTCTGATCTCACTATTGTCTTCGACCGAACGCAGACGAACTCTCGAAGAGACACTGGTCAGTATCTCGCTTGATTTTGGGTCTAATGGGGCATATAGTTTCCAAACTGGAAAACAGTGGGTTAAGCTTGAACTTTTAGGTGTACACTGTTCTTAATGTCCAATATGCAAGTTGGACATACATCAAAATTAATTGTACTATATGTTTTCTACATATATTTCTCAGTACTGACATTTGATCTGTGTGACAATCAATACAAGTCATATGTTAAGATAAAATACAAAAGGCTGACTTCACGGTGAAGTTCTTGTCAAAGGTTCACGGGCATTTCTTGAGAGGCTGCAATGTAAACAGAATATCATGCAAATAACACAGATTTCACTTCCGGATCATCACCAAGGCCTTATTACTCAATGTGCACTGTCGCCAAAATACACAAAGACAACTACTCTCTGGGCTTATATTTACAAGAATAAACAATGACCTTTAAATCCCGACCAAAATGCATCAAAATAACTCTTCTATCAATACCAAAATGAGAGAAAAAAAAAATGTTCTAAAAATAGACTAGGACTACATTCGTTTGTACTGAACTGGAAATAATAATTGTCATGCGATTCCAGTTAGACACAGATCTACTGCAAAATAATAACGCCACCGATAATGTGAGGTAAAAGTTGAAAACACTAACTGTAATACACATTTAAATAAATTATGTTCAAATGAGAAATAAATCATTTCAGAATAAAGTCATTTCAAGTTTAGAAGTATAATTTGATCAGCTTAAATGTATGGCCACCATTATTATTAATTTAAGTACCTTCTTGAGATATATTCCAATGTAAAAGAAAAACACCCCCTCTCCCCCAAAAGACAAAGCAAAAACGCCCAATCAGAATTTGGACAAAACATAATACAAGATACATCGGAAAAAGGTTACTAACATTTACTGAAATAATCAAGTGCATCTATCAAATATATCCATCTGTTTAAAACGAACATACTGACAATGTTTGCAAATCGATTGTGTTTTCCGAGTGTATGGTTCCTTTTCATGTTATACTTTGAAGTTTGAAACGTTTGCTATACCAGTGAAATCACCATATAACTGACAATTAAGGGACAACAAATTATTGCTTGATTGATATGTGTTAATTGTGTTATAGTTGAAAACCAGATAAGTTTTGAAAGGAATACACGTATGGTATACTTTATGAGAAGGAATCGTTTATCAAATTCATGTCAGGGAACAACAGGTCATTAATTTCCACATCATGTGTCGTTTGCAACTCAGATGAGACATGTAATATTAAGAGATTTGCGTCATCAAAATGTGGAAATTGAGTACTTAAACAATGCTAAGAAAATGCTGAAATTTATATTTAAATTTATTGGCATTGTAAAATGACATAATGCCTGGACCCTATATTTAGCTTCTGACAGATAATATTTTTAAACTATAGAGCAAACAACAGTTTAAACATTTCGCTTGCCTTTAAAATAGTGATTCCTAAATGTTTTAACGCGAAAGAAGAAGAACATAAGCAAATGGGACTTCATAACAATACCGTTGCTCATTTCTATGCTAATTCATGAATAACTCAATCGATATGTCTAAGGTTAAATATCCGGTTTTGCTGTCAAAGAATATAATTGCTACAGCTTTTGCGAGACAAGCCGGTAATTAGAGCACGTCACGTAAATTTGAAACCTTTGTTCTGTGTCACTACAACGCTCTCACTGTGGACCTTTCAAGAATCCGAAACCACTTATAAATCGGTGATCTCATTTATCCTATATCTGTTATAAAAAAACAAAAAACATAATACACTCAGAATATGTTTCAAAGTCTGACAGCCTATTTTCAGTTCTTGTGAAGCTTTACCTTAACATATTCTTTAGTAAAGTTGAAGCCGATCTGTACAGTATACACACATCTATTAGCCCCATTCAACGGTAAACGCTCAATCATCTCAGCGCATACTATTCCTTATGAGTATTTAGTAGAAGAAACAAACGTAGACCCTTATCTGTTGGCGCAGTCTGCCCTGTCAAAACAAGATATATGTTGCTTACAACAGGACGGACTTACACGCATATAAATACGGTATAATATGAAACAGATGACTAATGATTTGTGCATAATGTAAGGAGCAGACGATTGAATTATAATTTTATCAGAATACTTCGAACTGGAAACAGCACTGTTTCTGAAAATTTGAAAGTGTAAACATATTATTTTGACGGAGAGTGTATAATATTCATGGGGATTTCCGTGCCAAACTATTGATGTTTCTTTCCTGGAAGTGCCTGAGCTTTTGGGGAACAGAAAAGACAAATTCATAACACTGTTTCTGAAAATTGGAAAGATGTAAGCATAAGATTCGGACGAAGAGAGTAATGTGCTTTATCCTCATTTTCCAGTAATATTTTAACCGATCTCATCTTAATAAATCGAATGACTGAATACATGTATATCGTATGCAATAGTCCCTCATTCTCCTGTGCTAATAGTATATATATATATATATATATATATATATATATATATATATATATATATATATATATATATATATATAATGTTTAATTCTCTCTACGTTTTCATATTATGAAAAAATTAAATCAAGTACGATTTTGTTTTACTTCAATTTTTGCTGATTTATTTGGAAGTGCTGACAAATGACGTATGAATATGGATAGAAACGAGAGTTGTTTAAACAATTACTTTAATTAATAATGACATATGTATTGACTCCAGTTTGCCAAAAACATTTCCTTTTATTACTTTCTTCCTATAATTAAGTTCCAAAATTTGTCTTAAGTCTAGAAAACAAATGATGCAAGAAAGAATACAGCTCCATATCCGGTCATTGATTGGTCAATTTCTTTTTTTCCAATCCAAAAAGCGTTTGGTTTTTATGATACGTTTACGTCCAGATAATAGGAAAAAAACTATATTCATCATTGCTTTAGATGCGTGCTGAAATCCATCGATAGGAAAGAAACGCGACATTATCATGCTTACCTAAGTTATATTATTTTGTCGTAAAAGACGAGATCGCTTGCATCGACAATTTCCTTTAAATGTATGGTTAATATCATAATTCCGATAATAAACAAATAAAGCTCAAGATGATCTTGTTGACGACATCCTATTTCACGACTAAAATGGACGGAGTTTGTCCATTATTTATTTGTACAATTTTAGAGTTATTACAAAATAGTTTAATCCACTTAAAAATAGAACCACCAATGTTGAATTATTGTAAACCTTTACCACAAAACCCCAGGTAATTAAATCGAAGGCTTTTTTAAAGCCTATTAACAATTATACAAAAACATATCTATTTTAATTATCTAATTATCCCATACTACCATATCAATGTCTGGTATTTTCCACACTGATTTTATCTTCATAAATCATTTATATGTGACATTGATTGTTAATGGAATGACGTTTTATTCTTAAGTGCAATAGAACGCGAAGCTATATTATTGTCAATATTATCGTCAATATTTAGGTCTCCATTTTCTTTGACTATCTTCTGTCTTTGTCGTATTTTGATAGACATGTGATGACGCATGAGTCTGAAAATCTTAAAGTGTTCTCACAGTATATCCATAATTTATTGATCTGCGTAGAAATCCTCCACTAGTCTTTCAAATGAATCTATTAAACACTGTCGTTAATCCACCTGCGCCTATACTTTTACCATTTTTCTATGAAGACTCTCGCATGATTTTCTTTCGTCTTGAATAAGTTTAACATAGTGATTAAAATATCTTTTTTTAGTTTATGAAATATATTTTTCATCATGTTGCGGAGTTTTGCTTTGGTAAATTTCCAAGTAGAACTGTTTTGTGGACTTTTTTTTAAAGCTTTAAAAGTATTTCGTGCTTTTTCTGCCAACCCATACCATCGATTTTTAATTTAGTATAAACTTTCTATGTATTTTGCTTTAGATTCGTTTTGTTCTTCTTTGTTTTTTTTTCTTTTTCCAGTGCTTCATCTTATATGTAATCCAAGAATCCGTTGTGAATTTGCATTATTTCCAGCTTTTTGTATTTCATTTATCTAGTTCCTCTTTTGTTTTCCTAAATCAAATATTAAATGATGTCGGATTTTTTTTTAGTTTCAAAATTTAAAAGAATAATTGACCATTGCAAGATAATACTAACAATAAAGTAAAATGTCTCTAAAATGTGATTTGTAAAATGTTGTGTAATTTATGACCAATTACCTAGCAATAAACAACACTTAATTCTTCAGAGATACCACATGATCCACCTGTAGAATAGACAAAGGCTGAATCTTGTAAAGGCATGTACTAAAGGTAATTATTAGAAACTGTGGGAAACATTTTTTTGCAGAATGGATGCAATTTTGATTTCATCAAATAAACCCAATTCACGTAAGCCTTCAGCTAATGATAATCACCAGAATTGATTCATAAACAAATTTACAAACAAATTGACAACATTATGCGCCAGGAGTCACAAGATATACATACATACATACATACACACACACACACGTACGTACGTACATACATACATACATACACACACACACATGCATACACACACACACACACACACACACACACACACACACACACACACACACACACACATACATACATACATACATACATACATACATACATACATACATACATACATACATACATACATACATACATTACGTGGCGGTGGTGATACTTGGGGTAAGTAATAATAATTCATTAGTAGTAGCAGTATCAAAACTGTGTTTGTTGTAACAATAGTATTAGTAGTATTAGTAGTACTAGTTGTAGTAGCAGCAGAGAGGGTGGACAGACCGAAACTATTTCAAGCAAACAAAATCTGTTTCAAACAAAGTCCTAAAAGATTTCAAACCGAAACTATTTCAGACAAAGTCCCAAAAGATTTCAAACCGAAACCAATTCACGCAGAAAAAAAAAGAGAAATGGTTTCGGTTTGTCACGTTAATGACAAAGTCTCTAGACAGACCCGACAGACCCGACAGACCCGACGCTGATGTTGCTGCGGAGACGAATTGTTATGGTAAAATTCTTTAGTATTTCACAGACAGACTAATTTGTAAAACCTCTCCTTGTAAATCAATCAGATTATTGGACTGGTCAGTGAGTTTGAAATTAATTCTCGTTAATGAATCATTATGACATCACATATAGACTGAATTAATTGGATCTTCAATGATTAAAAATCCGGGTGGACCTGTTGGTGCAAATGAGTATAAATTATATCCCTGCTAGGCTTGATTTGATCTTTCGAGATTTATTTGGTAACTTCCTTCAATAACATCACATAACTGGATTCACTGCAATCACCGAGGATATATTGAAGTTTTGAGGAGCAATATGCCTACCACCAAGGTCTGGGTCATTATTATGTTTGAGGATAGTTGTTTGTTGTTGTGTTATTTTTTTCCATGCGTCGTGAATCCTTTTAAAACCATCATCGATGGCATCATTGAGAGATTTTGTTTTAGTTCTGGTGAGTTATAGCCTGGCAACTTAAAATCGGGGTGGATATCTTCTATGCCTATATTAAGTTTCTTTGCAAATTCTGTTCTCCTTTTAGGATTATTATGATCTAATATAAATCGAGCAAATCGCGAATTGAAAAATTCCATTACACATCATGTATTTTATTACACATCATGTATTTGATGGCTTCATCTCGGTTATGTGGGGTTTTACTAATTTCTTCTATGAAGTTATTTTTCAATTTTTCAAAACTGGAATTCATATCCGTGAAGTCTTTGTTCATGTTGAATTCCTTTATTACATAATACTTATCGTCCCTGGATCCTTCTAACTCAAACAAACCACGAGCAAAATCAGAATGATTTAGTGGTTCAGCATAATAGCTTAAACTATTTGTGAATGCACCGTCAATCCAACCACGATAACTATGATAATCTTCCTTCGTTGAAACTTTATTAGATTTTTTTCGGTTTAGGTCGAGGTGGGATTTCAGGCCATCCTAGCACGGTTCTTATCGAACTATGATAGATATCTACGACATACCCGGGTGAGTTTATCTCAATCGCGGATGATAACGTCGGCTCGTGAGCTGTTATAGCGATTTTCGATTCTTTTCCAGTAATGGATTTTATTATGCGTTGTAATTCATTATTAATTTGTTCAATTTGGTAGGACCCAGATGGTATGGAAACAATGTTCCAGTCAGGAGTTCCGATTTGTTTATTCTTACTCGCAAACACCAAGAAATTATTCGGTTGTTGACCACCAAATGGTGTTGACCAACTGTGATACACTCGTGCTATCTCCTTCACGGGAACCTCAGTAGGGAAATTCACACTGAATTCAGAACCCATTGAGGTTATTGAGATCAGGCTGGTTTTCACCGGGGTGGTATTTTCCGATATTCGTTTAAGTAGTTCTTGCGATGTTGCCATTGTTATTATACGCATGTTGTTTTTCTAATTTTGACATCGCGGAATCATAAACACGTACCATCGCTGAAACTCACTATCGGATAATAATGTGTCATCGAGGGAAGATGATATCATCGAGGGTAATTGGGAGTACGCGGTTGACACAACATTGAACTTAACTACCTAATACTGCAGTTTGCGCTGGCTGCATGATGATATTTTTTTGATATAATTGAAATAATTTCCGCGATTGTTGTCGTCGCTGATAAAACAATTTGGAACAGCTATCGGGTCAACCATTGTCACTGAAGAGAGTATAATACCAGCTCCGGTGATTACACCTTTTACCGAGTACACGGTAACGTCAACTGCGGTGATTCTTCGTCGATATTTGTTTTACTTTTACTTGATGCTCCTCAGTGAGTGTTTTGAGTTTAGTTTAAAATTCTCTGACCTGATCATAGCGATACAGTTGTGACGTTGCCAATGATGACATTTTATTTATTATAATAGATTTCAAATTGCTAGCGTTAAATTCGCAAGCCTTGAAAATCCAATGGATTTTTAATTCAGTTGTTACTTAAATCCGCTACGAATTCCACATACCATGTTACTGAAACCGTAGCCAAATTATTATCAGTGGATATTATTGTGAATATTTCAGCTGTTTCCTTGTAGATGATCGTTAATATCATATTGTTGACCCCAGATGAACTCGTTGATGAAATATTAAACTGAGTCAGCGACACTAATGTTACTCGATAAATACCTTTGACGGCCGAGGTGATATTTAATATGTTATTTTGTGGTGTCCACGTAAATGATTCGTGTTGGATCGCGTACACATTATTTGCGATATTGTTTTGTTCGTTAGGGATTTTTTTTCAAGTTTTTCTATCATCCTCGGTAGATCATCCCTGATGACATCGTTGGTCGTTTTAATATCTTCGCGAACAAATTCTTTTCGCCGATAAATCTCAGTTATTTCATCGAGTTTCGTGTTAATACCAAAGATATCTGTTTTGATTTCTTCGGGTTTAGCATTTTTACCAAAAACATTATCGACGGCATCATCGTTTTTGTTAAAGTTTTTACGTAACGTAGTAAATTGTTCGATATGAGCGTCATAATTGGATCGCAATTTTGACAAAGTATCCTTGGGGGTTTTATCTCTGTTAATTTTGGTGTGGTCACCGGTGGATTTTGAAACAAATCTAATAGAGGTTTGTTAATATTGTCAACTATATTTTTTTTGTAATTCAGAAAACCGATCTAATTTAGTTAGTTATATGGTCGTCAGATTCATCGCGCAGTGTTGTAATGGTTCTAAATTGTTAATTCTAACCACAATAGTTGAAACGAGAACACCCGGATTGAGTTTACCCTCCTTGGAAAACAACGCGATAGTATCTTCTACTGCGTCGCGTAGTTTAACTAAAATATCATCCAGGGAAATATTATAGTTTTCAATTTACCCTGACGATCTTGAAATACAACTATTTCATTGGGATCAACACTTGCGATATTTAACATTTCAGATATTTCATCTTCGATTATTTTTTTTACATCACCGGTTGCAGATTTTTATTCGGATTTTGCAGGCTTGATAGAGATCTCCCCCAAATATCAATCATGTTATTTTATATAATTTCTCTCTAAAAAGCGATTACTCGTATATTCGTGTACGGTTTTATGGGGTTGTTTTCCCGATGATGAAATAGCGTTGAGTACATTCAATACTTCTATGCCGCATATTGGTGGGTCATTCATTTTCTGTGTTGGTAGCGTGGAATACCAGATATGAGTTTTTAAGCGGTTTATATAACTCATAAATTCTTTAGGCGGCGCTAACCCATATAAAACAATTGCACGCGGATCAATCGCGTATGCAACCCAGTGAGTTCCAGGTTCGGTGCTGTTATCGAGATTAATGATACCGGTATCAACGTTGTTTGGTTGTTGTGGTAATTGATCTCTCATAAAGACACCTCAGAAGTTTTTTTTTTATCGCTAGTGTTTTAGTAGCATCGAATAAATCAGAATTTGACATCGGCGACAAAACCTTTGGTTCTCGAGTTAATAAACTGTTCCTAGTCTCAGACCCGTTCCCCTGTACCATGAATACAGAGTTCCTGGTAGTCTTTGACAGTTTCCTGATCGTTTCTTGTTTTTGTATCCCTGTCCAGTTGCTTTCTTTAGTGCCATCCCTGCCGCTGTACCAACGGCACCTAGCGCGGTGGCTTTTGCTACCGCTGGGGCCGCAGCCGCAACCAACGCTTGTAACGCAGCAAAAAATGGAAATATACCACCTGATTTTATCATGTTCTTAATTGCGGCCTCAGAGAGAGTGATCTGAACACCTTTTCTATCTTTGATGGCATCATTGAAATGTTTTATCTGACGACTTCTCAAAGTCAATTTATTTTGACCATCATACATCTGATTGTGCTTCAGCGATATTGTGGTTCCACATTTTTACCTGATTCCGATTGCAATTTTTTAATTTGAGTTAACGTAACACTAACATGACTATATGACATTTTATTTAATCCGATATTGTCTACATGCTTTCCATTGGCATATCAACTACCCTCATTCTTTCACCAGCACCCTCGATTAGCATTGATTTTTCGCTGAGAATAACAGCAACTGGTCTGTAAGTCGGGATAGTGACAACACCACCTGCGACCGGACGGGTTACACGATCTCTGAAGTGTAAGCAGCAGAGGGGGTGAATCGGACATCTCTAATTGGGTTAGATTTTAAGCAACATATTTTAAGTCTCCTTTTGCCAAATGGAGCCTTAACAATTTTAAAGCCCTATTTGTCAAATTGGGGGAATCTCAAAACCTCTTGGGTTTAAGCAAAATATTTTAAGTCTTCTTTTGCCAAATGGAGTCTCCCTCGAAAAGCGTTAAAAAAAGCGTCGATTCGGTAAATTCCTCGAAGACGCCATTGTCGCCACCCCCTCTGCTGATATGAGTTAACCAAATATTTTATCAAGTCCGACACGATATCGCGTCCGAGGGTCTGATAAATTTATCGTTACAAATCCGTGTGGGATTGACTGAGCGTGATTAAAGAAATTTCAACATCGATTATGATCCATATTACCGCAGCACCAAGTTTGCCAAAAATTTCTTAGCGTATGAGTATCAACTCCGTTAAGCACACACAAAGTAAATTGCAGTTATTTCTGGTCACCTTCGGAATTTGTGTGTATCGTTGAGTGACATATATCACGTCAGTGTTTTTATGCCTACCCCTGGAAAATATCCTAGCGGGATTCTTTTGATTGTCTAACATGATATCATCATATACGACCAAATTGTTAACATCTCCATCAATATCATCAATGTCCGGTGCTTCATCGATATCGGTTATAACTCAATAATACCCTCCCCGGATTCTTCTACCGCGCTGTCGTTAAAATCTTTTAATAATTGTAACATAGCTGACCATCTAGACTTGGAGCTATCAAATACAACTTGTCCCATTTCATCCATCTCGTTATCAAATTAAGTAGCAGTTGTGTCTTGCCACTTCCAGATGGTCTGGTTATAATCATTCTAATTGAATTCGGTAACATCACATAGTGGTTAATAGGTTGTAGTCGTCGGGTAGCTGAATAATCAATTACATTCATGTTATTATATATAAATTATGGATTTATATTGTGTGAAGTGTAAGGCGCGTACTGGCACAGATGACTTGACGACGATTACAACTCAAAATAACCGATCGACACTTTCTGGTAAGTGTTTACAATGTAGTAAAAAGAAATTTAGATTTGTTTCCCTTGATAAATCAAAGGAATTAAAAAAAAGGAGGAGGTGATATTGCCGCAAAGCTAACTAAACTACCGGGAACACCGTGGGCGAAGTATCCAGGCGAAAAACATCTTCCAGGGTATAGTTATTGTGGACCCGGGACTAGACTCGATATCAGACTCGATGATCAAAACCAGCCTCGACGTGGTGAAGAACCAATAAACGCTATTGATAAGGCGTGTCATGCTCATGATGTTGCTTATGAAAGCAGCAATCTGCAACATAGACATATCGCAGATGTGAAATTGATTCACGCGTTGAATTCTATCACTGATAAATATTTCAAAGAAAAATTGGCTTGATGGTTAGTCAAATCAGTGATGAAAGGTAAATTGATATTAGGTGCTGGTATTTAATAACAACATGGAATCTATTTATTATTCTCCAAGAGGATACTGGAGGGGTAAAGCAGCAATTGGTAAACTCGCTAGTGCAGCATTGGTGAAATATACCACCGCGGCTAATTGGTTATCCAAACAGGCGATATGGCAAATTTATCTACCGCCGCCTAAACAAATTAACTACTCGCATTTTGATGTGACCGTTCCCAATGAAGTTCATCAGGCTGATATATTATTTCTGCCGCATGATGATGGTTACAAATACGCGTTGACTGTAGTTGATGTTGCGAGTCGATACAAACAAGCAGAACCGTTAAAAACGAAGTCATCAACTAAAGTAGCTTCTGCATTTGAAAGGATTTATCGACGGGCTCCTCTGCGTTGGCCAAATCTATTACAGGTTGATCATGGCAATGAATTTCATGGTGTGGTTCTATCAACGATGAAGAATCATAATGTCACCATACGACGAGGACATACTGCATTACATCGTGATCAGGCAATTGTTGAACGATTTAATCGTACACTTGCTGAGCGGTTATTCGGATATCAATACGCGAAAGAATTTATTCAACATAAACGATCCCGTGAATGGGTCAAGAGATTACTAGGCGTGATTACTGCCCTGAATAACGAGATTACTCGAACGATTAATATGAAACCTAACAACGCCATTAAAAAGAAGTATATACCCGTACAACCGCAAAAAAGATTTTTCAAAACAACCAATACTCGGTAATGTCACTGTTAGGTATTTATACGAACCAGGAGAGCTCGAAGGTGGTAAAAAAGGACTACTGATCTTATTTGGAGTGTCACCGTACATAAAATATCTAGTATAACACGATCTACGGGTAGACCAGAAATCTATAGATTGGACTCTTTCCTGACCCGCCACAACCGTTTAAATAAACTGTTTTATATATACATATTGGATCAGATATCTGCGGTGCGTTAAATAGTTCTGATATTTTATCACCTTTCAAATATTTATCCTCAATCGTAATATCTGCTGATTCGAAATAATCACACGGTATTTCCTGCTTAATTCTCCACGATCCCCAACTCTCGTCACCAGTAGCTTTGCTACCGCTATTGAATTCAGCCACTGCGTTGCTGTGTTTCATGTTTATGTAAAATAAATCAGTGGCGACTCTAACTGCGGTGTCAGGAAATATATTTATCATCGAAAATAAATTGATAGAAGCATAAGCCAGCATAGATGCCCTCAAATGTGTATACTGAAGACTGTGTCCATCCATCGTTGTAAGTAACAATTGTACCCAATTTGGTTCCATCGGACAAGATATACACTTAGATGTTACATCCGCGATTACAAAATCGTATTCGACGCTATCTATAATCAATATCGTTTATTGTCGTATTTGCCACCCTGAGTGAATTTACCGATTATTCTTCTAGCGAGATCTTTTGCGTCTTTGTTTCTGATTTCATATAACAGTTTGAACCAATTCATGATTTATTCTTCGTCGAGATCAGGGAATTATTTTCGTTGTTCGCTGATTATACTATCTAGATCAGGTTGTGGTGGTAACCAGACCTCAGTCTGTGCTCGATATGATATAATTGCTTCACCGACAATCAGCGATATCAGCATGTTACAATCGATCATATACCGTAATAGCACTATTGGCATCCAATGTTTCACAGACATGTGTCTACCAATCCAAACATAACAGCACGGATGAAGTCCTGTAGCCAATTCAAATAATACCACACGAGCTAATCCGGTTAAATCAAAATCAGGCAGTGGTCCATTAATAGCAACACGGACCATCTCGTGTGTGGGATTTCCAAATCGCTTGAAGTATTCAGCGCATTCTCCGTACCCGAGAAAACCCCCGGGATAACACGCGACTATATCAACTGAAATAATACTTTCACGGTCGTATTTTGTATTCCATAATCCACCGTGGTTGTATTCGATGCATCTTGATTTGATGTCTGTGAGAAATTCAGCTCGCGTTGGTTTCCACGAGTTTCTCTTTCTCGCAAAATAAGCTGGAACCGACGAAATTGTAAAGCAATTTGTTAATAATTGTTCGTCGTCGAAACTCTTCGAAAAACTACTAGCTAGTTTTTTCATCTTGTCATGGAGGGCTTCGGTACGGTATGATTCTCCATTGGGTCTTACAAATTGATCGATTCCACCCTCGGGGTTTTCAGCGCTGTGAAGTAACCACACTGACACAGGATCGTTTTTACTCAACTGGTGAATAAAATCGAATAATTTCTCTTCTCCGGAAACTTCCGTGGGTATATATTTTATCGTTCTATCCCGCGGAAATATTGTTACCGCAGGTGTCGATGAGTGATCGTTATGATCAATAATTTTGATTGGGGTTCCTTTTGATTTATACTTAGGTTCGTATAATAATTCACCGGTTATCGTCATTACCGATATTGGGAATCTTAATGATGTTTCTAATTCGGCTATATCCTGGATAGTTGCCCCTCGCTGTTTCACTGTTAATCCCCACTCGGTTATTCTCTTGCGTCTTAGATCAGTCAATTTATTCCCCCGGGATGCATTTGTGAAGTGTTCTATTATTCGTTCTGCTACATAATTCATTCTTGAGAGAAGTCAATAATGACAATTTCATGGGTTTTAGTTTCAATACTCGGTTTATCATTTAACGGATATATGCCATAAACAACTGCTGTTACAGGATAATATCTCTCGTAGTACGGTTTGTCAATCCCAGTCAGAATTCCTGGTTTGGAATCTTGACTAACATTGACAGTTTTTTTTATATTCAAGATGGGTTCAAATTTATCCCTGATGATCCAATCTCCGGTGTCTGAACGAATAATGAATTTCACTCTAAAAAAAATATCTTTTCCGCGTAAGATGTGAGATTATCACTGCTGCGCTTTTATCGTTCATGGTAGCATCAACTTCACCATTGATTCGAAATGTCGACCAACAGTGAGATGCTCCATCACGCTTGAATTCATTAAAACAATCGCTGATTTTACCCAACATGGTTCTATCACGAATTTTACCCTTTGGTGTATCAGAGACTCTATCGAGATTGATTTTAACATTTTTTCCTTGGCGTAATTTTTGATAATCTCTCGAACCTCTTCATGCTATAATTAAAACAAGTATTTAAATAAAGAATTTATGTATAATGAATCATTGCAAATGGCTTATGATTGGATCAACAACCCCGTGTAACAAATCATGCAGAAAGGAGTTATGTGGGTATCATATGCAAAGTTTTCGACGTGGAAGCCTTGGCCCGATCCCTTGTATACGATGTGAGGTAGGGGTGCGTGGTAAATCACAGTTGTGTCTCAGTTGCGGTGGTAAGAGATACAGAGAGCTGAAGCGTTATTATGATAAGAGAATCAAAGATTCTACTAAAAACTCCATCAAAGATTCCACTAAGAACTCCATCAATAACTGTACCTCTGATAGCGTCCTTGACTCCGTCAACGACAAAGTCATAAGAACTCCTCAAGACTACATCAGAAGATTTCCAGATGTAATCATTAGACCAAACAATGAATTAGACAAATGTTATTATGTATACAAATGAACCAAGAATTCCGACCGCATCCCGTGATCAACAACTATGAGGCATCCAGTGATGGTATTATCAGAAACCGTAGATTAAAGAAACCAGTTGGTGTTGCGAGTAATCAAGGATATTTGAGGTTTCGCGCTGGAGGGAAGAATATTACTGCCATCGTTTCGTGTATGAATGTTTCCATGGATTGATCAAGGATGGTTTTGTTATCGATCACATTGATTCCAATCCTAAGAACAATTCTTTATCAAATCTGCAGGCTGTTACACAAAGTGAAAATTTAAAACGAGGAAAGACTGGACAATACTCGAAAAAAGCGAGACCTGTAAGATCTTTTAATACAACAAATAACGAGGAAATAGTGTTTTAATCAATAGCTAACGCTGGTAGTTATTTCGATATTTGTCGACCTTTTGTTCAATTTGTCGCAGAGGAAATTTATCGATCTGCGATTTCAAAAAAGACCGGGCAAAGGATTAAATTCGTTTATGTAAAGACACCATCTCTGGAAATATATTTTTCATATTAGAAATATATAATTATCAATAATATGAATTCTTAAAATATCAATGAGGTTATAACCGAAATTTTAATTTTCAAATCTCAAGGGATTTACATATCAGATAGTTTAAACTGCGACCAAATTATATCCTACTTCCAGGACATTGAATACAGCACTAACAGTAACAAAAATGTACTACCCAAACAATATGCACTGATAAAACGAATTCAGAATTCAATTCGCGATTCTCTTTTATGTTGTGACGACGTCAGTAAGTTTGTCCCGTTATTTACTATCGTGGAAAAAATAAGAAAAGAAATTAGGGAAGGAATATGAAGTAAAAAGAGTAATTAATTCAAAAATCAGAAATATAACATTGCTAATTGAACAAAACAAAATACCCCTTCGGATAGTCTGTTTTAGTCAACAATAGCGGTGAAATTATATACTTGTAGTTATCAATGAGTGTTTTACTACAAGGAAAATGTAAACTTTCATAGTAAAATATTTTTTTATTACTGAAATTTTCATAGTAAATACCTTTTTTTAGTCGATTTTGATCGATTTTGGCCATTTTTTGACCGATTTTGGCCATTTTTTGACTGATTTTCAGTGGTGTCCGTCGGGTCTAAACGACGATGCTGCATGAGATTTCCCGTAGACTTTTCCGCCTAAAATTATTTTATATGATGTTTTAGGCAAAAAACTGACTAAAATTAAACAATGATGACTAAAACATGACCAAAAAACGAAAAAAACGACAAAAAATTACTATTGGTGTCGGTCGGGTCAAAACGTCGATGCTGCAGTGGATTTCTTGTAGACTTTTCCACTTAAAATTATTTTCGGGTGACAAAATCACTGCATTCAGATTGAAATCTCTTCGTAACCTAATTGGAAAATTGTTCACGATTTCAATAATGGTTAATGTGTCATTAACGACTAAATTGGCTCGTGAGTGACTAGATGCGATTAAAAAAAATTATACCAATCCGCGACTCTGTCAGGAATAAACTGCAAGCTAGACAGAGTGTACAAAAAGATTTTGCTGTGGGATCTGAAGAGTTGTTTAAACCAATAACCACAGCAACGAAGGGGGCAATATCAGCTACTTAGCGTGCTATATGGGGAGATGTTCCCGAGACGGGGGAAAAAAGAAAAGAAAAACCTCTTATTGTTGAACTTAAAAAAATAGCAGTGGAAACTGAACAAACAAACAAATCTTTGAAAACACTTCCTGTTGATATAATAACTGCTGCAACAAGAACAACAAGAACGAGAACAACGAGAACAACAAGAACGAGAACAACAAGAACGAGAACTTCTTGAAGAAATTGAAGAAGAACTTGCTAGTAGACCACCACTTATCGAACCACCTGAACCGCAACAAGAAGAAAAGGGTAAACAAGAAAGAGTTTCATTCAAAGATAAAATTATTTCGGATAAACTCAATGAATTAAAAAATACAATATTTTCCAGTATGGAAGAAATGGCTAAATTCGTCGTTGACAGTTTTAATTACAGACAACAATATCTCGGCGATCATTATAAAACCGTAGACAAAAAGACATGGAAAGATGGATTATTCCATGTGTCTGCAAAAGTAGAACAAATAAGAGATAAAAATGAAAACGATGCATATCAGGCTTATATCAAAGCAACAGAAAACGTTGAAAAAAAAGTAGTAAAAGATCCTGGATTTCTTCATTTACCACAACAATCAAAACTTCTTGATATAACACAAGGTGCAACTGGTATCACTGGCGAAAAAGAACAATCAGAACATGGATATTCCAGTAGCCCAAGATGGATTTCAGGTAGTGGTTTAGTTAGTTGTCCTGGTAATGTTCGCAGCGATATATCACAATTAGAAGTTCTCATCGGAGGGAAACGAGCTGGAAATAACTCACCGGAAGTAATTAATGAAGCAGCTGATATCTGCATGCGGTTATTTCAAGGAAGTATCATGGATATCAAAATATATCGAGATTTCATTGACGAATTAGTGGAAAATCCTACGGATGATTACCACAGCGACTGAAAATCTCTTGGATTTTTCATTAGATAAATATCATTTAAATAAGATGATCATACACTACAAGCATGACAAACCAACCAGCGTCTATGTAGTAAACTCGCGGTTTCCAGTTTATAGAACATATTATGATGATGGTCTCGGTGATACAATTGCAGGGTTATTTGCAAGAATGGCTCAAAAAGTGGCACCGCTAGCAAAACTGTTATCGATGAAAGCTATTGATGTTATTCGTGATAAGGGTATTAGCGCTGTTGGAGATGCTGCCGGAAAAGCGTTTGCAGCCGCTCAGGATATACTAACAGCGCTAGTTCGACGGCGAAGGAAACCAGGACCACTACCAACTACAGCGGATATGCCTGCGAGTGTTAATAAAATTGTAAATAACGCAGTAGATCAAAAACTATCGTCGCTGATGACTCCGTCATACACCAACGTCCAAAGCAACATCGCAAATATGATAGCGGTAAGTGGCTTAAAAAAACCACGACGATGAAAATCCTACCGATTTTACGATATAGATCAATACATATATAATAAAATGTTCAAACGGTCACCTGATGCAGCGTTTGATATGGACGTCCCAGTTCGCAAGGATGATTCTGTACGCGATTATCAATTTTATGCCTATCATGCAATAGACTCAAATAGTCGATCAAGAATTGAACTTCAAGTTCATGATACCAATAAATACTTTTTGCCTTGTGAAGCTTTTATCGAAGTAGAATGAGAACTTGTAACAGCTGCTGATACTACTGCTGTACCAGTACCGTATCCAGCTGATACTCATGTCGGGTTTGTCAATAATGGGATCATGGCGTTATTCGATAGTTCAAAATACCTCATCGATGGAAAAGAGATTGAGTCGATACATCGTGATGTTGATGTGGCTACAACAATAATAGGGTTAGCGAGATATTCCGATGACTATACAATAGCGGCGGGTCCTTCTATGATGTTTGCAAAGGATAATAAAAATTTTGCTGGAAAAAAATTCATTTATTGTAAGACGACCAAAGAATAATACTAGTAATGCTGATGTTGATGTCGAGAATATGATTATAACCGAGGATCTCAATTTCAATATAGGAGCTTCAACACGTATGTCAATATTGCAAGGAGCGCGTAGATCATTTTCATGCGCGATTCCACTACATCATATATTTGGATTCTGCAGAAATGTTCGAATAGTTATCTATGGAGCAAAGCATGCAGTATCACTCGTGCGAAAGGGTAATGACAATGACGCAATTTGGAGGATTCCAGCAGATGCTGCACATCCAGATGCTGATGCCGGTAAAGTCAATTTAACAAAACTATCATTGTTGATGCCAGTGTTAACTTCATGAATCACCGCAGAAGAACGATTACTATCATTTATGGACCAAGGAGGAAAATCATTACTAAGTTGGCTAATGGTAAGTACAGATGTTAAACAATCAAATATTAATGGATTATTTACGTGGAACCTAGCATCAAAACAAGGCGTTGCTGCACCACGTCATATATTTATTGCGTTACAGGATACCACGCGAGTTGGCAATCAACTCTTCAGCCATATGATATTTGATCAATTAGGTGTTAAAGACGTCTCACTGAAAATAAACGGCCAGCAGGAACCATCCGAAGATGTAGAACTTAATTACAGTCAAAACCATATTGCCCGCGTGTATCATAGATTGTTGTCTTTTATGGCACGCGATCAAAATGTCGATACTGGTCTGCAAATATCAAAATATGACTTTAGGAATTTATATCCAATCTATTATTTTTCGTTGGAACATCTTGATTTAACAAGACAATCCGTCGTTGATATACATTTTAGAGCTAATGTGCTTCGTGGTGCTCTTGCTAATTATAGAGCGGTTGCTCTCATTCTCAGCGAGAAATCAATGCTACTCGAAGGTGTTCGCGGAAGAATGAGAGTGATAGATGCACCAGTGGAAAATATGTAACAATTAGATCAATCTGTTATTGTATAATGTTATATAGTCATATTAGTGTTACGTTAACCCCCGGTCAACTTAAGAAATTGCAATCAGAATCAACTACAAAATGTGGAACCACAATAACACTGAAACCCAATCAGATGATTGGCGGGGAGAAAAAATTATCGCTGACGACTCGTCAAGTAAAACACTTCAATAACGCGCTCAAAAATAAAAAGGCATTCAGGTTACTCTCTCTCTGCGGCTGCGATCAAAAATATGATTAAAACCGGCGGTATATTCCCGCTGTTAGCTGCGATTCCGGGTTTGATTTCAGCAGGAGCCCCAGTGGTGGCTAAAGCGGCGGCGTTAGGAGCCGTTGGTACCGCGGCAGGAATGGCGCTAAAGAAAGCAACTGGGAAGGGATATAAAAAAGGGAAAGGGTCTAAGACTGCCAGGAACCCCGTATTCATGGTACAGCGGAAAGGGTCTACGATTAGGACCGGTTTACTAGTTGAGGAACCTGTGGTTGTGGAATCTTTGACTGTGGAACCTATGGTTCCCATGTCCAATTTTGATTTACTCGATGCTGCTAAAAAATTGGCCATGAAAAACTTCAGAGGTGTCTTTATGAAAGATCAGTTGCCGGCACAACCAAACATCGCCGAAACCGGTATCATTAATCTCGATAACAGTACCAGACCTGGAACTCATTGAATTGCATATGCAATTGATCCACATGCAATCGTTTATTTGGATTCATATGGATTAGCGCCGCCGAAGGAATTTATGCGTTATATAAATCGCTTAAAAACTACTCACAAAGTGAGGCGTTGGTATTCCAGGTTACCAACACAACAAATGAATGATCCACTAATATGTGGCAGCCAAGTATTAAATGTACTCAACGCTATTTCACCATCTAGAAAACCACCACATGTTGTCGTAAATGAATACACTAGTAATCGCTAGCGGCATCGATAATGTTTCAACGAAAAGATTTTAGAGGAATTATATATAATAACATGATAGATATTTGGGGACGACCTCTATTACCGTCAAAGAAACCCGATGGCGTTGCAACCGGTGATATAAAAAATAAATCGAGGATGAAATAGCTGAGACGTTGAACTTAGCGAGTGTTGATCCCAATGAAATAGTTGTATTTCAAGATCGTCAGGGTAAATTGAAATCTAGTAATGTTTCCCTGGATGATATTTTAGTTAAACAAAGCGACGTACCCGAAGGCGCTATCGCGTTGTTTTCCGATCAGGGTAAACTCAAACCGGGTATACTCGTATCAAATATCTTGGAACAAATTAACAATCTTGACAAACCGTTATTAGATTTCCTTGGAAATCCACCGGTGACCCCACCGAAACTCACAACGATAAAAGATTCTATGTTAGAACTAGCAACACTTCATAGCAAATATGCAGATCACGTTGAAAAGTTTACATCATTTCGTAAAAATATCATTGAGAAATGTTTTGCAACCACGTTGGATAAAATTGATATAAAACTTCCTGATATTAAAAAAATCATCGATGAGATAAGAAACACCATCGAGGCAATCAAGGATGATGCAACGAGGATGATAACAATCGTTGCAAAAACAAAAATCCCTCATGCGAAAACCAACAACGTAGTATACACGATCCAACACTTATCATTTGCGTGGACACCTACAAACAACAAATTAGATATCACTGCAACCGTCAAAGGTATTTATTGATTAACACTAGTGACACCGATTCAATTTAATATATCATCGTCAAGTTCATCTGGGGTCAACAATATGATATCAACGATCATCGACAAGGATACAATCGAACAATTCACGATAGCATCCACTGATAAAAATTTGGTTAGTTTCGGTATCATGGTATGTGGAATTCGTAACGGACTTGAGTAAACAATTAAATTGAAATCGTAAACTGATTTGGAAATAAAATGACATCACCGAGGATACCTTCGGTATCTCAATACCGCTATGATCAGGTCAGAGAATTTCAAACTAGACTCAAAACCCTCGCCGAGGAGTATCAAATAAAAATGAAACAATACCGACGAAGAATCACTGCAATTGATGTTACCGTGTACTCGGTGAGTGGTGTAATCACCGGAGCTGGTATTATACTCTCCTTGGTGACAATGATTGCCCCGATAGCTGTTCCAATTTGTATATCCGCGGCGACAACAATTGCGGGAATAATGTCGATAATAACAAATAAAATATCATCATGCAGCCAGCGTAAACTGCAAGATTACATAATTAAATTTCATGTTGTATCAACCGCGTACTCGCAATTATCTTCGATGATATCGTCGTTGCTCGATAATACACTTATATCAGATAGTGAGTTCTCAGCGATGGTAAGTATTTATGATTCCGCGGTGTCAAAATTAGAAATACAACATGAATATAATAACAATGACAACACCGCAAGAACTACTTCAACGAATAGTAAAAAATACCGAACCAGTTCAACAAATAACGGAGAATACCACACCGATGAAGACCAGCATGATATCAATAACCTCAACCAATCCTGAATTCAATGTGAATTTCTCTATTCCGATTCCCGTGAAGGAGATCGTGTTAGCGAAACTACGAGTGTATCACAGTTGGCCTAATATTAGGTCGGTAGCATTTGGCGGTCAACAACCAAATAATTCATTGGTATTTGCAAATAAGAATAAACCCGACGGGATTCCAGACTGGAACGTTGTTTCGATACCATCAGGATCCTACCAAATTGAACAAATCAATGCCGAATTTCAGCGTAGAATAAAATCTATTACTGGAGCAGAATCGAAATTCGCTATAAATGTTCACGAGCCGACGTTATCATCCGCGATCGAAATAAACTCACCCGAGTATTCCGTAGATATCTATCAGAGTTCTATAAGAACCGTACTAGGATGGCCTGACATCCCACCTCGACAAGTTAACATACCACCTGAACCACAAAAATCTGATTATATCACCGACAGGATAAAACCCGATAATCCAATAGAAAGCTATAGAGATTACAATAAGCCGTATTTTTTCATTAAAGTAATAGAAGAGAGCGACTAAAGATATCACTTACCTGAACAGGATAAAATCACTGAAAATTTCACATTGTTCAATGACGATATTTCGATATTGTTAATATCTCTTAATTCTGGTACTCTCACCCGAGATGAATTTACCAGCGTCATTCAAAGATGTAACAAAATCATCAATGACATGGAAATATTTCATTTGAAAATTATTCAAGAGATATTAGGTGACGATAATCCTAAAACGAGAACGTTTTTTGCGATAGAAAATAATATACGCGTAAAAGATATTCCCACATTCAAACTACACGGATTAAATATCTCAGAACTACAAAAATCTCTCAATGATGCCATCGATGAAGGTTTCAAAAAAATCAATGACGCATGGAAGAAAACAGCACCACAACCACAAACAACTATCCAGACGTATAATAATGACCCAGACGGCGGTGGTAGACATATCGCTCCGTTCAATGTAAATATAACTTCGGTAATAGCATTGAATTTAGTATGTGATGTTATCGAAGGCAGCTATCAAATAAATCTCGAGCAATCAAATCAAGCTCAGCAGGGATATATTTTATACTCTTTTGCACCAACAGCTCCTCCAGGATTTGTAATCGTTGAGGATTCAACTAATCTGGTCTATATGCGATGTCTTAATGATTCATTAACGAGAATTCATTTCAAACTCATTGACCAGTCCAATAATCTAATTGATTTACGCGGCGAGGAATTTACCGAATCGACGCTTTTCTTTACGCTTTTCGAGGAAGACTCCATTTGGCAAAGGGAGACTTTTAAAATATTTTGCTTAAACCCAAGAGGTTTTGAGAAACCCCTAATTTGACAAATAGGGCTTTAAAACTGTTAAGGCTCCATTTGGCAAAAGGAGACTTAAAATATTTTGCTTAAAATCTAACCCAATTAGAGATGTCCGATTCGCCCTCTCTGCTGCTGTGTATGTCAACTACGGATTGTCTTATTAAGTCAAGATGTCAAGAAATAGATGGGATCGGTATCTACGTTATTAGCGCGTCCCATAAATGTCAACAAACGATGATACGCGCGTGCTATTTGGTTGGTTCCGTAATCAAGTAGTATATCCGATGGTTCCTGTTGGCCGTTTATTCTCAATGATACTTCATTAGCACCTATTTGATCAAATATCATATGCCTCCGTTCCTGAGAGTTTATTCGCGCCTTATTGCATCATTATCACTACCCTTTCGCACGAGTGCTACTGTTTGCTTCGCGCCATAGATAACTTTTCTAACATTTCTGCAAAATCCGAAAATATGATGCAGTGGAATCGCACATGAAAATTGTCGACTCTGTCCTTGCAACATTGCTACGCGTATTTCAAACCCCAACTTGTGATTAGGATTAGTACTTTTTATAACATCAAAGGCAGCATCTGGTCTATCTTCGTGTTCAACATCATCTGGTTGTGGATTAACTGCAGTAGCTTGCGGTGTCAGCAATTTAGTATACGGAATCTTTTCAGCGTGATCAGTGAGATCCTTAGAGAACATCATAGACGGACCTGACGATCTTGTAAAATCATCAGAATATCTTGCTAACCCCACTATTGCTGTGGTAACATCAACATCATGCTTTATAGACTCGATTTCTTTTCCATCAATCTTATATCTGCATATGGTGTATGAGATACAACATTTGTTACGAGTTTTCCTTCTACTTCAATAAATGCTTCAGCGGGTGGAAAGTATTTGCTGGTATCTTGGACATGAAGTTCGATTCTTGAACGAAGATCCGGTTGTACTGCATGATAAGAATATAATTGATAATCGCGTACAAAATCATTCTTGGGCACCGAAGGTGTCCATATCGAACGCTGTATCAGGAACCGATTTGAACATATTATTGTATATTTCTTGATCTAAATCGCGATGTCGTTCGCGATTTCAAACCACTTCCCGCTATCATATTTGCAGTAATATTTCCCTGAGTGTCATACCGTGATGCTGTATTCTGCTTCACCGCGTTGTTTATTATTTTACTAATACGCGCAGGCATAATTTCCGTAGATGGTAGTTTCTTTAGTGATTTTATCGCCGGTGACATCAGTTTGAAATTCTTGTCTCGTTTGCAGCTTATTTCGAACGGAATTACGAATTGCAATAAATCTCTTAATCGCAGCCAATCTCGCGTGCTTATGTGTTGATGTCGTTACTGAATACAAGCGAGTCATTTACCGCGTGTTGAATCCGTTTGATCAACCCATATTGTTTGGCAAGGACATATCTATTATTCCGGGTGCTATCATCAATATCATGAAATTCACAGAGAATCTGATTACAATCTAATTTATCTGATAAATGTATTCATTGATTTTTCAAAATTGAAATCTCAATTATAATAACATTCATATTTTCGAAATTCGTATATAAAATATTAAATATCTAATAAAAAATTAGGGAGTCAAGTTTGTACGCGTTTCTGTATGATATTATGAACCCCATTTGGAGCCTCTCAGGTGTTATTCACATCTGAGAGACCCAGAGGTTACAAAATAAGACAACACATCCACATTTGGAACCTCTCATGTGTTATTCACATCTGAGGAGCCCAGAGGTACCACGAAGCATAGTCTCCGAGAGGGGATCTATCTCGTCAAATAATGGGTTAGATCCCCAAGAAGGAATGCTTTGTGAATGGACGTCACATTTACATATGGATATATAGATATATACATAATGGTGTTTAAAAGTATTTACAATGAAATGATATGGTATTTACAAGTATTTACATAATGGTACTTACAATGAAATGATATGGTATTTACAATGATATATACAAATAGGACAGCACAAGACAACGCAGCATATAACAATGATTTATAGGTGGACAAAAAGCACATACACACACGGGGCTGTTCTACATGCAAACTGAAACCACCTTACCCCCGAACAAAATCACCCGGGTTGAATGCAAAAACACATTCATACCGTATGACGGTGTGTGACATATGGTGGTTTCACAATTTGAATTTCGAATGGCTTAAAGCCCTAATACTGTAGGAGACAGCATGGTATAGAAGCTAACTAATACATAAAAACCAATAATGTGGTGTGCGATTTTTATTCTTGCGTGTATTTAATTATGATTACTGAAAGTATCTAAACGAAACCAAATACTTGAAAAGAACGTCAAAAAAGAATACAATCTATTTGATTCATTTTCTCACAAAATAAATACTTGATTATTTCCTTTGAGATCCGGAGCAGTGTTTAAAAATCCAACACACAAAAACGCCATTCAGTCATCAAAAAATACCATTGAGATACGTGGCTACAACAAAAGAGTTATCGTTATTCTGAATCGTATACACACAAGCCCAC
Organism: Unio pictorum; assembly: GCA_030141615.1. Classification (NCBI taxonomy): domain Eukaryota; kingdom Metazoa; phylum Mollusca; class Bivalvia; order Unionida; family Unionidae; genus Unio; species Unio pictorum. The sequence goes on along the minus strand of JARLTB010000363.1, from coordinate 670,268 downwards.
ACGAGTTATTTCCCTTGGTGTTACAATATACAATTCAAAACAGAAATCAGACATATGTAAATTGAATTCTATGTCCGGTTCTCTTGTAAATCGCTTATCGATATATTTGTTCTGCAACAAATCGTACTGAGGGTATACAAATATCGAAATACTTTCCAGCTTCATTCAATTATTGAAATACTCTTTCTTCCTTATTTTCTGTATTAAATGATTATACAGGTTTCGCATTTTTCGAGTGTTTTCCAGTCCCTCCTCGTTTGTTGTTTTCACTTTGTATAAAAGACTGCAGATTCGATAATGAATTGTACTTAGGATTGGAATTAATGTGGTCGATTACAAATCCATCTTTTATCAATCCATGGAAACACTCGTATACGATTCTGTGACAATAATATTTTTTTCCTCCTACACTAAACATAAAATATCCAAGACTATTGTCCGTCCCTAATTGTTTCTTCAGTCTGCGGTGTCTGACAATACCATCACGAGATGCTTCATAATCAATGATCACAGGATGTGGTTGAAAGTCATGGTTCATGTATATACTATAAAATTATTTTTCTAATTGATTATTTGGTTTAATTATTACTGGAGAATCTTTCAATGTAGTCTTGAGGTGTTCTTATGATTTTGTGTTTGACAGAGTCCGGGTCGGAATATATGATGAAGTTTTTTTCTTATATTATCATAATAGCGTTTAAGCTCTCTGTATCGCTGACCACTAGAATTGAGACATTACTGCGACTTACCACGCACAACTACCCCACATCGTATACAAGTTAAGGGATCAAAACTCCCACGAAGTACGCTTTGTAAATGATATCCACATAATTCATTTCTGCATGATTTGTTAATAGCGGTTACTGATCCGATCATAAGCCATTTGCAATGATTCATTATATAATAAACTCCTTATCTCAATGCTTGTTTCAATTATAATATGGAGGAGTTCGAGAGATTATCGAAAATTACCCTTGGAAAAATGTTTAATTAAATCTCGATAGAGTCTCCACTGATGTACCAAAGAATCTAATAAGTGATAGAAGCATGATAGGTAGAATCCGTGATGGTTTTAATGAATTGAAGCGCAATGGAGCATCTCACTGTTGGTCAACATTTTGAATTGACGGTAGGGTTGATGATACCATGAGCGACGAAACAGCAGCAGTGATAATCTCACATCTTGACCAGAAAAAGTATTTTTTTTTAGAGTGAAATTGATTATCCGCTCAGAAACGGGGAATTGGATTATACGCGACAAATTTGAACCCATCCTGAAAATAAGGAGAACTTTCACTGTGAGTCAGGATTCCAAACCAGGAATTCTGACTGGAATTGACAAACGTATTACGAGAGATCCTATCCTGTAATCGCGGTTGTTTATGGGATCTATCCGATAAATGATAAACCGAGTATTGAAAAATTAAAACCCATAAAATATTCGTCGTTGAATTGTGTAACAGAACGAATAATAGAGCATTTTACAAATTGACGGATCTAAGACGCAGAAAAATGAATGAATGGGGATTAACAGTGAAGCAGAGAGGAACAACAATTCACAATGTGGCCGTGTTAGAACGGATACTAAAATTCCCAATATCCGTAGAGACGGTAACAGGCGAGATATTATGTGACTCGAAATATAAATTGAGACGATCTCCAATCAAAATTATTGACCATAATGCACACGCTAGGACATCCGCGGTAACAATATTTCCGCGGGATAGAACCATAAAAAATGAGTTCTCTGGAGAAGAACACTCTGGGGGAAATTTATTTGATTTTATTTGCAAGTTAAGTAAAAAGATCATGTGTCAGTGTGGCTGCTTCATAGTTTTGAAGACGAAGAGGGTAAATTCGATCAATTTGTAAAACCCAATGGCGAAATATATCGTAATGAAGCCCTCCACAATGTGATAAAAAAAACTAGCTAGTGGTTTTTCAACGGGTTACGACGAGCAATTATTAACAAATTGTTTTACAATATTGTCAGTTGCAGCTCATTTCACGAGAAAGAGAAATCTTTGGAAATGGAACACGCGCAGAATTTCTCTCAGATATCGAATCAAGCTGCGTTGAATTTGGCCATGATGGATTATGGAATACAAAATACGACCCCAAAATTATTATTTTGGCTGATATGATTGCGTGTTATCCCGGGAGTTTTCTTGCGTACGGAGAATGCTCTATGTATTTTAAACGATTTGGACATACATCCCACATGCGAGAAGACCCGTGTTGCGATTAATGGACCACTGCCTGATTGTGATCTCACCGGATTCGCTCGTGTGGTATCATTTGAGTTGGCTAAATGACTTCATCCTTGCTGTTATGTTTGGTTTGGTAGACACATCTCTGAAAAAAACACTGGATGCCAATAGTGTTATTACAGTATATGATTGATTCTAAAATGCTGATATCGCTGATTGTCAGTGAAGCAATTATACCATATCGGAAACAAACTGGTCTGGTTAGCACAACCCGATAGTCTACATAGTATAATCACCGAAAACAAAAAACAATTAAACGATCTCGACGAAGAATATAACGTGAAATGGTCCAAGGAAATCTTTGAGGCTAGAAATAAACACGCAAAAGATCTCAGTAGAAGAATAATTGGTAAATTCACTCACACAGGATGGAAAACACGACCATAAACAATATTATTTGCGGTTGATTATAGATGGTGCTGAATACGATTTTATAATCGCAGATGTAACATCTAGGGGTATATACGTCGATTGTAAAGACGCTTTCTTGTCCGATAGAACCAAATTAAGTACAATTGTTACTCACACAGATGGAGAAAATCTTCATTATACGTACTTAAGGTCGTCTATGCTTGTTTATGCTTTTATTAATTTACTTTCGATGATAAATAAATTTCCTGAATCCGCAGTTAGAGTCGCCACTGATTCATTTTATATAGACGTAAAACATAAAGAAGCAATGGCTGAATTCATTAATTCAGACGAGAGTTGGGGATCACGGAGAATTAAAAAGGAAATACAAGGAAAACAATTACTTGAAAAATAATCAGATATCAGAACAATCTAATACACCGTCGTGTTCCAATCCAATATGCAGATATAAAACCAGTTACTTAAACGGCTGTGGTGGGTCAGGGAAGACGACTCGTGCAATCGAATCATTTCGAAGGAAAGCAAACATGAATGTGCTAACACCAACATACAAAGTTGCACAATAGATGAAACAGCAATGAATTAGTGCTTGCACTTATCACAGTTTATTTCGACGGAAAGGTGTCGAATGGACTCCTGATCGAATGGGTGAGAAATATATTCCTAAAATTATCATTTGGGATGAGATATGCACAGTGTCATTAGATGTATTACAAAGGTTTCTCGAGTTGTTATTGCTAGTGAATACAAAAATGATAATATGTGGCGATCATGATCAACCACCACCATTTGTCAGTTTATCCCCGCATAATTGGCTGAAGAATTTTGTAGACTATTATAAAAAAAATAGTACTGATAATAGATCACTTGATAAACAATTGCGCGAGTTCAAAAAGCAAATCAGAGTACAACCGGATAGAATACAATGTGAAATAGCGTGTGGAATAATTTCAGAAACCCCATAACATTATGTTTAGGAAGCATGGAGACCAAACGATTTGATATTAGAAAGTAGAAAGATAGTCAGAGACACACTTCAGATGAAGTTATTTAACACGCATACAGAAAAATTTGCAACACTTCCAGTGCCATTGTGCTATAGACCCAAGGCTACACGAAGACAAAATATCAAAGTTGATATTCCAGGCCTGACAGAGAAGTAGATTTTAGTGTTAAATGATATTTTGATGGTTGATATCTGTGTTGTCGAAGATGCATTGCGTGCTAATAAATCTCCACGGAAGCTATGATACGCAGCGACGATACATTCTTCGCAGGGGTTGACTATATCCGATACAATTGTTTGGATCATAGATAATCGCATCGAGTGGTCGAATTTAGTTTATCTTGCGGTGTTTAGAGTACGAATAGTAAATCAACTTCGAAGAGTTATTTTAGATTATAATGACACAACAATCAGTGATATTGTCAGCGATGATATAATCAGAAAAAAAACTCTCTGGTTATAAACAACAGGACAACAGAAAATATCAGAAAATTGGACATTGATGCCGAATTTATAATCACACTAAAACAACAACAGAATAATCACTGCGCGAGTTGTAACTGTATAATGCGTTGGCGTTGGTGGGATGAAGACCCCCGCGAATTTACCGTAGACAGAAAAAATAACAGTGTTGGTCATACCAGAGATAATGTGATGCTGACTTGTCTTGAGTGCAACGGACGCAGAGGTGCTAGTTAAGACCACGCGGCAGTAATTGAGTACCCTCGGGTGTCACTTGTAATCGTTCACGAGAAAATCCGCACTGAGGAGCAGTTGAATCCAACCTATAGACTGGCGGTCTACCCATGGATCGTGTTATGTTAGATATTTTATGCGTAGTGACACTCCAAATAGGATCAGTAGCTCTTTTTTACCATCTTCGAGCTCTCCTGGTTCATATAAATATCTAACAGGACATTGCCGAGTATTAGTTGTTTTGAAAAATCATTTTGAGGTTTTACAGGTATATACTTTTTTTAATCGCCTTGTTAGGTTTCATGTTGATTGTTTGAGTAATCTCATTATTCAGCGCGGTAATTACGCCTGGTAATCTCTTGACCCATTCATGGGATCGTTTATCTTTAATAAATTCCTTCGCATATTGATATCCAAAAAACCGCTCAGCATGTGTGCGATTAAATCGTTCAACAATTGCCTGATCTCGATGTAGTGCAGTATGTCCTCGTCTGATGGTGACATTATGATGCTTCATTGTCGATAACACTGCACACAGAAATTCCCTGCCAGGATCAACTTGTAAAAGATTTGGCCAATGCAGAGGATCCTTCGATAAATTCTTTCAAACGCAGATGCCACTTCAGTTGATGATTTTGTTTTTAGCGGCTCTGCTTGTTTGTATCTACTCGCAACATCAACTACGGTTAGCGCATACTTGTAAACACCATCATGCGGCAGAAATATATCGGCCTGATGAACCTCATTAGGTGCGCTGACATCAAAATGCGAGAAGTTAATTTGTTTAGGCGGTGGTAGAAAATTTTGCCATATCGCCTGTTTGGATAACCAATCCGCTGCAGTGGTATTTTTCACCTTTGCAGCGCTTGCGAGTTTACCGATTGCTGCTTTAAGCTCCAATATCCTCTTGGGGTATAATAAATAGAATCCATGTTATTAATTATCAGTACCCAACATCAATTTACTTTTCATCGCCGATTTTATCAACCATGAAGCCAATTTTTCTTTGAAGGATTTATCAGTGATTGAATTCAACGCATGAATTAATTTCACATCTGCGGTATGTCTGTGTTGCAGATTGCTGCTTTTATAAGCAACATCATGAGCATGACACGCCTTATCAATAGCGTTTATTGGGTATTCACCGGGTCGGGGTAGGTTTTGATCATCGAGTCTGATGTCAAGTCTGGTCCCGGGTCCACAATAACCATACCCTGGAAGGTGTTTTTCTCCCGGATATTTTGCCCATGATGTACCTGAGAGTTTTACTAACTTGGCTGAAATGTCACATCCTTGTTTTTTTTTAAATCGTCGATTTTATCGAGGGAAAAAAATCTAAAGTTTTTGCTACCACATTGTACACACTTACCAGCAAGTGCTGATCTGTATTTTTAATTGTAATCGTCGTCATGTCATTTGTGCTAGTACGCTTCTTTCATTTCACACAATATAGATCCATAATTTATTTATAATAATATGAATGTAATTGATTTTTCGGCGCCGAAAACAAGAGAATCAGTTAAGCATCATGCAGCGCTACCAAATTCTGTTTGGATGGTTATAATCGAACCATCTGGAAGTGGCAAGACGCAGTTGTTACTTAATTTGATAACGAGATGGATGAAATGGGATAAGTTGTATTGAATAGCCCCTAGTGTAGACGTTAAGCGATGTTACGAGATGTTAAAGGATTTTAACGAGAAAGCCAAATCGGAAATCCATGAGGATATTATTGAGTTTATAACCGATATCAAGTAAGTGCCGAATATCGATGTTAGTATTAGTAATTTAGTTGTATATGATGATTTCATGCTAGACAATCAAGAGAATCATGCTAGGATATTTCTTGAGGTAGGCATAAGAATACCAATGTGATATATGTCACTCAACGATATACACAAATATCAAAAGTGATCAGAGATAACTGCAATATTCTTGCTATATTCAATGGAGTTGACACACATAATCTACGAAAAATTTGTCAACTTGGTGCGGCGGTGATATGGATTATAATCTCTTTAGAATTTTTTTTTAGTCACGCTCAGTCAATTCTACATGGATATGTAACGATAACTTTGCACAACCCGAGATCAAGATATCGTATCGGACTTGATCAAATATTTGGTTAAAACAATTCGTCTCCGCAGCGACATCATCGACTTCTCTGTAGCGTGACAAACTGAAACCATTTCTCTTTTTTTGTCTGCCTGAATTGGTTTCGGTTTGAAATCTTTTAGGACTTTGTCTGAAATAATTTCGGTTTGAAATCTTTTAGGACTTTGTTTGAAATAGTTTCAATTTGATTGAAATAGTTTCGGTCTGTCAACCCTCTCTGCTCCTGTAGTAGTAGAATCAGTAATGGTTATCTATACTAATTGTATTAATAGTAACACTATTTCGACTTTTGTAGAAACGAAAATGCAAAGCTCGACCATTGTGATATGTGAATTATTTGTCTTTACAATGGGGCTGGATTTATGGCAGAGACATCAGTTGGGGATGGCGGTGAGGAGGTGGGGAGCTGCACTTGCATGTACTGTAAAGTTCCCCTTCGCTCTCTAAAAAACTTGAAATGACGTTATTTGTTCATGGTGGTTATCAGATTATCGCGTGTCATGAGCGTTATCCGTATAATATTGTATAAGCCCCACTGTCAAAGGGTACGTGTTACGTCCCACATTGTCAAAGGGTATTGCACAACATATAACAACAACACTATGACCCACTCCCCTCTGATACTCGTTACCTAAGAGAAGACCTCCCTCGGTATAATTGACCGGTTTGAGTAAGAGAATGTATATGGTAACCTGAGCATGTATATTGAAAAAAACAGCTCCGAGCCGCCGTAAAGATAAATAAACAATTTAATGAAATACATACACAATGAAAATTCCTTTCATTAGGAATACACACGGTTTAGAAATAAACTTTCACCGAATTACAAATAGATTTGAAATAGAGTTAACATATTAGCCGTTATCTTGCTGAGATTCAAAAGTTATCATAGGATCAAGTCACAATCGAAATCATCTGCTTTTGTTCGATTTTCATAACCTGTTATCCTCGAACTACGTTCTCTGCTCAATCCAATGTTGGTCTAGAAGTTCCTGTCCTTCGAGATACTTTTCCCTCGTGGATGTTCCGCTTGCACTCAGACTTGTCCATTGTATCAATGTATAAACCTCTCGATTTCAACTTCACAATTCCCTTTTCCACGTACTTGTTCTTTCTTTATCTCTGTACTTGACTTTCTTTCCCAAAAAAGCTATTTTTCTTCCTTCCAAAAGAAAATTTAAAGAACCTAAGTCTCTCGTTACACTGTTAATAGTCGAAACTGTCCGTTGTTCCTCGTTTGAAGAATCAGATAATTATATCAGTGATAACAATCTTACTGCTAGTATTTAACTACACATGTCTTCAAATCAATGCAGTTAAACCATCGGTTAATTCGTTTTGTCTTGACCTAATACATTAACTTACTGCATAGCGAGACCTGGAATTATACACGGTCGCTAAATTATCTATGACATCAAAATTCGGTGAATTCTCATGTATTCTTGTAAATCATTAATTAAAGTAATACATTAAATTTTTAGAATACAATCATTATTCAAACAATATGATAAATTCAAGAATTAACGTAACACTTCTTATCATAACTCAACATAGTGTTTTTACGACATAAATTAACACTACGTCATTCTTAACTAAGAATTAAGGTAAGATATCTAATTCATAATTCAAAAGCACATTACTAAATTAATGTAACAAATGAAACAATTCATACACATGTATCAACAAAATCTTGCAGACCTGTAAACGAAGCAGACATTATATTAATTGCATCACAATAAACGTAGAATTGAGAGAAATATCTCGTGTTTTATTTGTGTCTCTCAACCGTTGGTTTTGGCGGTTTGCGATCACGCTTCCTTGACGAATGAATTTCACTCAAATCACATCCGGAGCCTTTTTTACAAAAAATAATTATACACCGTCTCCTCTCACAGGAGTAAATCAGATAAACCTCTAATTTAGCTAGTACGATATTATATTCTAAAGATTTCTCATGTAAAACACACCCCTTATTTAACAGCGGCTAATCAGAACAAATGTATTTTCTCGCGCTTTCCTTTAAAACTCGCTTACATCAGCGTGTCAAGATGACCCGATTTGGTTTTAAGTAACATAATCTCTGCTTTCTTTCAATTCTGACATTTTCGTGATAAAATGAAACTTTTACAAGGTCACGTCGGTCAGTCTGGCTCTGAACAAATATATATAATTAGCACAACGGCCACATTCTACTATACAAATCATCTCTCTCTCTCTCTCTCTCTCTCTCTCTCTCTCTCTCTCTCTCTCTCTCTCTCTCTCTTTGGCACGATGTCTTGTAAATTTAACTAATGGCTAGATGGCTAGAACTAATGGTTTATTAATAGATCGACCAAAACGTTTGCACTTCATAGTGGTGGGATTTTGGGATAGGGTGTATTCATCCTCTTGCCAATCGCATACTCGTCTATCCTGACGAAAAGGCTATTTCTTTTTGTATTTGTTTAACGTTAGTAATATCTTAAACACAAAAATGATTAACCTAGCTATTAATGTATGAACAGTTACCATATACTGTGAATTTAGTAGATTTTACATATTAATCAACAATATAATGACATCAGATATCCCCTTTTCGGAACGTCATGTCGACTGGTACTACAAACAAAACGGGGAATTCGCAAATAGAGCTTTCACAAGGAATGCTTAGGTTGTAATATAACAATGCTACCCGTGATATTAGACTAGGCATACGAATCAGCACAGAAATGGTTACCTTTCGAACTGTTTATTTCCTGTTTCATTTCGCTAAACTATTTATATAATCACATTTTATGCTTTGCATAAAGAGATAAATGGTCAAAACTACTCGTACATTACAGTAATTTTATCTGCCCGTTTAATGTTCAAATTTCAAAGAGTTTTAAAGTTTCTTCCTCAAAACATGAACTGAAAAATTGCTCTTAAACCTTGGCGCTAACGCAGCTAAATTATTTGTTTGCATGATATGCTAGCTACAGGTAAAGAAACATTTGTATAATTACTGCATTGTTAATGTATTTAGGTCAAACTAGAAATAAGACACATTCAATAGATCCGTGTAAACTGTTCAAAACAATCCCCACGCGCACACCACACACTGATGTAAACAGTACGTATCTGCTAGGATTTGACAAATTTGTATTTATGATAATTGTGTCTTGTAGACATTAGGCTACTTCGTATATAAAAATAATGCTATAAAAATGATAATAATTATTATATTAATGATGATGACGTTTGTATAGCGCCTAACCTTTAGAAGCTCTTAGCGCTTTACGACATTTATTGTTGCTGTTGTTGTAGAGTTTAATTCCACTTCTCAGCACAAGATAGACTATATATGACGCCCAGTATTAATGGTTGAGGAAAAACCCGGTAAACCTCCAGAAAAACCACCGATCCACGAGAAGCTTCTGGTAAGCTTTCTCACATACCACATTGGCCGAATCTGAGACTCGAACCCATGCAGACAGAGGTGAGTTTGCAGTGATCCGTAACCGATGGTACTTTAGACCACTCTGACACTCCGGGCCTCTTACAACATTTTTAATGACATGACTTCAAATAAAAAAAATTAACAACAAACACCAAGAAATTATAAAACATAAAAAATGCTGAAAATATTTAAGGTAGGAAACATTATTAGGTCTTTAAGTTTGTTCCTGAAGTCGAGAAAGGTAAGGTTTAAGAGCACTAATGAAAGTGATCACTGTGTCTTTTGTCTAATTTCACGTTGCTGGGCATGGTCCATATGACTTAGTTTTCATAGTGGAAATAAAGAGTATACGATTGTTAGAAGAGGAGCGTAAGTATCTTGCTGGTGTGTGTCTGCATGGGTTCGAGTCTCAGATTCGGCCAATGTGGTATGTATGTGTTGGGCTGGAGTACTTCAGTTAAACGTAGCACAGAGTACAAATTTTGTGTTTGATTCTGGATCGAATGTATAGCCAGTGTAGGGTACAGATCAGCGGGGAGGTTTGCTCTGATCGTGGTACTCCGAGCAGCTGGACTAGATATTGAGATTAAACAGACATAGCTGAGTTACAGTAATCCAGTCTTGAAAGTACTGATGAGCAAACAAGTGTTTAATTGGCAACAACTGAAATATATTTGCGAATGGAATATATGCATCTCAGCTCTAGATATGCAGTCATGACATTTTGGTCTAAAGTGAGAGTACTGTCCAGAGTAACACCTTGGTTTCGTATTGACTGTGTGAATTTGATGTTGGTGATGCTGGCATTTATTGTTTGAGGTAAAGGATGTGAATGAGAAAGTCTTTCTGTTGTGATCAGAAAGGCATCAGTTTTATCATCATTCTTCTGCAGCTTGTTGCATGTGTAAAGTCCTCACTAAAAGTTATCATAAAACATCCATGATTTGACATCAGAAATACACCTCTCTACTCCATGTTGGGTGGCTTGATTTGTAAATTGGGTGTCATCAGTGTACAATTGGTGAGATATTGGATGATGATATATGACGTTTTGAGAGCGACTGAGTATATACCATGAATAGAACAAGCCCAGTTACAGTCCCCTATAGACCATTCTTAGAATATATTCATGTGACCCTGTGTCAACGCATCCATAATGAGGTTAAGATAGGCACCAGCTGTTTTACCTCGTAACCATGGCTGCACAGTTGATACCGGCAACGGAACAAATCGTGACAGTTATTGTTGTGTTCCGTTGTGCATAGATTTAAGCTTCTGCCATATTCCATCAGAGAAAAAGATGGAACTTCGTAGAAAATGGATTGTTGCAATACGTCGTGATGAGGGGCCGAATTTAAGATAGGATCCTGGGTGAGCGTCGGTGTGTTTGTATTTTCTTGCAAATGAATGATGTAAGAAAGAGAAATCCAAAAGCAAAATAGATTATGTCGATGAAGCAAATAATTGTATATGTGTGTGTTTTATAATGATACGTTTCTAAAAATGTTACCCCTAGTCCCATTCCACACAACGGGGTCATCTAAAAATGGGCGCATTTATATAAGAAATTAAGAATTATGAGTAATAAGTACAGAAAATGTAAAATTTGTTACCTCATTAATGTTTTTTAGAAAGTATGAAATGGTACTGATATGTAATCAAACCATAGATTCGTAAGGTTTGTTTTATACATTTATTTCATAGTGTGTATGAGTGTGTGTGCGCGCGTGTGTGTGTGTGTGTGTGTGTGTGTGTGTGTGTGAGAGAGAGAGAGAGAGAGAGAGAGAGAGAGAGAGAGAGAGAGAGAGAGAGAGAGAGAGAGAGAGAGAATACAATCAGTGGAATTTTAATATATCTTACAAAACATTCATGTGCATAAATATAAACAGTAGAACTTACAAATTGAAGTAGAATCTATAACAGAAAAGACCAAGCTCGTCCTCCAATCAGAATAGCCTCAACATAAAAGTCATTTTCCAACCACACATAAAAATCACACCATTCCAGTCCTGTAACTGCCAACTGGTCGTAGTAGTTGTGGTTTGTCTTCAGTTTCAAGGCATCATTAGAGACGGTAAGTTTCTTCAGAGATAATAAAGTGTCTGCAACTGGACATTTTTGATCTCCAACAAATTATAAGCGCGGGGGGGGGGGGCTGTTGGGGTTGTAGATCAGGAGTTGCCGCAAGCCAATGACAAAATGGGCTCACAATTAAACCACTTGGGTACAGATTTATGTTGTCATTCATTCTCATGAAAAAAAAAAGAATTTGTAAATAAGAAAGTTAAAAAAAATCATAAATCACAACAATTTAAAAGATGGTTTTGTTTCTTCTTCAAAAAAAAGTTTTTACACACTGGGGTGACATGTATGCCATACAAATTATTTTCGTTGATTTCTTAAGCAAGTTTTACAAAGTTTGTTGCTGAAATTTCTTTTAAGAAGGGTAAAAAAAACTGATCAGTTTTGGTCTTTCTTCTTTTCTTTACATACCCATGAATGCATGCATATATGTCTGTATGTATGTCTGTATGTATGTATGTATGTATGTATGTATGTATGTATGTATGTATGTATGTATGTATGTATGTATGTATGTATGTATGTATGTATGTATGTATGTATGTATGTATGTATGTATGTATGTATGTATGTATGTATGCACGCATGCATGTATGTATGTATTGTTACAAGCCAGGGGTCTCTACATGACCGCACGGTTGTTAAACCCTAGTGTTATTCTCTCTAAAAGTCATAAGTTTACCCACAATGTCCAAAGACTTCCATACAACTTAAGTTGTAAGTTATAAAGCCCTACGTGTCCTTTCAATACATAAATTTTACTCTAATTTATGCAATACCACATATTTATAGACTTCCCAATATCTATAAAACACATTTGCAAGGTTTTTCTTCATCCGCCATGAGAGCATACAGTAGGAACTATATAATTCACGCCTAAACAGGGAACTATTAATCCGCCACCCCCACCCCCACCCCCTTCCAGGACAGCCAACCTAAGCTTTACAGGCTTTTTTTCGCCATAACATGGTACCACATTTGCCACCCTTGCGACATAAACGGTATTTGCCGAGTCCTTTATAAATTTTTCCTTAGCGTAATTTACCGGTTTCTTACCGTATATCCTGCCATCGCAGTCACACCACCAATGTACACCAATAGATTTTAATATGGACTACGTTACGACAGGGACAGGCATTCGGTTTTGGGCTGATTTCACTACTAGTCAACCTAGTGAACATGGAAACTCACTAATACGTGACTGCGTGACCTTTCCTCCTAGTTATTGCTAATTATTTCGGGCTAAAGATATTCCCATTATGCACACAAGTAATCACACAAATCTAAATATTCCTTAGAACGGGGCGCTCTCAAATACACATTCTCCAAATGTATGTATGTATGTATGTATGTATGTATGTATGTATGTATGTATGTATGTATGTATGCATGCACTTAAATTTTAGCCTACACTGTTATCTTTGTAGGTAAGTCCGATTTTAAATTACTCTATCTTCGGTTTCAACAATGAATGATCGTGTGTTTATTTATCATCTTAGAAGGCGTGTTGTGACACAACAAAAAGCCCCGAGAAAGTTTATGAAGCGTTTTTCAACAGATGTATCAAATTTGTTCTTACTATCGTTTTAATATTGTCAATATAACGGTGTTTGATCACCTGAAACAATGTAAAAGATATACATATTCAGATGAGATATAGGCAATTAACGTTGCTTGACTCATAACTTTAGTAAACTGAGTCATCTACGATCACTGAATCTGTCTGAATTTAAAGAACCCCTTTTCCAGACAAATGAACAAAGACTAAATGACGGATCTTCTACAAAAACCTATTACAAAATAGGTACGAGAATGAGATGTGGGCTACCCAAAAATTACTTTCGTTTCGAAATTACGTCATGTCGCTACAGGTGATTTCACATGGTGTAGAAAAAGTACAAACTTTTATAAACGTGATATCCTACTATACATATCTGAGTTTACACTTTAACTGCACACCTGTATTAATGTAATCACTTTGAATGAACGTTTTTTTTTAGCACCTGGTTTTATGACAATTAGGAAGTTTATCGGTATACTCCAATGATGTGTTATCGCGGTCGCAATATTTTCACGGCATATAGGATTTCTCGAAGGATTTTGTGCACTTATCACCCATCGTTCTTTACCGATACAAAGGTGTATTTGAATGTATACAAATCTGGCAGAGCATGAACATCTCGTTTTGTAAAGTATATTCAATTAATCGTCATTGTTAATGGTTGAACTTTTAATAGTCGAATTTTGGATAAGCATTGAAACTATAAGTTGAATGAATTGAGGGGCAGGGTCATTGAACAATTGTTAAAGCTACGTTAAAAATCCATTTCAAAAATACACACATACTCTCTGTCTATCTGTCAACTTGTCTATTTGTCTATCTGTCAACTTGTCTATGTCTCTCTATGTCTCTGTCTGTCTGTTTGTCCGTCTCTCTGTCTGTCTCTCTCTGTCTTTCTCTCTCTCTATACACACAGATATAAATATATATATATATATATATATATATATATATATATATATATATATATATATTATAAACTTCTTAAAACTCTTTTATATCACTGCTGATGAATGTAACAGCTCTTACAACTATATCATTTAAAGCCATGTATTTTTGCAGACATGCAGTGTCACTCGATGCTTTTATTCACTTTTGGAATGTGCAAGTGCATCACGAAGAGTGACATTAAACATTTTTTTCTTCTTTTCTTTCCTATGCAGTTTAGTAATGAAAAACTGTAGAAACTAAATAAACTAAACTGTATTTGAAACTTATATCATTATAAAAACTTATATCATTATAAAAACTTATATCATTATAAAAACTTATATCATTATAAAAACTTATATCATTATAAAAACTTATATCATTATAAAAACTTATATCATTATAAAAACTTATATCATTATAAAAACTTATATCATTATAAAAACTTATATCATTATAAAAACTTATATCATTATAAAAACTTATATCATTATAAAAACTTATATCATTATAAAAACTTATATCATTATAAAAACTTATATCATTATAAAAACTTATATCATTATAAAAACTTATATCATTATAAAAACTTATATCATTATAAAAACTTATATCATTATAAAAACTTATATCATTCTAAAAACTTATATCATTCTAAAAACTTATATCATTATAAAAACTTATATCATTATAAAAACTTATATCATTATAAAAACTTATATCATTATAAAAACTTATATCATTATAAAAACTTATATCATTATAAAAACTTATATCATTATAAAAACTTATATCATTATAAAAACTTATATCATTATAAAAACTTATATCATTATAAAAACTTATATCATTATAAAAACTTATATCATTATAAAAACTTATATCATTATAAAAACTTATATCATTATAAAAACTTATATCATTATAAAAACTTATATCATTATAAAAACTTATGTTATTATAAAAACTTATATCATTATAAAAACTTATATCATTATAAAAACTTATATCATTATAAAAACTTATATCATTATAAAAACTTATATCATTATAAAAACTTATATCATTATAAAAACTTATGTTATTATAAAAACTTATATCATTCTAAAAACTTATATCATATGTTTCGACACAAGTATCGACTACGTCCTATACATTGTTTGCGCGTCTGATGGAGGATTTAGTCTTCCAAACTACAAAATCATATTACTTTTTTGATATAGTAAAACTGAAAATGTATGATCATTATCAATGCAGGAGAATTTCATATCTCTCGTTCACGTGGACAATTTGCAGGATAAACTCTCAGGAAACATGACATGTTGAGCTCAGCGCCGGTGCAAGGCATTTTTGTGCCCTAGGCGAGATCAGATATCTGGCTCCCCCCTTCCACTCACGCCCTCGCCCACCTGCCCATTATGAACTAAACCCTTAGCCCAGCGCCCTAGGCGATTGCCTAGTTCGTCTAGCGGAAGCTCCGGCCCTGGTTCAGCTCCACGGTGGGCCATAGATGAAGACTCTTAATTGTGTGACCAACAAGGGTCAAATAAGCTGGAACTTGGACTAATATGCGATATGTTGATTAGTGCCGGTGACAATTCATGGACTAACTGCAGTTGTATTGAGTTTTTATATTAGAGGACAACACTCGATCCACATGGAAAATCTCCCCATCAACAAAGCAAATGTGACGTATTCTATTTAGTGATGTTTTACATGGAAATTTTAAATAAATACATCCTTGTGTGGAAATGATACTCTTTCGCAAATCATGTTATGTTTAATACCACACGTCAAAGTAATGTAGTTATAAACTGTACGTCTCATAGGTTTTAAGGGTAAATGTTTCATTGGAGTAGATGCACGAGTCCAGTTCAAAAATGTACACGGTTTAAATTTCATACGTAATTTTGACTGTGCCACCAAGTCGGTGACCAGAGGAAGACACTGTCAGTGACACGGCAACCAAGTCAGCGACGTGAGGAAAAAACTCTCAGTGACACTGTAAACAAGTCAGCGACCTGAGTAAGAAACTGTCAGTGACACTGTAACCAAGTCAGCGACCTGATGAAGACCCAGTCGGCGATTCTGCGATACAGTTGGCAATCACTGGACATCCAGTCGACGAATTAGCGACACAGTCGGCGACACCAGGAATAAGACGCTAACCTGCTGGGGTCGAAATCTGTCGCACTCTGGGGCGCTAGTCATCAGACAAATTCAGCGAGAAATCACTGCAAACAAAAGACCTAGCCTAACGAACAGCGAGGCTCGAGGTAATATGGCCGAGGGTTTATTCTGCTACAATATATTCAATATACATTATTTAATAATTCGCTGACATGTTATAAATAGACAATTTGACGTTTAAAATAGTTCGCCTAATCCTTCTTCATATAGTTTTAAAACTCCTTTAAGGAACGAATTTCCAATTCTTGCTTGGTTTCTTACAGAAGCATATTCCACACCAATGATGATTATCAAATAAACAGTAATGCCACTCAAAGAGTGTTCTTCACATTCAAGGCATATCACCATTTTAATATCATTACAAGAGTGTTCTTCACATTCAAGGCATATCACCATTTTAATATCAGTACAAGAGTGTTATCCACATTCAAGGCAAACCACCATTTTAATATCAGTACAAGAGTTTTATCCACATTCAAAGCATATTATTATATTAATATAATGCTATCGGAACCCCTTTTTTCAGAGCTCTCCGCTAGGTGGTTGGAGTGTTTTTGGGAGGTCGTGGGTTTGAAGACTGGCCGAGGCATACAAAAGACATAAAAATGGAACAAGCAGGTTGGCTGTAATGTTTTTAAAGCTATGACACAAATCTAGCTCACACTCACAAACCAGCACGCATATACATTTGCACCAAAACAACTCGGCTGGCAGGTAATTATTTTAAAATATAAAACAATTTTATGAATGTGTCCGTGTCTGACCCACTATTCTTGTAAGGTTATTTTCCCCATAACGTTCAAGGTTTATTGAAATTTGAAATCAATATATAGTTGCCTCACTAAGCTCAACAAATGAACAATATTCAATTACAAAAAAATTATTTAAATTTTACTTGGAACTATTATTCAAATCAGCATTTTAAGTCAGTCTGGTATTTGAAATACCTTCATAAAGATTTTGCCACTGGTTGGTCTTGAGTTCATTTACCATGCAGGAAAGGACGATTGATGTGTTTCAGTACAAAACACAACGAATGATTTTTATCTTCATTAAATAGTCGTGTCTTCGTTCTTACTTTGGTTTTACTTCATCACGACTGTTTTTGATATGTTGAGACATTTTCATTGTATAGAGTTATTGTCAAAACCGATCTCGATCATATAACAAGTAAACGCATGTCCTACGTCCATTTACTTATTTGTGAATACATATTTCTCTTCCAGGAGCAAATTAAACGTACTGAACTGCTACTACTGACTCTTCAATTCCTTGAATTGAGAAGGCATTATTAATTTTCCTAGTTATATATAAATATGGGTTTTCCACGAAAGTTACTTTCGTTTTCAAGTTAGAATTTGTCACTACCGCGGTATAGCTGGTCAGAATACCGCAATACCCGTGAATGGACCATATCTAATTGATAGAGACAAACTATCATCTGGATGTGTTGATTAACACTACTGCAGGTAGTAACATTGTGAAAACTCCTATACATGTTATGTGTTTATGAGAAGTTAGATTTGTTTCTGCTTTTTGCGCTTTATGGCGTAGATGATTATTCATTCAACAGAACTATATCAAGACTGGATATGTAATAAGGTACGTTCAAAATATGTATGTAGTAGCCTTAGCGTTATTCAGCAGCTTAGTATGCCACAATGATACTAAATTGCAATATATATTTTCATGTTCACATATAATATCGAATATTTTTTTTACAACGTTGTTATTCAAACGAGTCAATGTATAGAATAACCTTAGTTGTTTTTCTTGTGGTATTTGAAGGGTTTAACACCATGTTTCAGCACAATATAGGCTATACATGGCAGCTAGTAGAATTGTTGGAGGAAACAGCCTGGAAAACCAAGGGAAGAACTTTTGTGTGTAATCAATATATGCATGACATAACATGATATTGACCTCTATAACATGTTAGAGATGATATTGACCTCTATAACATGTTAGAGATGATATTTACCTCTATAACATGTTAGAGATGATATTGACCTCTATAACATGTTAGAGATGATACTGACCTCTATAACATGTTAAAGATGATACTGACCTCTATAACATGTTAGAGATGATATTGACCTCTATAACATGTTAGAGATGATATTGACCTCTATAACATGTTAGAGATGATATTGACCTCTATAACATGTTAGAGATGATATTGACCTCTATAACATGTTAGAGATGATATTGACCTTTATAACATGTTAGAGATGATATTGACCTCTATAACATGTTAGAGATATATTGACCTCTATAACATGTTAGAGATGATATTGACCTCTATAACATGTTAGAGATGATATTGACCTCTATAACTTGTAAGAGATGATATTGACCTCTATAACATGTTAGAGATGATATTGACCTCTATAACATGTTAGAGATGATAGTGACCGCTTTAACATGTTAGATATGGTATTGACCGCTATAACATGTTAGAGATGATATTGACCTCGATAACATGCTAGAGATGAGACTGACCGCTATAACATGTTAGAGATGATATTGACCTTTATAACATGTTAGAGATGATATTGACCTCTGTAACATGTTAGAGATGATATTGACCTCTATAACATGTTAGATATGATATTGACCTCTATAACATGTTAGAGATGATATTGACCTCTATAACATGTTAGAGATGATATTGACCTCTATAACATGTTAGAGATGATATTGACCTCTATAACATGTTAGAGATGATATTGACCTCTATAACATGTTAGAGATGATAGTGACCGCTATAACATGTTAGAGATGATATTGACCGCTATAACATGTTAGAGATGATATGGACCTCGATAACATGCTAGAGATGAGACTGACCGCTATAACATGTTAGATATGATATTGACCGCTATAACATGTTATATAGGATATTGACCTCGATAACATGCTAGAGATAAGACTGACCGCTATAACATCTTAGAGATGATATTGACCTCTATAAAATGTTAGAGACGATATTGATCTCTATAAAATATTATTTATATATATATATATATATATATATATATATATATATATATATATATATATATATATATATATATATTACGGCTATGATATGTTCAGGATGATAAAGGCATATATGGCATGATAGAGATGATATTGACCTCACAGTACGAACTAATAAATCACATTGCTGAGAGCATATTTGCTCCGCAAATTGTCTATGACGAGACTAAGAATATATACATCACTTGTATTGTAAAAACCCGTTGCGTATCGTATACTATGAATGACTTGCTTAATCACCTAAACCTAATTTTATTAATACTCAAAGTCACCTTTCCTATGACGACGCCGTAGAACGTTGCAAACTATATTGACTACACCACTGTCAAAGTTCTTGAAATAGGTTGTATACCGCTGACATCATAATAAAATTTGTTTGCAGCTCTTGAAGTAGTGGCCCGTTCACAAGTTGTTCAGATCCGGGTCAGGTGTTCATAATCAGAGTACACGCGTACGTGACACGTGTTTCATTTTTCATTATTTGAAGTTGACAGCTGACAAGGTAATTGTAGTGCTGAGGACTCAGTCTACTATTTATCTAATTCAGATAGGAACCAGTCTGAAATGGGCTGACATTGAATCGAGTACGCATTTATATGGCTATGTTTGTCTAATAATTAAACGTAAACTTGTAGTAAAATGAATATTTTTGGAACATATCCTATTTGTAACTGACAAGCGTTTTTATCTATGAAATTTCAGTCCTTTACAGACAGTACTAGGTATAAAAACCCGCTTCTGCAATTATGAAATTAGAAACACATGTGAAATAAAAACAATGTTACGGCAGATAAAGTGTGATGCGTGTAGAAGCTTGCTCAATCACTGGACATATATGTAAGCATAGTTTGATAATAAATATTTATATATCAAAAGTTATTGAATTTTTAATTCGATTGCGTTTTCATAGGGTTTCTATGAACGTTGAATTAATACCATGAGCCGTAAAGTCGCTAGGCCCCTTCCAACTATTTAGATCTAGGTATCACTCAAGCATGCACAGAAGCACACAGAAAAGTTTTTAGTTAGAGACGATACTTTATCTCAAAAACCGTGATTAAATCAAAGAAAATTAAAGACATTAAATTCCAGTTTTTCTTGTTTTCGTAGTTACTTCAAAACCATTCCGTATAAAACCCAGTGCAGTTTGGATATGTTGGCTACATTACAACGTATGTGATCTCCTGCTAAGGTGATGAGAAATGAGGGGTCGTATCACAGCGAAACACTATGCAAAAATGAAACATAAATGAAATTCTGGAGACTGAAATTGACGAAAGCATTTTTAAAAGTAAACAACCCCAACAATCACATATCTTATAAATTAGGTTTTACTAAGTGATATGTCAGCTTGCTTAGGTATTAAATTGTTTTACGTAGGATGTGTCGATATTTAATTTTACTATTACAACATCTATAGTTCTGTTTATATGCATGGAACAACGAGTAGAACAAGCGGCAGACATATGATGATAAAACTGAGATCATTCTGATCATAACACAAAACCTTTCTCATTCACATCCTGTACCGCAATCAATAAATAGCAGCAACACCAACATAAAATATATACTAACAGTACGAAACCCAAGTGTTCGCACACTTCTCACATTGCGCCGACATGTTATGAGTATATGCAACGCTACATATCTAGAGCTGAGATGCATCAGCTCCATTCCCTATAATATTTCAGCTAATGTCACTAAAACACTCGTGTTTTCAATTATGCTTTCAAGACTGGACATTTGTAACTCAATTCTGTCTGATTCGTTTCAATATCTGCTTCAGAAACTTCAAGGAGTTCAAAATCCATTCGATCCAAAATCAAAAGAAATTTTTTTTTTGTTCTTTGTACTGCGTTTCACTGACGGACTCAAGTCCAACATATCTATCCGGCCTCACCCATGTTTACATACGAGTAAGATACTTATGCGTCTCTTCTGACAATCGTATACTCATTATTCCCACTATGAAAACAAAGTCATATGGACAACATTCTTTTGTAGTGCTCTTAAATCTCACTTTATTCGACTGCAAGAACAAACTTATACTCCTAATAATGTTTTATCTGCCTTAAATATTTTTATGCATTTATGTTTTCTAACTTCATGTTTTTTTAAATTTTGTTTGGATTTGTAGACATACCATTATAGATCTTGCAAAGCGCCTAGAGTGTCTAAAGATTAGACGCAATGCCATACAAAGTCCGCATTAATATTATTTATTATTATTATTATTATTATTATTATTATTATTATTATTATTATTATTAAAATTATTATTATTATTATTATTATTATTATTATTATTATTATTATTATTATTATTATCAATCAGTATTAGTTGAAAACTATTGAGATGTTTATCTGGCAATGAGTCAATTTTCATGGACGCTAGCATTCTGACACATGGGAATGCGTCTGTCGCAGTATCAATCTAATTAAAATCAGATCTCCTACGTGAAAACTGACGACCGCCTATTAGAGGTCATGTTATTGTGAGTTTCGAATTAGCCAATGACAATGCAGCTTTCGCAATTCGTCGACACTGAATATATAAGACTTATCTTATAGGCTGATAAAATTAGCAGTTATAGTAATAACAATGGTTGCCAGAACATTGATCCCTAAGTGGTCGCTCTGATATCTTCATGTTTAACACTGGAGATCTGATTTTAATCAGATGGTCGCAGTATCATCTACTTTGCGTTTACAGTTAGTCTTTCTCTATTGTGCATGTATGGATGATTTTATCAATTATATAAAAGCGCAGCAAGACAAAGATTGTAAAACTTCCTGTAATTTCAATGAACACATAACATTAGGTCATTCAGGATTGGAAATATTACATTCTTCAGTAAAACAAAGTATCCAATGCAACTGGGATTCATGCTAACGAACAGTCCGGACACTGTTCGTACTCTGTACCTAGAGTCAGAGTTTAAAGAATAAAGTAAATATTCATATGGAAAGGAGTGGGTATCCTTTCAAACCCAATTTACCTTGACAAATGCAAAGGGATGCAAACTAAAACAGATGGTAAAACTTTGTCAGCTTCGGAAACTTTATTAACTGCGATGCCTTGCTTTCTACAGATGTAAATACACAGGTGTTCTTCACGCTGGTAAAATGTATGGTTCATTGCAACTCTTTTAACTTTCAGTTTGAATTGGCTGATCAAATATTATTAGTTTTGATGAAATTTAAACTGAGTCTTTTGTGCAAGAACCTGAGTCTAATATTTGGAATTTCAGTAAGTCGGGTTTCTACAATTTATAATTATTTAATTTCAATATTGGCAGATACATTGGCGTATTTGATATTTTGCCTACCATCTGAAATTACACGCATATGTTGTCCTAAATTGCACAGAGAATACCACCCGCCTAAAACATGCATTACAAATTGTGTTGAAAATTCAAAGGTAAGAAACCCTAAAGAGCAGCAACTCTAAATTTCACAACACTGTAAAAAACTTCGTTGAAATTCTTCACAATGTCTAATAATGTTCATATAAAAGGCAGTTTGGTTGTCGATCTAGTAACCCAATGTATTGTTCATAAAAGAAGTTTCCTGGATTATCTTTTGGCAGGTGGTAAAGTCATGACAGACCGTAACGTTACAATATAAGACCTTCTTTTTATTCTGAAAATTAATGTCTTTGTTCCTGCTTTTAGTAAAAGCAAGTCCCAATTACGTGCAAATGATGTTACTTTCACCCGGCGCATTGCACATGTAAGAGTCCATGAAGAAAGAGCTACCGTATTTTCGCGCATATAACGCGCGCGTTATATGCGTTTTAACAATCAGCGCAACCCCCCCCCCCCCTCCCGGCGCAGTATATGCATAAGCGCGTTATCCCTTTTTTTCAGCCAAAAGAGCATCCATGAATTTCAAGCAAACACCCTAATAAACCAGTGACAATTAGTACAAGATTTCTTTCATACACATACAGTGATAGTGAGGTTTATTCAACTCTTTAAGTAGAAAATAAACAATTTGAAGTTGACACCGTGTTGCGCCGCTTGCGCATCGGTAGGTTATGGTATGTAATAAATATATTTTATTCGCCAAAGGCATACACTAACCTACATTATAAAAATATATTTCTTGTAATTTATATGTAGGACAAAACCGATAATCGGTTTAAAATCGGATTTCTACAAGTTATAATAAGTTTTGGAGAAAAACCAGGATATTAACATCCTTAAACCGGTATGCGTGCATTCCAGCCGGAAATTAGCGGAAACCAGTAAATACAAATAGTTTTATAGCAGTAGCTATTTTGCCTCTGTTTACGCGAAATATATTACGACGTGGCATTTACGACTGTACCGGTAATACCTGTATTAATTACGAGCAGAAAGGGATAAAGGCGCCGGCGTTAAATCGCTGGCTGGTGAGCGACAGACGATAAACAACCTCGTAACGCGTATCCGATGAGGCACCTCTGGCAGGCCTGTGTTTGTTAATGCGCGATATATGCATGGGCACGCAATCCAAGATTTTTTTAAAACACAAAGACGGAATTTCCGCGCGTTATCTGCGTGTGCGCGTTATACACATATGCGCGTTATATGCGGGAAAATACGGCATGAGAAGACTAACAGTATTTAAACTGTCCCCGGTTCGTCTATACAACAATGTGATGACATTTTAGATGTGTGTGCGTGCTGCATATGTTAATGTAAGTTCAGATGTTATAAGAGATTCATAAATGCTTAAAGAATGCAATTCATATACGTTTTGATTTAAGAAGTGTCATTGTTAACTAAAGGGTTGTTAAATACTTTCGAGAATTGTTTATTTCTTTAGTGTCAATGTCAGCCGTTCTTATTCTGTAATTGGTTTGAGGCCTTGTAATAATTATCCTGACTGTTTATATGTTACTGCCTCCTGCAGACTTCTAAAACAGGCACCTGATACTATAGTTTACCAGCTTGATGTCAGGATGGAAAATGCCAGATCCTTTTTATTGCTGCACTTTCCAGGACATCACCCAGTTAAATTTTTCATGGTAGATAAGGGATTACCCTTTGTGTGCCACTTCGTAATCACAAACGTGTCGACAATTTTACCACAATGATCTTCGAACTAATAAAGGTGAGATATCACCTATACAGTTCGAAGATTGACGTGTCCAACTTATGTTATTTGTTGTTCCTTTCATTTTAAATAAAGCGTTAAGTGGCGAATTGTCAACAGAGGTTTTAAACTCTGCATTTGTAAAATCCAATGCTGTGGTTCTGGCAACAGGCAAAATGTCTCTGTCATCGTAAATTAAGCTGTCACCAATTTTAGATTTTTGAATTTAATATTTGCAAGGGGTTTCGGTTCAATATTTTTCGTCGTACCTCTGTTCAACTTTGCTGTCATATCATTTAAATGGATCCCAGTACGATTATGTTCACATCCTGTCCAATTTTCCAAAACAAAACACCGACACGACTGTATGAGTGTCCTTTGCCACCCGCCATTCACGTACACCACCCTGTGAAGGGACAACCTTCTTGCAGTCTAACCAGAATACATTAGTTGAGACTAGAGAACCTTTAATCAGATTTCTGGAGAAAAGACGTGTTTCAATCGCCTTACTGCCATGTTCGAAATGTCCTTTTGAGGGGAGAATGTTATTTTGAATTAAACATTTGTTTAGACAGCAGCCAGGCGGACTATTAGGGACAAGGTAAACTTTACATTCATGATAAAGCTGTCAAAACTGAAAAATCGCACAAACAATGTAACTATAAAATTACCAGGTCAAGCTGACTTGGAATTTGGCGCCTCTGAAAAAGGCGGCAGAGAGATTGGACCGATTCCTTACGCTAATAAAGGTGCGTTTTCCACACACAAAATCTCCTATGCTATAAAATATCGCCTGATTGAAAAGATTAATCAGTTTAAGATTGTCTGCAAGAGACACGGTAGGGTCCGAGGGATTTGCAAGAAATTCTTACGTAAAACCTGTTGTCGAAAGGTGACTGTTGTTGAAGTAATCCGATGAACTAACTTGGATGGACTTTGAAAGCAAAGATAGTGTGACAATTCCATGTAATGTGTTGATGCCAAATATAATGCTTTGCTGAATTCATTTGTATTTGCATGAATTTTGTTCTATTATATTCGTATATTAATTTGCTTTATGAAGTCTAACGGTGTTTAGATTATACATAGGAAGTCGTACGTTAATTTTTGGGTAAGTTTGACAAATTGTTTGAATTTGTCGTCTTGTTTGGATAACAATTATGCTCTAAGAATTTAATGCATTACATTACTTATTAGATTACGAGAATCCGTTTGACTTCAGGGACTTTATATTAAGAGGAAGGATGTAATGACTGAAAGGATATATTAATTGATATAAGGTATCTCATTTATTCGCTGTGTAACTTGAGGCTGGATCAGAACCTATAGACCTTGTGTGGTGTGTGTTAACGTGTGGTGTGTGTTAACGTGTGGTGTGTGTTAACGTGTGATGCTAATGCGTTTCGAATCAGCCATGGGACTAACTAGGATCATTATAGGACATGAGGAGCCGAGTGAAAGCCTTAGCATCTGTTTAGCACCGATAGCTAGATCTGATAACTAGCAATGGATAATACAAAATCACAGGTATCATACACAACAGGAAATTTAGGTTGTCTCTATTTATATTTAGTAAGAAAGGGAGAAAATAGCTCCTAAGACGTGTAATGCAAAATCCTGTGACGAAATCCTGCGACGTATAAATCTTAGAGGTATTATAAGAGTATCCTGAGATTGTTGAAAACATCATCCTGAGATTCAGAGATCTGAACAGCTAGACGTTGACTTCCATTGTTCACTCGACCCTATGATAAGCTAACTATATCAGTAAACAGATCATCGTTTTAAATAAAAAAAGAACATTTGTTTTTCTTTGTTATTTGAGAAAGTTTTGTTTTTAAAAGAATGATGATGATTTTGATATCATGACTTCTCATAGTTGTTCTATATAATTGTTTGAATTGTTTGTTTACCTGTACGGGAACTCGTGTTGGTTAGTTCTATATATCTGCTCAGATCTCTATCTATTTTACTTATAAGTTTCACTACTTATATTTATATTTACTCGAACCGGGAAATAGCATCGAGGGACAATTAAGCGGAACAAGTAATTAGTAAAATTCCCGTCCCCGACACACCCATTCTCAACAACCCCTCCATGGCCCAAATAAGGTAATATTTGTTTACTATATTTACTGCCTTTTCTACTTGCATGATAAGCTTTAAAATTTCTTCATTTCTTGTTCATCCACATCTTCTGATGAAATGCAATAATTGTAAATGTCGCGTACATGACATTTGACCACTGTCTCATGCCGTCAGTCCATTCATTTACAATGAAAAATGATTTTAGCATTAAACATGTCCTAAGACATTTCGCTTTTCATTGTAAGTGTCAGTTTGTTTTCGGTGCTTCCCAGTAATGTAATGGCAAACGCAAAAGTGGTCGCTCCAAGCGGACTCTATCAATTCAAAGGGGTGATAATGGAAAGAAATCTGTGTTTAAGTACCTGCATTATTACATACTTTAATATTTGCAGAAAACCATTTGATTGACTTCTTATCTCCCTACCACTTGTTTACCTAATTATCTACCCACCTACCTACCTACTTTCTACGTAACTACCTTCCTACCTACCTATCGACCTACCTAACTAACCATTACCTACCTGCCTACCTACCTACCTACTGTTACGTGCTTAGGCTCGAATCAGCAGCGACATAGAATTGAAAATAACAAACTTGTAAAATTTAACAAACAATTTATTAAGTACAAATATTTTCATAAAAGAAAATAAATAAACTTACGGTTTTAGAGAATCAGGTCCAAACAGTTATCCAAAAAGTATTCACAATATAATCCACTAGTAGAATTGCAAGAGTCCTGATAAATAAATGTCCTAATAGTACCCGGTTAGAATCTTGACGATGTAATCCAATATGGACGACGATGGCACGTGATGAAGTCAGTTTTAGTTTTATAATAATTATCAAAATGAAAATCTATGAGCACATATTCTTTTCCAGATAAATAATAAAATAATTCCTCTTGCTCCAACACAATTCCCAGTACACGGTAATTAAAAATAACTCAAATAAGAAGACACATCTTAATATTATAAAAACCCAACTTCTACTGAACTGTTCTCTCCCAAACAATACTTTAAATACCTATTTTTACGGAAACAAGGGGTCACGTGATATTATAGAAACTATCAGAACAAACCTACATTCAAAAAAAATCACGTAAATACCATATGACCCAACTAAAATTAGAAAGATGTTTATACTTTACTCCATTTTGTCCTTGGAATCAACCAATCCTTTTTAAAGTAAAGCTCTAATGTCCTTGGAATCAACCAATCATTTTAGAAGCTTGTTTTCACTCTGAAGCAAGGTCAGAAAATGAGGTTAACATCTGTTGTTTACTATTTAAAAGTACAGGTCATCCATTTCTAGAAAATCTCTCCCAACTAACGAATTTTAAACCAAAAATGTCAAATTTGAATCTGAAAAACAAAATTAAAAGATTTAAATCAAATATACGTAACATTACCTACCTACCTACAGTACATGAATACACATGCAACAACACATACTATGTTTAAATATTTTATTTCTTAAAGAAACATTTATCAAATTTAGTTAGCTTAAATGTATATTTGTGAATTACAGATTAGAAATGCTAAACAGCAAAGTCCAGTATACAGTAATGGCAATCTGGCTGTGGCTGCAAAACCTTAGAAAAGGAAATGGTATGTAATTGTACAGTATTTTACAAAACATTGATTTGTCGCTCTTTCAAACACGCATATGCATTCACATAATTTTGAATTGCTATATCTTTGCATATGGAAATACATCTTTTTATGTCAGTGTGTGAAAATGCAAGATTCCGACCACGCCATGCCACGTTGATTATGTATGCGTACAGAATTTATACATGCTGAAAGAAAAGCAAAAACACACCGTCATAAAAGGAAATAAATGGAAGGTACGTTACCTTTCATGGTTGAAAATTTTCTTTTGCAGTTCATATCTTAGTGTCTACCGTTAGCTTAAACGCAGAATACGTTTTCCTCTACAATCTTGTCCACAGGGTTAACAACCATATATGCTGCATCGCTAAATCGGAATTGCTCTGTGGTTGACAGGACAAATAATTTATAAAATGTCCAGAATGTAATGTATTACAGCATTCTAAGATTCTACTAAAGAAAACGTCTGGTTTCGTACATAAATAATATGCCTTTCTGCGTACATGCTTGATATGTGTTACAACGAAATTTATTGTAGTAAATATGTGGTATGTGCTATTTTTATTTATGACACCGTTTCTAATTTTATTTGCATTTAGTGAGTATGTATCTGATTTTTGGAGCCGGTGATATGGACGATATTTAAAATGAGGAATTGGTCAGGTACTATGGGCAGACGTCATTACACACATTATTTATGAACGTTGTGGTTTCACAGATTACTTTGGCAAATTGCACGATCTCTAATTTCTTAACATTGGAAATTCAATGATTTGAGATAGGAAGTATTTTTGCGATGTGCATGGCTTTAATTGACAATCCGGCCTTAAGCCACAAAAGGTTCCACTTGCAGATAAATATTTCCCTCAGAACGGAATGAGTAGCAAATTCAGTGGTAAAATTCACATCTGCCTGGTTACGAGATCTTTCAAGCTATATTAACAATACAAAAGTAGATTTGAAAATCATTAAAACTGCATAGATTGTTAAGTGTTTGCTCTGCATTGATGATAATGGCGTGTTAAATGTTACAACAATTCGTGTCCTTGTAGTATATTTGTGCTACTTCCCTTCACAGCCATCTATTTTATCGAACGACTTTTACATGGGTCGTGCAAATATGAATCAGGTAAACACAGTTGAAGCTAGGGTCTCCTGGATATTTGGTGATTTTTGATTAGATGAAACGTTTCTGGGTTTGGAGTGGTTTCAGAACGCTTTGTTAAAAAATGTATCCTTGAGGTCATTACAAATTGGTAAACATTAGATCTCAAGTCATGCACACGAAAACGTTTCTGATTCTATCGATGGTACGATAATTCTGAGTAACGCATCCCGGTATCACGCTGTTGATACCACACCATGCCATATCACAAGTATTCAAAACTGGGAAGACGTAACGTCCACTGTGACTGGCGCACAATGCTGAAAACCTATTATACTGTCTGGCCAACTCGGATTTACTTTGAAGTTCAATACGACGAACTCGTTTTAGAAATTTGACATTGTTGTGTGAGTCAATACTGGATATAACATACCTATAGCAAAGAAAGGAGTATGAGTTAAGTTAAGGCCATAAAGGTCGTTGTAGTTTCATGTTGGTTTTCTTACACCGTAATATATATAATGCAGTAAAGTAGGAAACAAACAATCCTCTCTCTCTCTCTCTCTCTCTCTCTCTCTCTCTCTCTCTCTCTATATATATATATATATATATATATATATATATATATATATATATATATATATATATATATATATATATATATATATATATATATATATATATATATATATATGCAACCAGAATATTGTATTGTATCCCTTACTGAGGATTGAACCAGGTGCCAACATTTGCGGCATCCTTCATGTGTATACACGTTTTGGTCCAATCCTCATACCTTCTCGACCAAATTAAGTATTTGAGATTCTTAAAGAAATGAAGTGAGAAAGAAACTGTGGCGGAAATAGATGATTGCGTATTTTTAGATATCGGGGTGTCAGACGAAATGCCATTAACTGGAATCTTGACTTAGAAGTAGACTGCAATTTCTGAAACTGAGTTGACGAAGTTATTTGCTAACAGCAATTCTGAATATGACCATACTGACCTCTTCCATTGCACGTTTCGCAAGTAAAGTAGCAGCAAAAGTGATGAATCCGACAACTTTTGTAGGTGTGTATTTGTCCAACTAACGCTTCCTATAAAAGCAAAACCGAAATGACAAAAAAATTAAAAAATAACCGAAGCTTCTCACTAACCGAGAGTTTATCCTACGGGTTAGTTAATTATGTTAATGGGCTTTTTGCTGTTATTTCTTCGATATTGAAAAACGTGTTAGTTTGACAAATGAACGCCTCTAATTGAGGTCACACCCCTTCAAAATCGGGTAGTGGTCCATTTATCGCAACTCGTGTCATCTCACGCGCGTGGGATGTTCAAATCGTTTAAATATTTCAGCACACTATCCGTATCCGAGAAAACTTTCCGGATAACATGCAACCATATCCACGGCCATAACATCTTCATAATCATATTTAGTATTCCATAATCCACAGTGTCAGTATTCACAGCAACAAGCTTGAACATACTCGTCAAATTCAAATGGTGCTGTCTTCCACAGATTTCTCTCTCTGGCAGCGTGGGCTTCAACTGACGGATATTTAAAACAGTTTGTTAGTAATTGCTCGGTATTCTCTGTTGAAACTTTCCGCCCAAGTTTTCTCATTTCTTCATGAGGATATTCTGGACGATATATTTTATCGTTGGTTCTTACAAATTGATCAAATTTTTCATCATCAGAATTCTTTAATAATCATCGTGATACAGGATCGTTTTTACTGAACTCGTAAATAAAATCGAACATGTTTCGCGGAGAATTATCGGGGGGGGGTGGTAAAATCTTACAGTTCGATCTTCGAGCTCGTGGAAATATTGTTACTGTGTTAGTCCACTCATGGGCATTGTGATCAATGATATTTATTAGAGCTCCGTTTGATTTATGTTTAGATTCGTATAATACTTCTCCTGTTATTGTTTTTTTTAGATTATTGGGAATCTTATTGTTTTTAAAAGCCCGACACATCCCTTATTGTAGCACCTGCATCCTTAGCCGATTTATCCCACTCGTTCATCTTCCTACTTCTTAGATCTGTCAGACCGTTTCCACGTATCGTATTTTTAAAATGCTTTGTTATTCACTCAGCGACGCAATTTAACTATGAAACTTTCATCGGCGTTTGATTATCAATGCTGGGTTTTCTATTTATCGGATTTTTAATCTGACCATGGGGTTAAAGTCACACTAACGTGACTATAAGACATTTATAATAATATGAGTGATCTAATTGTGTTATACATTTGGGAAACATTAGCATGTTTTCTACCGGGGCATCAATGATTCTCATTCGTCAACCAACGCATTCCAGTAAAAGCGATTTGTCGCTGAGTATAACTGATATCGCTCTGTAATTAATGATAATGGATGGGGGTGGGGGTGGCTCTGGAGTAACTGGAAGAGTAACACGAGCTCGGGAATGTATATCAACAACATTATGTCTGGTTCAAACAAGATGTTTCAACGAAAAGTAATAAATCGGAAATTGATTTCTAATATCTAATTGCTATATTTGCGGACTGGTATCTACATTCAGATCACGTCCCATAATATCAGTAAACGATGATATGCGCGTGCTGTTTGGTTTTGTCCGTAATTAAGTAAAATATCTTCAGATTGTTCTTGTTGGCTGTTTATTCTTAACGAGACTTCAAAAACTCCCCGTTTGGTCAAATATCATATGGCTGCGTGTTGTTAACTTAATTGCGTATAATCCTTTAGTGCAAAAAATATAACTCGTGGTGCAGAAACATTCTGCTGTAATGCCATATGCCATGTAAATATTCCATTAATAGTACCCTGAATATTATTTGTAATTGTTGTTATCCATGATAGCTATGATTTACCACCTGTATCCATAAATGATAGTAATTTTTCCTCTGCGGCGATCACTAGATCAGATTAAAAAGCCACAAGCAGATTCGGCTAAAAAGAAGTGGAACTACAATATCGCTAAAACACGATCAGATCACAGGTGGTCAGATAAACTATCACTGACAACGCGTCAGATTAATCATTTTAGTGACAAAAAGGGGGTGTTCAGGTCTCTCTCTCTCTCTCTCTCTCTCTCTCTCTCTCTCTCTCTCTCTCTCTCTCTCTCTCTGCGAGTGCTATTTCCGATATAGTTAAATCAGGTGCTATATTTCTTCTCGTGGCTATACTAGCAATGATTGCCGCGGCCGCCCCTGTAGTCGCGAAAGCTGCGACGTTATACACAGTCGGGACAGCAGCAGGACTGGCACTAAAGAAAGCAATGGGAGAAGGAAATAAAATGGGAAGGTGTCTAAGGTTACCAGGCAGTCGTTTCAATTATGGAAGGGGCCTGAGATTATCAGTGAGTGGTTTCACTTATGGAAGCGGCCTGAGATTACCAGGGAGTCTTTATTCGTATGGAAAAGTCTGGCGGTTTAATAATCCATTGTCAAAATTCGATTTAATCGATCCTGCTAAAAAACTAAGAAACTTCAGAGGTGTTTTATGCGTGAGACCAGTTACCATTCACACTGGCATCCACAAAAAGAGTTTTGTTATATTTAATTTACCAGTAGCAACACCATATATATATATATATATATATATATATATATATATATATATATATATAGAGAGAGAGAGAGAGAGAGAGAGAGAGAGAGAGAGAGAGAGAAACATTCTGATGTGATGCCATATGCCATGTAAATATACCATTAATATTACTCTGAATACTATTTGTAGTTGTTGTTAGCCATGCTAGCAATGATTTACCACCCGTATCTATACATGCTAGTAATATTTCCTCTGCGGAGATCGCTGAGTCATTACTCACATCAACAATGAGAGTTTTGGTATATTTACTTTACCAGTAGCAACACCATCTCCTCTCCAGATTGCACAGTTATCACTATCTTTTCTAACGAGAACTACTGAATGTTTAGATTTAAAGATAGCGTTTAGTACACTTCTATAAAAAAGCCAAATATATGAGACAGTGGAATTGCACACTAAAATAATATATACGGTCCTTGCAAGAAAGATGTACGTGTTGCAAATCCTAAGTTGTAAGTAGGACCAAAATCTCTTATAATATCAAAATCAGCAGCTGGTCTAGTTTCATATCCAACTGGTTGTGGATTAGATGCAGTAGCTCGTGGTGTCCGTAATTTGACATACTGGACATGCTGAACGTTATCAGTAACATCCTTTGCAAACATCATTGATGGACCTGCTGATTTTTGTGTAATCATCAGAATATCTTGCTATACCCAATATTGTTGTGGCAACATCAACATCCTTCTGATATAATTCAATCTCTCTTCCATCAATCATATATGTAGCGCTAATAAACAACGCCATAATTCGATTAACAAAAGCAACTCTCGCATTCTCTGCATATGGTGTATTAGCTGCAACATTTGTTACAAGTTCTCCTTCTACTTCAAAAAATACTTCAGCGGGTAGGAAACATCTACTTGTATCATGAACTTGAAGTTCAATCCTCCCTAGTTGATTTGGTTGTATTGCGTTATAAGAATAAAATTGACAATCGTGTATGGATTGATCTTTGTGAACCGTCACATTTATATCAAATACTGTGTCGGGTGAATATATGAACATTTTATTATATATGTATCGATCTAAATCGCGATCTCGCTGACCTTGCCAAACTACTTCCTGCTATTAAATTTGATTTGCAGTAATATCTCTTTGCACTTGTTCAGATCCTTGATTTAGCAAGGCTGCTAGTTTTTTTTTATCCGTGGCTGTTTTTTTTTGTTTTTTTTTTTTCGGGGGGGGGGGGGGTTGTTCCTTTGACGCCAGTTTTAGAGGCTGCTGCTTTCGTCGTCCTTGATGAATACAGGCTTTGTCTTTCTTTGGCTGCAGCGAATACCTTACTGGCAATATTACCAATAGTAACAGGAGCTTTCTCACCAATAACATTAATATCTTTCCTCGAATATTGTTCTGCGACTGGTGTTATTTTGGGAGCCATTCTTGTAAATAACCCTTGAATAACATTACCAAGACCATCTCCATTAATGGTTCTATAAACGGGTAATCGTGAGTTTACTATTCTGACCATGAGAGGTTTATAATGGTGCAGACATATTATCATCTTATTTATTATCGTTATATCTAATCGTTTTGATAACCATCAACGAGTTCATTGATAAATTCTCGATATATAGAGATATCCATGATACCGCTTTGAAATAATCATCTACAAATATCAGCAGCTTCATTAGGTATTTCCGGGGAGTTTCTTTTCAGCCCGTGCTCCTCTTATGAGAATATCTAATCGTGCTATGTCGGAGAGAATGTTACTAGGATAGGCAATAAAGCAAGACCACTTCCTCGAGAAAATCCACTTCCAGTAACACCGAGTGCATCGTGAAAATCTTTTCTTTCTTTTCTAGAAGATTTTGATTTTCTCTGTTGCGGAGGAAGATGTTCATATGGCAGTGGAGGAGGAAGTTTAGGTTGCGAGCTGTGTTGTTGCTCAATCGGAACATCTATTTCAAAATCTCTTATGTTTTTCCCGTATAACACATATGTTGGATCATTCTCTGAAACTCGATCTTTGTCATATTTTTTGCGATATATCCACTTATACCAGACATTTCGTCCTATAGATTTATTATGTTTGGGTTTTAAGTATCTTTCTTTATGACTAAAACCCACAAGTGCAAAACCAACTAGATCAATCGGATTATCAATTTTGTTAATTTTATTAATCGCATCATCAGTAAAGTGTTTAGATTGTGTAACTACTTCCGATTCTTTTTTTTTTGTCCGTTTCTTCTCCAATAGGGTCGTCAGCTGCCGCTTGTGGTTGTAATTGTGCGGCAGCTATAACGGTTGTCAGATCTAGAATTTTGTTTGTTTAGTTCTTTTCGCGATCTTTGCAGTTTGCAGAGCAGTTTGTTTTGACACCGGTAGAAGATCCTCTTTAACGGCATTTGTAACTGTTTCAGTTGCTTTTGTGACATGTTTGAATAATTGTTCAGCACCTGCTGCAAAATCAACTTGAGATTCTTGTCGTTATTGTAATTTGTTCCTCACAGAAACCCAGAATGGTATACTTTTCTTAATCTCCGCTAGTCTTTCTCGTGCCAAACGGGTAGTTAATGATTCTCCTACCATTATTGATATATGATATGATTTAATACGTAGCAGCAGAAGGAGTGTGACCTCAATTATAGGCGTCCATTTGTCAAACCAACATATTCTACACTATCGAAAAAATAACGGCAAAAATCTGGAATAATATTAATTAACCCGTCGGAGAAACTCTCGGTTAGTTAGAAGCTTTGGATTTTTTTGTTGTTGTGTTTTTGGGTTTGGTTTTGTAGGAAGTGTTAGTTCGACAAATAGACACCTACAAAAGTTATCGGATTTACCCCTCTCTGCTGCTAAAGGTAGGAAAACACACGTTATAACTAGTTAATAAACTAACATGTGAAAGCATACACACTGTGTAATTTATTACATTTCATTTAGTTTGTAATATTTTTCTGCACTCATACAGACCGTGAAAAGTAACGAAAAACAACCCTCATCTTCAAGTGACATTTTTGTCATTGTTGGGTCATTCAGAAAATATGCATGAATTTATACCGTTAAAAGCCTTGAAACAATCCGTTGTTAGATTTTGCATGAGTAACACATAAAGATTGCGATAAAAGTTGATTAACATTCTTCTAGATTTATTGCATTTTCCTCTATTTTAGGCCTTACATGTGATACCGGAATACTACCATTGTGGGAATCTCCAACCACACGATGCATGTTTTATTTTAACTGGAATTGTTCCGGAAGCGAAGGAGAAGCGTTTTCGTTGAAGCTTTGGATAAAGGACAACAAAGAGATTGCTTTCTGTCAGCGAAACTCAAACTTCACAACATTCAGTGACTATCACGGAAGACTTGAGCAATACAATGAAAATGGATTTATCCTTAGAGAAGTGAAATCAAAAGACGCTGGGCATTATAAGCTTGTTATAACATTAAACAATACAAACGAAGAAGTACACAGTAGCACTATATTTCTTCCTAGTAAGTATGGAAACTATACTCTCTCTCTCTCTCTCTCTCTCTCTCTCTCTCTCTCTCTCTCTCTCTCTCTCTCTGAAATTCTAATAATTATCCGAATATTTTCATAACTAATGATAGTGGCTACACGCATGTTATTTATTTCAAAATATTACAAATTAGTTATATAGAAGAGAATTGTGGAGATATCACATTCCGGTTTTGTACGAGTCAGCAAGTGAATCGTTCAAATGATTGATGGGAACTTTAAAAGATACCAGTTTTTATCCCAACATCAATTTGTGTCCTACAGTGACATAAAGAATAATTCATAGAAATTAACAGAATGCATCATCTGACTGTACTATAC
Organism: Unio pictorum; assembly: GCA_030141615.1. Lineage (NCBI taxonomy): Eukaryota > Metazoa > Mollusca > Bivalvia > Unionida > Unionidae > Unio > Unio pictorum. The sequence goes on along the minus strand of JARLTB010000363.1, from coordinate 633,311 downwards.
TGACCGTACCTTCATACAAAGTTTGTTATGAAATAAATTTTCAAAGTCTGAATAATTTGTATTTTCACATCATATGTTAGTGAAAGCATTTTTTAATTTTAAAACGGTTGTTGTTGTTTTTTTTTAACATCGCAGACATAACAAATTATGTCAAAATATTAGATAGCGAAGCTTTTGGATGTCTTTCTTCAATATTTTATAACAGTTCCGATTTTTTATTGTCTGAGACAAGGATTGTTAATAAGTCTCCATTATATTTTACATGATAGATAGATATGACATATGGCCGTGTGGTTAATCCTACATTACCATCAGACTACCATTCCAATATGCAACACAGTTGTCAATGATCTGTCAACAAAATTAATGTTGTGCAGCAAATATAAAGAATATTTTTTTTGTACCAATGAATTTGATTTTTTGTTCGTCTTGCAAACAGAATTTTCTGCATGTTATTTGATGCTAGCATATATAACATGGATACAGAAAATACGAACGTCCACATATCAACTAGTTCGTACACAAACAAATAATCCAATGTGAGTTTCAGTCTTAGAGGCTCCAGTTGTATATTATTTGACTTCAAGGACATGCGCTTGTCTTTTGAATAGTACTGTTTTGGAACTTAATGACTGCGTTAAATGCCATTTCTTTTGTAAAATGTCTAATGGTGTTTATCGTAGAACGTTTGTAAATTGTGACCATCTATATTTTATTTATATACATGATATAGACGGGTCTTTATAAGTTGTTATATACTACATGTTTTGGACTGAATCGAAGGTTGAATCGAATTGATAGCCGTATCAAACGAGTTATTACCCTTGAATCGGAACAACTAACTAATGTTATTTTCGTATTATATGCTTTCGCTTGCAGGCGTTTTGTAATATTGTTAGCTAATAAAATGAATAAAGGTTAAAACTAATGGGAATGTTAAAAACGTGGATTAGCAATATGTACCGCTGAGGTCATAGAAGACACTTAATTCATTCCAATATGAATGTGTGATACGACAATACAGAGTAAAAATATGTAAAAAGTTTGATCTATCTTACCTTTTGCAAAACATTCGCAGAAAAACAGACGTCATATAAGACAACTAATTAATTCCAATATTACGACAGTACCGATTGAAAGTTTGTAGAAAGTTTGATCTATTTTATCTTTTCCAAAACATCCAATTTGACCAGAATTGACTTAATATATATTCATTTTAATTGCAGGCATACCCAGCTGTGACCCAAATCGGACAGTGATTTACAAAGACACAATTACAAATGTTTCCTCTGGCGATTGCGGACAAATTCCAATATTTATCGGTTTGCTCTCCGCGTTTGGAATTATCCTAATACTTTTGATTGTATTAATTATATACTTGTGCTGTAGGTACAAAATGTCAATCAAATTGTCAAACAATGATCTAGGAAAATCCTACGACAGTGGAGGTGATATCAAATTATTACCCAGACCTTCCTGACCTCCAGTGTAACATTTATACTGTGTAATTACATAAATCGTTTGTCACGTTCCACAGTTTTGCATTATTATTGTCATAGGTGTTCTGTGACAGCTGCATTGATATCTTCCAAGTTTCGGATCTAATTCATGTGATAGCGTGATCAATGCCATTTGAAAAGACACAAGACAATATCTGCTCCCTGTAGACAATGATCAAATCAAGTGTCGGATCTAATTCATGTGATAGCGTGATCAATTCCCCTCGAGGAGGCATATAATACTATCTGTTCCCTGTAGACAATGATCAAGTATCGGATCTAACTCATGTGCCAGCGTGATCAATGCCCCTCGAGGAGAGATACGATAATATCTGTTGCAGTAGACGTACATCAAATATAGGATATAATTCCTCTATAAGCATGATCTGATTTTGGAGTTTAAAGCTTCAGCGGAGTTTCCAGAGCAAATCCTTTTGAGCAAAACTTTCATCTTGATTATTGACCATAGCGCAACCGCATTTAATCTCTTTATTCTCTAGGACGTTTCATGCGTTGTTGTAGAAGTATGGATGAGAGCAGATTTCTCGAAGCTAATTTGTGCAGATTATTTACTAATTATGCTATAGTTTAGTTACTTCTTCCAGAACATTGTTTGTCAGGAGAGTAGAGGCTCCGTTCCTGTTTTTGCAAATCAATATACATATATTTTTCGGGCTGGAACAAAGTCTGATCTTAACGATGTCTTCAATAGGTGATTGAACAACATCGCTCAATGTTCATTATTTCGTTTTACAGAGTATAAAATATATTATACAAACAACACTATTTCTGTGTTGTCTATTTAAATATAATCATGCCCATCCGCGTTATTTATAAAACTGCATGGTTATTCGAGCGGCATATTCGCTAATGGTCGTTAGGTGTGACACATACTGTGATACATATTTCTTTCGAACATATCTGTCTTGCTGGAAACATACGTAGCCTCATCTGCCATGATTGAAAACATAGTACTCTATCTGAGATCTCGTTTGATTTTAGCAATACGAAAATATATAAAACGCTAACACCAGACGAAACAGAAGCGACTAGATTTTTTTGGTAATGAAATCCTAGGCCGCACGCGGACGTCATATAGGAGCAAAGTGATGCTAGAAATACATAAACATATTGCTAGCCATAGAAAAAATACATAGGTCAACCTTATCACAATCGGTTAGTTTTTCATTCTTCGTCAAGACATACTTTGTTAGTTGCAAGTTCTAAATTTTAATAAGGCAAATTAAAATTACTTTCAAAGGCATTAGTTACTTCTCAAAGATTAAATTTCTTTTGAATACGTTTTCAGACGAACCTTTGAATGTAGTTTTAATTTTAAGACTCCATTCCCTTCTACATGAATAATTTATTGGTCATGGAATACTTGCTTTTAGAATCCGAGGGTTATATATTGATTTTAGGTAAAGCGTCTATTCGTCTTGAAACCAAAATGATCATAATACACATTCTTGCGATTAGTAATATTTTACACTAACTAAAGTTTCAATCGTCTTGTTTCATTCACACTCGGTATCTGTCTCATGGCCAACACAACATACTGCTAAACATTGTCTTCCCAGGAAGCCCATATCATAAATATCGTTTCTGCAGCCTCTCTCGATTCTCAGAATGTGACCACCACGGATTTAAATGCACTGAGCATTAAGATTTTATCACATTTAGACTGGGGAGTTTTTGTATAGTGTCATTTAGAACTTTACTCTTAGTTTCTGCCTTATCAGTGTTTAACTTCAAAGTTCCCAGTCTTCCAATTCAATCAAATTGAACGAATACCACAACACGGTTTTGAGAAAGAACTAACACTTCTGATCTGTGTCAAATAGTCATTCTTCAAGGATGAAATTTATGTAACGTAGTTCAGTTGATATAACAAATATATTTTAGAAATTTGTTTTAGAAACCACTGCGTACGATTTGCCTATTAAAATTAAGGTGTAGACCATGGAAGTAATATGAATTTAAAGTGACAACCTTGATCTTACGCAGTGTCTGAATAGCACGTGTTGTCTGAGTAACGTAAGTGAAGAAATTTTATGTACATCTAGAAGTGGTACATATAGTGATTTAGGGATAAATGTGCCCTTTAATGAAACAGTTTTCCCTGGGGAGAGAGAGGCGCGACAGTCCGAGTACGGAGTCCCAAAAAGAAAAGAGAAGTGACGAGTACAGGCCGGAAAAATTGAGAGGTGACGGGTAAATTCTAAAAGGGGAAAATGACGAGTTCAGGATAAACCAAAAGGTTCAATAAGGACGAAGAAATCATAATAAGAAGACTCAAGGACATAGGAAACGTTACTCAAGGACATATAAAACTTTGGAACATGATGGACAGTAATCAATCATGCAACATGCGCTCGTTTTGATGATGAAACAAATCCAAATTAGACACTGCTATTAAATCAAGTTGATATAATTTAAGTCGAACTGAACATACCGCTATTAATTTGTTTTATTCAATTGTATGTTTAAAGGGGCTCTTATTGCATTATTTCTTCCCAATATTCTGGTTCAGTTCTCTGTTGATATTGTATATTTCATTCATATCGGGTCATACCATCGCTGGAAGTCATTCCATAGATAACAAGGCTAAATCCAATAAACTACCCATCTTACTCACACACACAGATACATACACACATATGGGTGTATATGGTCTAATTCATATGGCTATTAACAATCCTTGTTAAGTGCATATGATTCAGGATCGAGCTGAGTATTTTTGAGAAACAATTACAAGACCAGGACGCACTTAATAGCCAATCTGATACATTTCTACAGCCTTCTAATCCATTCTTGAGAGGAACGAAATGATTAGCTAAACTAGCTGACATAAAATGTTTTTTGAAATGATCAAGATATTAGGTTTAGTCCATGTTCAAATATTCAATTTACAATTATGTTGTGCCACCCCTTAAATCAATCAACGAAGTCGGTCGCAATTCCTTTAATTTTCGAGAGAGGTAGTCAAGTGATACATTCGACAAGTCATTAATCTAAAAACTACAACATTCTAAGTAACGCACAATTGTATTCGTGTAGGAATGAATAGAAGCAAGTCCGCTTATTTTAAGCGAATCTGAGACGAAATACCTTGCATTAGATAACAAAATGTACATGTACTGTTACTACTACTAGTAATGATAATACCGTTATATCGGACTTAAGTCTATGTCCAGAAACTAGCCCGATCTGACGATTAAGAAACATTTGTAACAACAATTCACTCCGACTATCAAGTACTGATTGGTTACGGTAGCATACATTATGAAACGCCATAGCTGTCTTATGTTTCAACTTAATTTAATGTAGGGTCACCAGATTTTATTTGGGGTCAAATAATACTACAGATGCTTCTTCTTTAAGTGTTGTGCCAGGTCACCTCTGCTTTATATGGGATGGTTAAGCCTTGATATTTTATCAATTTAGACTAAAGTAGGGTTCACCAGTCATGAGTTGGGGTCAAATTCTAATACAGATGCTTCTTTGAGCTTTATGTCAGGTCAACTCAACCTTATATGGGATTGCTTAGTCATGATGTTATATCAATGTTGTCAGCTGAACTTTATATGGAGTTGCCAAGTCATGATATGATTTCAACCCAACTTAATGTAAGGTTTACCAGTAATGAGTTAAAGTCAAAAAGTAATATGAATGCTGTTTTAAGTGTTATATCAGATCAGCTGAATCTAATGTCTCGTTGCAAAGCTATGTTATAATGGTTTTCTTTGCTGGATACAGCTATGAGTCTCGTGTCTGCAGCCACGATTCCATTGCTTAATACTGTACCAACATTATATTTATTTTTAATACAGCGTGACCTGTTTCAGTCCTATGCCAATGGTCATTACTAATGTATGTACTCTCAATTGATGTTTATTTTATTGTTTGATATACTTAACACGCTGCTGCAAGCACTGCATGATGTGTTCTAAATTGTAAAAAAAAATGGCAGCTCGATGCAACACAGATATATTGAGTGTTTTAGAAAAAGTTGGTCTGGATGAATTCTCTGGTATTTTTGACAAACAAAATGTATATCCAGAGATTTTCTGCTTTTTATCAAAATAATTACATGAACTAGAACTTTCGAGGAAAACAGAAATGTTCAAACTGCGAATGGAATGTATAAAATATAGCGCAAACAGACTGCAAATGAGAAGGATCAAATCTGGACCCACATACGTATTCATGCCGAACTGTATTTTACAGAATCTAATTGATGGGGGCTTCCTGATCTCTAATATGGCCAAATTCTTATCTGTGTCAGAGAGTACAATCTATCGCAGGATGCGACAGAATGATATTATTAAGGTGGAGTTTTCAAATATGAATGATGATGGGATAGGTATTCATGCTGGAAAAGTAATAGAAGAATTTCCATCTTGTGGGGAAAACATTTTGAGATAAATACTGAAACTGCAAGGTGTCCATGTACACAGATGGAGACTAAGAGATATAATAAAGATGATAAAGGGGTAGAAGAAAGGACAAATAGATGTCTTCAAAGGTGTGTGTATAATGTTAAGGGACCCAAAAAATCACCAGTGGCATTTTGACACTAAGTACAAGCTTATTCGCTGTCACATGGTTATTGCTGGCACATGGTTATTGCTGGCACATGGTTATTGCTGGAGGGATTGGTGACTCTTGTCGTCTGAGTGTGTGAAAGGATCATAACAGAGCAGAAACAATCTTTCAGAGCTTCTTAACTACTGTTGAAAAAATTGGTATTTCCCAACGAGTTAGGTTTAATAAGCGCGTGGAAAATATGTATGTTGCCAATTAGATAATACAACAGAGAGGCACTGGACGTGGCAGTACGATAACTGGAAAAAGTGTACACAATCAGCGGAATGAATGATTATGGAAGGATGTATACCTTGGGGTTCTGGTATTCTACTATAACCTTTTTACTTTATGGAGGATGAAGGTACTCTGGATCCTTTCAATGACATGCATATTGCAGGTCTTCACTCAACATTTCTTCCCCAAAAACAAATGACAAATTAGATATCTGGAAAGAAGCAGGGCTCAGACAGAATGCGAACTGTCCATTCATCTCCTAGAACTATATGGGATTGCTGGGTCAGCTGCAAGTTCCATTTGGTATTTCCATCTTAGATTGGGTCGATTATGGTGCTGAAGGAATTATGGACACCAGTGCAGAGGGCACTGTAGAGGATGCGCTTCCAGTTTTTAAGTGTCCCGAATATAATCTAAGTAACCAATGTCGACAGGACTTAAAAACTGATTTTCATGCCCGTTGGGTCTGACACAACTTTGAGAGTGATATTTACTTGAAGGCATTGGACATGAAAATAATTCGTAGTAATGATGTCACAAAACAAATAATGCTAATTAGAGACTAGATACATATCATTTAATATTATTAATGGTATGGGTGTTTTGTGTAATCTTGGTGAATTTCTTCAAAGACTTTAAGGAATTTTTATAATTTTTAAAGCTCACGTAGAATATAATTCTAAATTACTTAGTTGAACATAATCATGAATACTATTATCTGGCTTCTGAATACAGTCATCTTTTCGCAAGTTTATATTAACTATAAAAATTGTAAGTCTTTGTTTTCAATAAAAAAATGACAAGATGATAAATTTCCATATCTTTATTTACACAAGTCAAACAAATTCATTTCTAAAATATCTGAAGCATGTTATAATTTTAAAATACATTTTAGCAGTATTCACAAAGCTTCCGTCTTTTGATGTTCAAAATAAATGCACGTTAGAAAATAAGATAGAGCAAACGATTATTTCTCATCTACTCATACATTTGTTCGTCATCGTTTAAACTGATGGTCCTATCTTGTCACAATAAAACTAAATGAAACATTAAAAGTAAGACATACGTCACTATCACGTTTTCAGCATATATACACATTCGTCACTAATTTGTGTAGCATATATACACATTCATCACTAATTTGTGTAGCATATATACACATTCGTCATATGACTTAGGTAATTAAAGTCTGAGAAACCGTTCAGACTGTCAACGATAACGAAACTAATTTGTGTAGAATTTTCGTGTTTTACATACAAGCTAAAGTAAAGCGTCCTCTGTTGTTTATCAAAACCATAATGAAAATATATATATTTTAAAATGTATCTCATTACCAATTACATTAAAATGAATATAAACTATATTAGATATACGTCACATTCAATCGAAGAAGACGTCTCAGTAAAACGCAAAGTACCTGACAAAAAAGACCAGGATCATCCTGTGTTTCTTAAATTTTAATAGGGATGAGATTGGCCAAATCACTCATGGGTGATATTAAAACAGACGATATGAAAGGTTCATAATTCTCTATAATAAAATCAGACTGTTGTACATTATATTCCAAACATGTCTTGCTTTAAATACACGACTGTGACCTTGACTTTTTAGAAATAAGATCATATGGGATAGGTCTGCCTTGATTCTGAAGCTTATTGTTCGATTTGTAGGAATCAGAAAAATCGTGCCCTTTCTGCTTCCCAAATATACAAGAAAAGAAGAGACATGGATGTTTGATCACGCTTATCAGAAGCAAGATATTTAAACATTTTGACACATTGGCATTAGGCTGAATTATTTTTCTTCCAGAAGACTGCTGAATGGAAGTCTTATTTACAAAATAAACATTATCAGTTAAAGAATACTCGTCAGCAGCATGAGCAGCATTCTCTAGGATTTCAAAACTATGCTCATCAAGAAAAATATTTATGTTGCTATGGACACAGTTATTGAACGCTTCAAGTAAAACAAGTTCTCTACGTCTTTCGTAATCTTGTTCAACTTTCTTAGCTAAGCACCATCTATTAAATAACTGCTCTTTTTATCTTGCAAATTTGACATGAGTTTTCCCAGCTTTTTTTGTATAATTCCTGAATGTTTGTTGATAAGGCTCATGGACTAACTCATAACAGGGACGCCTTTTCAATTTTTTGTTGGTGGGTGGATGGCAAAACTTGGGGGGTTTCTTAATTTGCGTGTACAGGCTAAAACAACTTTACAGCCCACGCAAATTCAGGAGGGGGGACAAAGCCCCCCACCCCCACCCCCCACCCCCGCATTCTGGCAAGTTGGAAAATGTCGTCTTTTTACAAATAATCCTGGTAGGATTTTAAAGAAAGATTACCACTTTTGAGATATTGTAACAAATGGATTATGATTTTACTTAAGATTCCAAAATTGGAATTTAAATTTCAAAAGAAAAAAAAATCGTCTGAAATCAGTTAGCCTAAATTCATATGTCCCAATGACGAGGAATTCAATTGTTACGAGTTTAGGCTCTTATAAAACATAACACAAACAAAACGAATCCAATAAGCAAGTTCACGATGGTATACTGTATGCCGCCATATTTGTTGGCGACGTCACGAGTCAAAGGTCAAAGGGACCCAATCTGTACACCTCATTCAAAACGCCATTTAACAAGAGTGAAATATGTCTTTTAACGGTGAGAATTTGTCTTTTTACCAAACCTCTCAAGTTATCTAACAGGAATTTGACCCAGATATTAATAATCTGAGAGCATAATCCCTCAGGTATGCTGAATCTATCTGCTAGATCTTCACTTGTGAGTCCTAAGCGAAGTTTAATTAAAACAAGGACAAGTTCATCCTTCGATGATAGAATTCGCGTATTGTCTCTCCTCCGTTTACAGATGGAAGTTATATGTCCTTTGTTAACAGACTGTGATGTCTTCTTTCCCTTCCAGTAACGCAGATTCACAGCATCAGAAAAAAGAAATTCATACAGAGTATAAAAAGTAGTTTTGTCATGAATTCCAGTGTCAAATCTGATTTTTTTATCATTCTGTAAGTACCTGTACTCCACTGAACCACGCACTTTCTGGTTATTGTTTCTTAGTTTTTGTGTCAAGGAATTGATTAAATTATCTTTCATTCTACAGTTATCACAATTCTGTACTGAATAACTGTGATCAATCTGCTGTGTATTTTCATGATACTCAGTCTGAACACAGATATTTGAGATCACTTTCATGTCAGTCTGCACTTCTACATCTCTGTGAATATCAGAAGAACTTGCATGATTCTGACACATACTAATGTTCTCTGCATTATCAAAATCTACTACAGATTGTACATTTTCCATTTGTGCGATGACTGCTGTTACAAGTTTGGATCAATTTTACACAACATTTTCCGTGCATATTTTGATTTTATTTTGTCATGCCCCATAAGTTAATTGAAATCTGGGTTATCTTGAGTGGGGCCTCCATGCATGAAATGCCTGTTACACACCATATCCTCTGGCTTTGGAGTCCATGTCTTTTTACTTGCTGGTGATGTCCTACTAATGTTTGAGGTCCATTTTTTCCTTTCTTTCAGGATCTTTCATCTCCGTTGGGAATGGATGCAGTTTAATAGGGAAATATACATTCAAAAAAACATCCTTTTTCGATTGTGAAGTACAGCGTAATCTCCATGTCAATGCCAAAAAAATTGAATAATAATTATAAGTTATGGCCTGTTTACTGTCAGAAGTTTAAGCTTGCATCATCAGAGAATTTTTCAGCAAATAATTTATTAACTTGCACCTAATCAGATAGAAAAACATGCTTACCTAAGTTACCTGATTGAAGTGCTGCTTATCGCGGTGCTATATCTCTGTGATATGGGTCATTGTAACCTTTGACCCGGAAACAGCTGTGAAATTGCTGCGCATGCGAAGTAATGTTCCTTGAACTCGCTTATAACGTTGTAAAAATTTACTAAATAACGTATTTCTCTAGGTACAAATGAGAACAAGAACTTACAGTTTTACGAATTAAATTAAAAAATAATCTAAGAATTACACAATCTACGTCCAAAATGCCCAGTGAAACTTAACTGAATCCCAGTGAAATCCAAAATGGAAGGTGATTACGTATGATGTGGTCAGGGTAATGCGTATCTGTCAACAGTTCATTGTTGAATCAAATAAACATATGCCAGTGTTTCTAAGAAATAATTTTGAGCACTAGTATTTCCAAGGTAAACAAACATGTAATTCAAATAAATTAAAGTAAACAAAGTTGTTTGCCCAACACTGGTAACAATATATAACACTTGAAATTCTTAATTGCTAAGGCACGAATACGTTGTTTACCTGAATTCTCACGGGTTCTGAAGCAAGGTCAGGAACTAGGTCAGCATTAGACACAAAGTTTATATCACTAGTTGTCAAGTCAAAGAGAGCCTAAATACATTTCCGGACAATATCAAATAAAAGTTTTGTTTTGTTTTGTTTTTAAGGTTTAACGCCATTTTTAAACACAATATAGGCTATACATGGTGACCAGTATTAATGGTGGAGGAATAACCCGGAAAACCCCCGGAGAGAACCACCGACCCAAGAGAAGTTACTGGCAAGCTTTCTCACAGAACCACATTAGCCGAATCTTAGACTCGAACCCACGCCGACAGAGGAGAGATGGCAGTGATCCGTAACGGACACCGCTTTAGACCACTCGGCCACTCGGGGCTCCTCAGATAAAAGTAAATAAGGTTACAATACAATAGCATTTAATGGAATACAATAATTTTAAAACTTACAATCAATTATCCTAAATCAAATATAAGTTAAATCGAATATCTCTCAGTTTCTTTATCGTAATTTCTCTATAACACTTGATGTATATGTCCCACAGAAATGTATAATCGTGTAAGTCAGATGAGGACAGAAGCAACTATTTATTCTAGTTATTTTTATCTAATGGAAATATCAGGAGTACAATACCGTAAGTATATGCAGATAGGTACACATATTTAATAAACTGTTAATTAAACAAGCAAAGACTTTTCTCGTTGGTTTTTAAACTAAATCAGACAATGACAGCAACCAATACATTGCAGAACAATTTATACCCAACTGTAACACATGTTTAATGAGAGAAAGGGTAAAGATAGGAATCTTTGCAGATAAAAACGGTACTTTACATAGGATATTATGGATGAACAAATGTGAATATTAAAGGGGTATTCAAAAAACAATCAAGATCTTCTGGACCATGAGAGGTTTTCTTTAAGTTTTCAAAACTACATAAAATTTGTTTTTCTAGTGCTTTAGTCTTGAGGTCAGGGCACCCATAAATATTCAACTATGCTGTATAGTTTAGTTTGTGCTTTTTGAAAATTACATAGAAGTCATGAGGCAGTGGCGTCGCTAAGGGGGTGCGGACCGCACAGGGTGACAACATCTCAAAGGGGTGACACGAAAATGAAAAATTGCAAATTTTACAGAGCACACACTGCAAAATGTTAAATAAAGTAAGTTTAATGTAAAAATAACTATAACTTAACCTTGTTACAGTTCTTAAATACTTTTACCTTCTGACCTTCAAATAATTTGTTTTTGTGCTTGTCATTTTTATACTGTGGACTTATTTTAAGAAGAAGAAATCCATGGTGGAAATCGGGAGGGGTGACACCATGTGTTTACCACACTGGCTGACACCAACCCTAGCGACGCCACTGCCACGAGGCCAAAATATAGCAACAGGGGTGCTTCACGTTAGAAGTCACAGTGTTACATAATGTTAAACTTATCACCACTGCAAGCCATTTCACCATGTCATGCAGCTGGATTCAGTCATTACGACCCATTCAAAAACCCACCAATGTATTTCTATTATTATAATTGTATGCAGTATCAACAATCCAAATTTTGTCCCGAATTTCTCCTATATCTGTTCCTTCTTTTAATTACTGTATTTGTAATAGGCATTGTATTGCATGTGCGTTGAGTTGCAGAGGCGTAGCGATGATATTTTGCGCCCGGGGACGAACTATAAAATTGGCGCCCCAGCGATCTTGTGACCGATATCATCATTCATCATCATTCAGGCAGTGAACACGGAGCAGGCAGGACCGGGACAGCAGCTATACAGTGTGAAAGCATGGGATACAGCGAGATAACTACTACCAATTAGGAGTGCTAAAATAAAACGCACCCATACGAGTAGTAAGGAGCATTAGTATCGAGTTTATCTCTACTATTAGACTTCACCACTGATATTCCAGCCACCAGAAGATAGACTACTGTAAAATCAATACAATGCTGAACAAGAAATGCCTCTACGTGGCAAACCAAGATGGCCGACCAGGCACATGGAGGGGACACACGTGGAGTAGAAAACGTTTCCACAACCAAGTGTTCAGCAAAGTAAAGATATAATTTAGCCAGACAGCAGGGATAAATGAAGGCTGCATGAGAAACTCTGTGGCTACCACCTGCTGCACCCCGAAGACGAAGACGAAGCCTGCGGAGCAAGATGTGCTAATTTCACATTGCCATTTCACTTGCCTGAATAATAGGGGGCTCATTTGGTTACGAGTACCCCTCTTTGAACAACTTTCCGTGGCCCTAAAAAGACTAATTCGACCTTATTGGTACCGCCTCCAACAAAATTCAAGACCAAAATTACCTACCATTGACTACACTATTATATATCACTTAGACATTTTTTATTTTTGAAATTGTTAGGGACTTATTATATGTACGCTTATGTACTAGTTTTATTCGAATGATAGGACTTTAAATAACAATTCTTCAACTTAAATATTTGAGCAATTGCACAGGTGGCTAACAGATTATTGGATGTTAAGCTGTCCATTAGTACAACTGGACTGAATTTGACCTTTAGTATGACCTTGTCGTTTCAGGTGTGAGCTGCGTCCTTTGCTGTGCTGTCTTGCTGTTTGCGTGCTCTGGTGTGTGCTGCTGTGTCGACGGCCTCCTGGACCTGGGCCTTTTCCGCCTTTTCCACTTTCCACTTTCCTTTTCCACTTCCGACTCATCAAAATTACTAGCGAAATGAGAAAGCATTTTCCCTCGCTACCAGAGAATCCGATTGGTTGATAGGGGTGAGTGTGTGTGGGTACTATTCCTACCCACCCAATGGGCTTACATCTCACCCGATAGTTACTTTTTAGTAATTCGGGAGAACGCCCTATTTAAATTATAGTGCATTTAAGCACTTAAATGCCTGAGGGGAGGGAGTAGCGACACCTCCCCAAGGGACCTAAAATGGCCACCGATATGGTGGCTATAAAAGTTGCCCATATGTCTCTAGTAGACGGCGGCAACTATAAAACATCTATTCATCATCATCATCTTGTGACCGATTTATTACCCTTGTTTACTTAATTATAATGTAACGTTGCAAGCCTCATTTTGGTTCCACTGTACCTTGGCGCCCGGGGACATATGTACCCCCCTGCCTCCCCCCCCCCAGCTACGCCTCTGTAGAGTTGTTCATTTGTCATTCACATCGACTGGTGAGCTTAAGGTTTTATTGTGTATGTGTATAAACTGTGACATGATTTATTCAATATAAATGGAACTAAATATATTTAATATACTGTTATAGGATTTCAATGTACATTTAAATCTGGAATATCTTGTTTATTTGTAACCGAAGTAAATTTTAGTGTAGCGTTGATATATATATATATATATATATATATATATATATATATATATATATATATATATATATATATATATATATATATATATATATATATATATTGCGTTTAAGTTCGCTTATGTTTCAGTGCACCAGGATTACGATACATGATGTATATGTGGAAATCATAAGATTTTCCTCTTCTGGCCTCTTGTAGTAAAAAGCAAATAATGTAGTCAATCGTTTGTTTAAATGTAATTCTTTAGGAATAAGAAGTAATATATAGACGATTTATTCATCAGACACAAAATAGGCGCTTTAGACAGTAGTTAAATCTGACATCTAAATAGACTAGTATTTGAATTTTACATTCATTTCCTATTGTTTCTATATTATTATCTAATTATTATATAAAGTAAGGCACGATTTATTCATATACATGTATTCATCATTCTGTTATTGACTAACTGAATGATCCGAAGATGATCTCTTTTGAAACTAATAGCTAATGTTCTGGAGAAAAAAACAAGCCTTCACAAGAAACGTGAAAGCTGTTAACGGCATTTAAACACACACATAAAGTGATTACCTGAATTTATTGGCCCTGACTTCACACGTTATTCTGACTGAGAACCCGGACTATAACCGGATGCTATTAATTTACACTGCTCTTCGTTTTCTTGCCAATACTTGTTACATCATTGTTTATTCATTCAATTTATATCTACAGGAACTAAAACGTTTATGATTTTAACATGAATGGATACAAAGAAAGCTTAGTCAAAGGAGGTAAGTTGTTTTATTGTTATTCTTTACGCTTTGCATTTCAATTAGTCCAATAAATAACTCCCCTGTTCGGGATTGATACTGTTACACAGGGATCTTGTATCGCTGCTTATCATTTTTTCTTTACGCAATATACGTACTATAAAGAATATTACAAGTTTATTTTTATGTACATTTCCTACATTATATTGAGCAACAATGTGCACAATGATACAGTCCACTGAGTTGAATGATGATCGGACAACATTTGAGCAAGTTCAATTATTCATCATTTAATTAAATATTCAATTAATCGAAAATCCATTAATACATTAATGTTACTGTTACGTATCAAGAGAATTTTGTTGTTCTTTAGTAAATTTTTACAATCTTGATATTTTGTTAGAAAAATAACTTAACTATTACATAGTAAACGAAATATATGGACCTACCACATTTTTGGTGTTTATTAATCGAAATAATACAAACAATACGACAACCATTTTCTGTACTGCTTTTTGAACATTTAGATCCAGTTTAACTGTTTTATGCATTTATTTCAGCAAATCTTTCATGGATATGTATATCTCGATCAACGATTTAAGTAGAAATCGACAGTCAGATGGAAGAGAACGTTTTGTAGAGATGTGTATTTGTTGATTTAATAGGCAATCAAAAATTCCGTTTTAGTTACTTCAATTAATTCTTGATATTGCAATTTTGAGCTTTGCAGTCCGTCGTTTGTTTGAAATAAAACAAATGATAAGAATCACCGGGTACTTTGTACCGTCTTGTAAAAGGTAGTGGGAATTATGAAACTGACAATCTTATCCCATGATTTTTGTTGTTGTACAGCATACTATATATATATATATATATATATATATATATATATATATATATATATATATATATATATATATATATATATATATATATATGGGTGTAGCTCTGGACGGTTCTCTCGAATTGCACCGACGGTTCTCTCGAATTGCACCGGCATGTCGTGAGCGTATGCAGGGCTTGCATGTCTTGAGCTGAGACCCATCGGTTCCGTTCGAAGATATCTTTCAGTTGGTGCCGCTGGGGCGCTTGTGTGTTTGTTGGTGCTTTCAGGCTGGACTGTTGTGGCTCAGTTATGTCTGGTTCGTCACGGTGTCTGCTCCGGAGGCTTCGGAAGGTTCAAAGCAAGGCTGCTCGGATCGTTTCTGGGGTGTCTCAGTCGGAGAGCGCCTCGCCAATACTCTGTACCATGCACTGGCTATCAATTCGATACAGAATGAAACACTCTTCTGACAATCGTATACTCATTGTTCCCACTATGAAAACGAAGTCATATGGACAAAGTTCTTTTGCATACCAGGGCCCGGCGATGTGGAACGAATTGCCCATTGAAACTAGACACAAAAACACAGTGGTCCCTTTTAAGAGTGAACAAACTTAGAGACCTAATAAAGTTTTGCATATTATATGTTTTTAGCATGTTTATTATGTTTTCCAATTTCATGTTTTTTTTTAATTTCTTTTTCTATAGTGTAAGTGATATTATAAATGTTGTAAAGCGCTGAGAGCTTCTAAAGATTAGACGCTATACAAAGTCCTCATTATTATTATTATTATTATTATTATTATTATTATTATTATTATTATTATATATGTGTGTTATTATATATTATTATTATTATTATATATATATATATATATATGTGTGTGTGTGTGTGCTATTATATATTATTATATATATATATATATATATATATATATATATATATATATATATATATATATATATATATATATATATATATATATATATATATATATGTGTGTGTGTGTGTGTGTGTTTGTGTGTGTAACAATGATAAATAATTTAAAGCAGAGCAACTCTAGGTCTTATTGTAGAATTAGGGTCTTGTAGTAGTCAAGTTACGGTTGTCTAATGCGGTGCCATGAAAGCTATTTAAGATGTTTGGTCTATAGCTACAAATGGTACCTACTATTTTAAAGGACTTTTAAAAGACGATTACGAGGTATCAGTCACGGATACATAGTAATATTCACTGTCATTCTTTGTGTCACAGAATTAGGCGAAAATTAAATTTATTTTCTTCTTGAATTACAAACTAATTTCACCATATTTTTTGTTTCGTCGTACATGCGTTACCTGGGGTGAATAAGTGGTTTTCTCCAAGGTAAGCGGCGTGTAACGATTTGCATGTGCTTGACTTTGAATTACATGAAGTCCGGAACATTAGATTCACGTAGTGCACGGTAATCTTGCCGTGATTTCTGCTCACTTATTTGAGAGTATATAAGGCAGAATATTTCTGATCAATATTACGGGACCTACAGTATCTAATCACAGGATAGATAGCTCGTCTTTCAATCTCCAGCCAAAGGGTTGAGTGTTAAATTTATATTTCGTTTTATTGTGAATTTTATTCAGTTTATCATTTCATATAATGATGCCTTTATTGCAATGCAGATTTTAAACGTGGAATATTTGGAATTACTAGTCACTATTAGACTTTAAATGCAAGAGCGTAATCTAAGGTTTAGATTATTTTTTGAGACAACTATTATTAGTCTGGTTTCTTTATTGTAGCTGATAACGCATCTGATAACGCATCTGATAACGCATCTGATAACATCTCTGATAACGTCTTTGAGATCGTAGCTGAAATTATAGATGATTTGTTGCGGAACATTTCTGATAACATCTCTGATATCGTAGCTGAAATTGTAGCTGATATTGTAGCGGAGCATCTGTTTGTCGGATTGTCTGTCCGTCTACATCTGTCGTGACGTGTAAAGATCCGGAAATCTAGAAGTCCGAGTGTCGGAGCTGTCTAGAGTTGTAAACATCCGGGGTGACATCTAGGGTATTGAGGAACGTTAGTTCTAGTAGATGTTGTATGCTGTCTGTACGTATAACTGTGGTGGATCCGTGAAGGGCAAGTGACCGATACAAGTATTGTGTCAACCCTAGGTTTTCGGAGAAACTGGGCGGCGATTCAACTGTTGGTGAATCGTACGGTTATATAGGGTCGGGACACATGTGTGTGTTGCAATTGTAGTACAATTGAATACATTGTTGTATTTACATGGTTACTTCAAATCACAATAGTATTTCAAGGCATTGCATGAATCTCAATAAAAGTTAGCAACTTGATTAAATACATGTATATGTTCGTGCTAGTTGTCGCAATTCATACGTGCGATAGTATAGTTTGATGTTTGTGTTTATTATAGTAATTTATACTTGCGTTAATATAACTTTTGTAAAGGTTCCTTGGATCTGTATATAGTCCAAGAGATTCCTTTGTATCTGTGTTTTATTTTGTATTAATATTTAAGTGATTCATGTATTGTGAATGGTTGTGAGTGTAATTGTGGGTTGAACGCATGAGTTATTGTGTTGATACATCATTATTTTTCATTAATAATTTATTTCATAAATTTATATTTTCTTTCACATATTGTGTTTGTGTTGTTCATTTAATCCATCATCCTCTCGGTAACAATTCTGTTACACTTTGCAAATGAGCTAAAACATAATGGCTTTAAGTTCAAAGAAAACTAAAAGATGCGGAAAGTGTTAATAGATAATATGATTTTCATGACGATTTAGATCGTTCTTCGCGGGAAAGCTTGTGCATTTCTTGAAAACCAAAACAGTAAGAGAATAACACTCGACTGGCTATGAAATGAAACTGGATTCAATTTCAGATACAATAAAATCAACCGTTTCCCTTCGAAGTGATGCTTAGGAAAGCGTCTTGTGGTAAAACAAGTATATAATAATTGGTGAACTTTCAGCATTATTAACAGCTACGCTGCGTTCGAAAAGTCTTTGTGAACTGCTGGTTGGTGAAGTAGACGACATTGGCTTGTCTGTTATTAGTGACGATACAGCATCCCATGTATATTGATTTGTGTCAGTGTACGCCCTAATTTTACTTTTCGCCTATAAGAGCTAGCTCTATATTTCATATTGAAGAGGGTGATACTAGGAAATTACTTTAAAATCAGCCTCAACATGCAACTGTAAACATTACCAGAATATATATTCATTCCGGATATTCGTCATATACCAGAATAGATATTCATTCCGCATATTCATCATATACCAGAATAGATATTCATTCCGCATATTCGTCATATACCAGAATATATAATCATTCCGCATATACGCCATAATTAAACATGTTTAACGTCTTTTTATAAGGTAACAGTATTAAAATTGAACGTCGTTTGGTGTTAGGAAAGGAGAAGATTAAAAATACCATATATAGAAGCGTCAGATGTGATTGAGTGATGTTGTTGAAAGCGTCTTATTAAGAAAGAGTAACAAATGAAGCTTCACATAACGAAATAATATTGTACGCCCTTAACATCTGCAAATATTGTCATGGGCCAATTGGAAGATAACCTCAGCATCAATGTCGTAAAGGTCACGTTCGTGTCCGCTTTTTAATTACAATATCGATATAAATAACAAAGTAAATAAGTTCCATGACTGAATCAATTTTACGGTATTAATTTGAAATATAAGTATTTATGGATACAACACAAATATTAAATCACAATAGGTATCCCCATGGGTGTCTACTCAATTTAATAGAAAATCACCAATACGTGCTTCCGTTCATCTGTTACCCAAAACATATCACTAAAAAGTACCCTTTTAACAGGAAGGACGCGTTACAAATCTGCACTGAAGAAGAGTCGTTAAAAACTGCTTCAGAAATTGTGCTGATATTTTGTAAAGCGGAACTAAAACAAATAGTTATAGTCGTGGATCGAGATCAGATAACGTTCAAGTGGTGTCAATCATTTAATAAGACTGGCCCATCGCTGAGTCATCAGAAATCTTGAGACCTTTCTTCACCAACGAAAGAGTGTTAGTATAACACAGGACAAATATATTTTTCTCGCACTTTCCTTTAAAAGTCGCTTACATCAGCGTGTCAAGATGACACGCTTCGGTTTAAAATAACTTAATCTGTTCCTTCTCGATTCTGACATTTTCGTGATAAAATGAAACTTTTACCAGGTCACGTCGGTCAGTCTGGCCTCTTGTATAAACAACATGTCAATTAGTACAGCGGTAAGATAGCTTTTACAGCTTTTTCTAAATAACGGCGATCCTTCAAGAACTAATGGTTTATTAATAGATTTGGCACTTCACATGTTACAAGCTAAGTGCAATAAGGGTACTCATATCACAGTTAATATATACCAGGGACATTTTCCGTAATGTATGCAGGTAATGTGGCTAATTGTGCTGCAACTGCATAGATATTGCCACAACAAATTAATGCCACAGATGAATTATTCTTTGAAACAAACGTGAAATTAAATCTAGTAAAGCCAAACCTAATTAACACCTTTCCAAATAATGTCTTTCTGAGCAATTATAAACATTTGTAGGGGAGAACATTATAGGGGCAAACCTATGGAAACTGTCTTTTTATAAATGTTTCGGGTGGCCTTTCACATTGAGGATGAACTGGACAAAGACAGAAAAGAATGTTGCTAGCACAAGCGTTGAAAGTACCATGCTTATCCATTAGGAATTAAGATATATTTTAATTATTACCTTGAATAATTACCTTGGATAAATACCTTGGATAATTATGTTCGATAATTATCTTGAAAAGTTACCTTGAATAATTACCTTGGATAATTACCTTGACAACTTGACATTGGATAATTACCATGAATAATTACCTTGGATAAATAAATTGAAGAATTACGTTGGATAATTTCCTTGATCATTACCTTGGATAGTTACCTTTACATGATATGTTTAAAATACGTGATATTATGATAAAATCAATGTTATGTTGCGGTTTTAAAACACAGGGTATGAATATATACCAGAAAAAAAGCAATATTTCAAATATCTTGTAAACGAATAACTTGAATAATTATGGCACTTGTGATAAATGTGAACTATACCGTTTGTGTACAAACTTATATGTCCAGATGTGCAAAGTACTATACGAATATTAGTTATATATCGACAAACAGATATATATATATATATATATATATATATATATATATATATATATACATATATATATATATATATATATATATATATATATATATATATATATATATATATATATATATATATATATATATATATATATATATATATATATATATACATGTTCTTTTCCTTTCCATTGTCTCCTCCATTTTCCCTTCATATCTCCCACTGTCCTTCCTTCTCTCTCATGTCTCCAAGAGACTCAAACCATCTACTGGGGCAATTCCCTCTGGTCCCTCGAACTTCCTTCTTCTTCTATTTTCTGTTTCTCTCCAGAGACTCGGACCACTGCACTCGGTACTTCCCGCTGGTCCCTAAAAGTTTATAAAGAAAATATACACGGACATTAGCAAAGCATATACATTTTGCTACGTATGACACACTAACATTAGTATCATCAGATAGTCCATTTCGTTTTTTTGTGACGCATTCGTGCCTATCGAAATAAACATTCTCTCTGCTAAGTGCTAAGTGTACACGGTATATATATATATATATATTCTCAATCTTATTATATACAAAACAATATCATATAATCAGACACATTTCTGTACATTGCACTTCTACAAGTGTACACTGATATGTGCGTCCATGCTATGATCCATCCAAACACATGATACTCCTACAAGTATACACAAATAGGCAAATTCCTATACTAATGTTGCACACCCTAACATTATATTTGCATTGTCTCGCCAAATATTTGAAACTCTACTAACGTTTTGAGTCTCAAAATGATATACTTAAACTTCAGATTCTAATGTTTGGCACGCCTGACTAAATTCCGATTAGAGGTTGGTTCCCATGATGAGACATCACCCCTCCCATCCATTTCTCAAAGATGTTAGGATAAAATTGAACGCCGCCTTGTTCCAACAAGAAATCGGCACTCACCTGTGAACAAGATTACGTAACTGACTTTGGCAAAAACAAACCGTGCTCCTTGAGATTATATCAATAAACACGCGGGACACCACAAAACATTTTGCTGGCGAGAAATTATAGCCTCAAGGTGTAACAAACCGATGCAAACTTTTGTTTTCTTTTATCCCGTAACAAAAAATATCAATAGCAACACCTCAACGAATGGATCCTACAATACTGTATATGACACAAGGCATGTTTTGTGATGTTATGCATTATAGGCCGGAGACCTAAAGTAGTGAATACATGTTATGTTCTCTTTTCCCTAATTTATTTAGATATACACTGTTACATAACTGAATGCAGTGCTTGCCTCAAAGAAAGCTTACTAGTCGTTCATATGAGAGAGAGAGAGAGAGAAAGAGAGAGAGAGAGAGAGAGAGAGAAAGACAGAAGACAGAAGAGAGAGAGGGAGAGACGGAGATAGAAAGGGAGAGACAGAGATAGAGATTGAGATAGATAAAGAGAGAGAGAGAAAAAAAGAGAGCGAGAAGGAGGGAGAGACAGAGAGAGAGAGAGAGAGAGAGAGGGAGAGAGAGAGAGAGACAGACAGACAGACAGAGACAGAGACAGACAGACAGACAGAGACAGAGGGACAGAGATAGAGACAGCAACAGAGAGAGAGAGAGAGAGAGAGAGAGAGAGGGAGAGATGGAGAGAGAGAGACAGACACTGAGATAGATAAAGAGAGAGAGAGCAGCAGAGAGGGTGAATCCTACAACGTTTTTAGACAAAATTTGATTGAAATCCTAAAACGAGCCGTCCTATAATCTCATTTCAACCAAAAAAAGGGCGAATCCTACAACGTTTTCAGACAAAAAAAATTGATTGAATCCTTAAAACGATCCGTAGGATTTCGTTGAAATCTCCCTACGAAATCATTTTAACTAAAAAAATGAAAACGATTTTTTAATTAATTTTGGTCGCAACTTGTTGTCATCCACCCTCTCTGCTGCTTAGTGATTTCATCACTGGTTAACAAAAAATAAGAAATGATTTTAACCGAATATTTGATCCAGTCCGATACGATATCGTGTCCGAGGATCATGCAAATTTATTGTTGCGAATCCGTGTGGTTTTGACTGAGCATGACTAAAGAAATCTCGAAATTGATTGAAGTCCATATCAGAACACCATGTCTGCCAAATATTTCGTAGCGTATGTGTATCAACGCCGTTGAATACAGAAAGAATATTGCAGTTATCTCTGATGACTTTTGGAACCTGAGTGTAGCGTTGAGTGACATATATCACGTCAGTGTTTTTGTGACGCCCACGGGAAAATATTCTAGCAGGATTTTTTTGTTTATCCAACATTATATCGTCGTATACGACTAAATTGTTAATATCTCCATCAATATCATCAATGCTCGGTGCTTCATCGATATCGGTTATAAACTCAATAATACCCTCTCCGGATTTTTCTACCGCGCTGTCGTTAAAATCTTTTAGCACTTCATAACATCGTTGATCATCTACGCTAGGAGCAATTAAATACAACTTATCCCACTTCATCCATCTCATTATTAAATTGAGCAACAATTGCGTTTTACCGGATCCAGATGGCCCGATTATAATCATCCGGATAGAGTTTGGTAGCGCTGCATGATGCTTAACCGGTTCTCTTCTTTTAGTCGCTGAAAAATCAATTATATCCATATCTCTATACATAAATTATGGATCTATATTGTGTGAAGTGCAAAACGCGTACTGGCACAGAAGATGTGACGACGGTTACAACTAAAAATAACCGATCAGCGCTTTCTGGTAAATGCATGCAATGTGGTACAAAGAAATTTAGATTTGTGTCAATGAAATCTGATTTAAAAAAAAACGAGGAGGTGATATCGCAGCCAAATTGGCAAAGCTCCCTGGAACCCCATGGGCAAAGTACCCCGGAGAAAAGCACCTCCCAGGATATAGCTACTGTGGACCGGGAACCAGACTTGATATCAGACTCAATAATCAAAATCAACCCAACCCCGGTGAAGAACCAATAAACGCCATTGATAAGGCCTGTCACCTTCATGATGTTGCTTATAAAAGCAGCAATTTGCAACACAGGCATCTAGCAGATGTGAAATTAATTCATGCGTTAAATGCTATTCCTGATAAATCCTTCAAAGAAAAATTGGCTTCATTTTTGATAAAATCGGCTATGAAAAGCAAATTGATGTTAGGTGCCGGTAATTAATAATATGGAATCAATTTATTATTCCCCAAGAGGATACTGGAGGGGTAAATCAGCAGTCCATAAACTCGCTAGCGCTGCAAAAGTGAAAAAAACCACTGCGGCTAATTGGTTATCCAAACAGGCACTATGGCAAATTTATCTACCACCGCCTAAACAAATTCAATTCTCGCATTTTGATGTGACCGCTCCTAATGAAGTTCATCAGGCTGATATATTATTTTTACCTCATGATCGTGGTTACAAATACGCGCTAACCGTAGTTGATATTGCAAGTCGATACAAAGAAGCAGAACCGTTAAAAACAAAATCAGCCACTGAAGTTGCTTCTGCATTTGAGAGGATTTATCGACGAGGTCCTCTGCACTGGCCAAATCTATTGCAGGTTGATCCTGGTAAGGAATTTCAGGGTGCAGTATTATCTACAATGAAACATCATAATGTCACCATACGACGAGGGCATACTGCGCTACATCGCGATCAGGCCATTGTAGAACGATTTAATCGGACTCTTGCTGAACGGTTATTTGGATATCAATACGCAAAAGAATTCATCCAAGAAAAAAGATCCCGTGAATGGGTTAAAAGATTACCATCTGTGATTACTGCACTGAATAACGAGATTACTAGAACAATCAACATGAAACCTATCAACGCGATTAAAAAGAAGTCAATACCCGTACAACCACAAAAAGATTTCAAAGAACCAATTCTTCATAGTAATGTCATTGTGAGGTACTTATACGAACCAGGAGAGCTTGAAGGGGGTAGAAAAAGGGCTACTGATCCTATTTGGAGTGTCACTACGCATAAGATATCTACTATAACACGATCAACTGGTAGACCTCCAGTCTATAAACTGGATTCAACTGCCCCTCAACGTGGATTTACTCGACAACAACTACAGGTAATTCCCGAGGATACTCAATTGCCACCGCATGGTCTTAACTAGCACCGTTGCGTCTATTGCACTCAAGACAAGTCAACATCACATTATTTCTGACATGACCGAGACTGTTATTTTTTCTGTCTACGGTGAATTGGCGAGGATCCTTATCCGAATACTGCCAACGCATTATACAATTGCAACTCGCGCAGTGATTATTCTGTTGTTGTTTCAGCGTAATTATTAATTCAGCATCAATATCAAATTCTCGTTGTTTTTTTTTTGTCCTGTTGTTTGTAACCGGAGAGTTTTTTATTAATGATGCTAACATCAATATCACTTATTGTTGTGTCATTATCATCGAAAACAACTCTTCGAAGTTGATTTATTCTTCGTACTCTGGATACTGCGAGATAGACTAAATTCGACCATTCGATGTGATTATCCACCATCCAAACAATTGTATCCGATATAGTCAATCCCTGTGAAGAGTGTATTGTTGCTGCGTATCCTAGAGTCCACGGGGATTTATTAGCACGCAATGCATCTTCAACTACATTGATATCAACCAGCACAATATCATTTAACACGAGAATCTGTTTTTCACTCTGTCCTGGAATATCAACTTCAATATTCTGTTTTCGTGTATCCGATGGCCTATAACAAAGGGGTACTGGAAGCGTTGCAAATTTTTGTTTATGCAATTCAAATAACTTCATCTGAAGTGTATCCCTGACTATTTTTCTACTTGCAATTATCAAATCATTTGGTTTCCATGTTTCCCAGAAATCGTTTATTTGAGTTTCTGAAATCACTTCACGCGCTATTTCGCACTGGATTCTATCCGGTTGTAATCTAATTAGCGCTTTGAACTCGCGTAATCGTTCATCAAGTGATCTATAATCAGTGGTGATTTCTTCATAGTAGTCTACAAATCCCCTTAGCCATTCATGTGGAGATGCACCGACAAATGGTGGTGGTTGGCCGTGATCACCGCACATGACGACTTTTGTGTTTTTGTTTAACAACCACTCGAGAAATATTTGTAATACATCTAATGACACTGTGCATATTTCATCCCAGATTATGATTTCAGGAATGAATTTATCACCCATTCGATCAGGAGTCCATTTGTCACCCTTCCATCGAAAGAAACTATGGTAAGTACAGGCATTTACCCCTCGCTGTATCATCTCTCTGGCGAGTCTGTGAGTCGGTGTTAGCACAATCATGGTTGACCGACGAAATAATTCAATTGCACGAGTTGTCTTTCCTGACCCACCACAACCGTTTAAATAAACTGTCTTGTATCGACATATTGGATCAGATACCGGTGGTGCATTAGAAAATTCTGATTGATTTTCAGCGCGGTTACAACAAAGATATTTATCATCCATGGCAACGTCTGCGGATTCACAATACTCATGTAGCATCTCCCTTTTAAATCGCCAACGCCCCCAATTTTCCTCGGGATCTGTGAATTTAGCTACAGCTGATTTGTATTTATTGTGTATATACATCGAATCAGTGGCCACTCTAACCGCGGTATTAGGAAATCTATTTATCATCGAAAATAGATTAATAGAAGCATAGGCTAGCATTGAACTTCTCAAATGTGTGTACTGGGAATTATATCCATCACAGTAGGTAACAACCGTACCTAATTTCTCACCATTGGATAGAAAAGCATCCTTACGGGATACAAGTTTTCCCTGTTTCATTAAATCCGCTACAAGAAAATCGTATTCAGCGACATCTATGATCAACCGCGAAGAGTATTTTGCGTTGTCGTACCGTCCACCTTGAGTGAATTTACCGATTATTCTTCGTCCGAGATCTTTTGCTTGTTCTTTTTTAATTTCAAATAACTTCTTAGACCAATTTATGATTTCTTCTTCATTGAAATCAGGGAATTGTTTTCGTAGTTCGTTGATTATACGATCTAGATCGGGTTGTGGTAGCCAAACTTCTTTCTGAGCTCGATAGCATATAATAGCCTCGGAAACAATCAACGATATTAGCATACCACAATCAATCATATATCGTAGTAACACTATTGGCATCCAGGCCTTTTCAGATAGGTGTCTACCGAGCCAAACATAACTACACGGATGTAATCCTGACGCTAATTCGAATGATATCACACGAGCGAATCCGGTTAAATCAAAATCAGGTAATGGTCCATTAATCGCAACACGAGTCATTTCATGCGTGGGGTGTCCAAATCGTTTGAAGTACTCAGCGCATTCCCCATACCCGAGAAAACTTCCGGGATAACACGCGGCTATATCAATTGAAATCATACCATCACGTGAGTATTTCGTATTCCACAATCCTCCATGACCAAATTCGACGCAACTCGATTTAACATCCTCAAGAAAATCACTTCGTGTTGGACGCCATGAGTTTTTTTCTCTTGCGAAGTGAGCTACCACTGATGGAATAGTAAAACTATCCGTGAGTAGTTTTTCATGGAAACTCTCCGGTGAAAAATCATTAGCGATTTTTCTCATTCTGTTATCTAATTCTTCAACGCGATATAATTCACCATTTGGTTTTACAAATTGATCGAATCCTTCATCACTTCTAAGTAACCACACTGACACAGGATCATCCTTACACAACGCATTAATAGCATCAAATAATCTCTCTTCATAGAAAACATCCCCGACGAACTCCTTAGGGATATATTTCACGGTTCGTTCTCGTGGAAATACTGTTACCGCAGGTGTCCACGCGTGTTTGTTATGATCAATAATCTGTATTGGTGCTCCATTTTTGTTATATTTCGGTTCGTATAAAACCTCTCCGGTTATCGTCATAACTGTTATTGGAAATCTTAATGATGTTTCTAACTTAGCTATATCAGAAATCTTTGCACCGTTCTGTTTCACTGTCAGTTCCCACTCGGTTATTTTTTTTCGTCTTAGATCAGTTAGTTTATTTCCTCGGGATGCATTTGTGAAGTGCTCCATTACCCGTGTTGCTACACAATTAAGCCCTGACGAATATTTCATAGGAGCTAGTTTTGCGATATCGGGTTTATCATTTAACGGATATATCCCATAAACCATTGCTGTTACGGGATAAGATCTTTCGTAGTATGGTTTGTCAATGCCGGTTAGAATCCCTGGTTTGGAATCTCTACTCACAATGACAGCTTTTTTATTCTTGAGGATTGGTTCAAATTTATCCCTAATAATCCATTTGCCATCGACTTCAATAATGAATTTGATTCGGAAAAAATACCGTTTTTCCCCAACACGTGAAATTATCACTGCTGCTTTTTCATCATTCATGGTAGCGTCAACAACACCATCAATTCGAAATGTTGACCAACAATAGGATGCTCCATCACGCTTAAATTCATTGAAACAATCTCTGATTTTACTAATCATGGCTTTATCAAGAATTGTATTCTTGGGTGTATTAGAAACTATATCGAGATTGAATTGAGCATCTTTCCAGGATAATTTCTTGGACGCTTTTGAAATCCGAAGGATTTTGGGTTTATCGAGATTAAATTTGATACGTTTTTTGGGTCTATCGAGATTAAATCTAGGACTGATTTTCAATAATCTCTTAAACTCTTTCATGTTTCCGTCTCTTGGACGTTTGATACGTTTTTTGGGTCTATCGAGATTAAATCTAGGATTGATTTTTAATAATCTCTTAAACTCTTTCATGTTTCCGTCTCTTGGACGTTTGATACGTTTTTTGGGTCTATCGAGATTAAATCTAGGACTGATTTTCAATAATCTCTTAAACTCTTTCATGTTTCCGTCTCTTGGACGTTTGATACGTTTTTTGGGTCTATCGAGATTAAATCTAGGATTGATTTTTAATAATCTCTTAAACTCCTTATCAGCATTGAATTCAGCATTTTTCGAAGTCAATCTCTTGAACTCTTTCATGCTATACTAAAAACAAGTGTCTAAATGAAAGATTTATGTATAATGAATCCCCCTGCAATGGATCAGTCATTGAATTAGACAAATAGTATAGTATAAGAATGACCCAAGAATTCAGACAGCACCCTGTGAGTACAAATTATGAAGCATCCAGTGATGGTGTTGTAAGAAACCGTAGACTGAAGAACCCAGTTGGGTGGGATAATGGTATGGGGTATTTGTTCTTTACTGTTGGAAAGAAGAAATATTACAATCATCGTTTCGTGTACGAGTGTTTCCATGGATTGATCAAAGATGGTTTTGTTATTGATCATATTGATTCTAATCCGAAGAACAATTCTTTATCAAATCTGCAGGCTGTTACACATAGTGAAAATACCAAACGAGGGGGGACTGGGAAATACTCGAAAAAAGCGAGACCTGTGAAATCTTTGAATACAATAACTAACGAAGAAAAAGTATTTAAATAAATATATGAAGCCGGCAAGTATTTCAATATTTGTAGACCCTCTGTACGATATGTTGCAGAGGGGGTTTGTCGATCGGCTATTTCAAAGGGGACGGGACAAAAAATTCGATTTAGTTATGTCTAATACGTCATATTTTTCATTTAGAAATATGTCATTGCTATAGAATAATGAATTCTGAAAACATGAATAGCATCATATCCGAGATTTCAAAATTGAAAAGTTGGGATATTGAACTATCAGATGGGTTAAATCCTGATCAAATCATGTCTGATTTTCAGGATATAGAATACGGAGTTAACAACAATAAATATATGCTACCAAAGAAGTATGCGCTCATCAAAAGAATTCAGAATTCTATTCGGGACTCTCTCGCATTTTCCAGTGACGTAAGTGTGTTCGCTCCGTTGTATACCATCGTAGAACGAATACGAAAAGAATTGGGGTACGAATACGAATTGAAAAAGGAGGTTAATTCTAAAGTTAGAAACCTACGAGCGTTAATTCAAGAAAATGAACAATTTTGATTGACTGACCATTTATCATTATTTGATTGACCGACCATTTATCATTATTTGATTGCCCGACCATTAATCATTTTTTTTTAGCCGACCCTCAAGGGATGTCAAAAATCGATGGATGATCAATGGAAAAGTGGGGAAACTATCAGTATTATTTATTTATATATACAATTATGATACTTTCCCCATCATTGATAGAGCCGTTAAAACACTTCCATGGTGGTATCAAAAATCATCCGACATGTCAAAAAAGTGAGGAAAGTCACATTATTATTATTTTTATATACAATTATGTGACTTTCCTCATCATTGATAGAGCTGTTAAAACACTTCCATGACCATCCGATGGTGTTAGGTCGGGATTGAAAAATTGTTTTGCAATTGAAAAATTGTTTCTGATTTCAAATAATGGTCAATGAAGCATTAACAACCCGATTGGCTCGTGAACGACTGGATGCAATTAAGAGATTTGTACCAATTCGCGACTCTGTACGGAATAAACTACAACAACGACAAAGTCTTCAGACTGATTTTGCTGCGGGATCTGAAGAATTGTTTAAACCAGTAACCACAGCAACGAAGGAGATAGTGTCAACAATCTCTGAACAAGGAAAAAAACAAGAAGAGACTTTTCTCCCTGTGTTAGAAAAAATAGCAAAAAGAACTAAACAAACAAAAAAATCCTTGCAATCACTTCCTCAGGATATATCAACCGCTTCAGAACGAAAATTTAAAGGATTTCAGGAAGAACTAGTTAGTGGACTACCTAGATCAATTATATTTACCGAGAGCGCTAAACAACAAATTCTCAACGAGGATATAGACAATTTAGGTGAATTCGCTGCTAACAGCTATGATTCACAAGAGAAGTTTTTCACGGACAATTATTCGGATTATAGAATGTCACATAATGAATGGGCTGATATAGTGTATGAAATAAATACTGGGAGTTTAGATAGAAGGATGAAGGACTACAGAGACTTCAAAAGAAAATTTCAACTCCAAATAAGACGGCCATATGATGAGAAGAAATTTTCGGGGAGTGGTCTAGTTGGAAACGCTAGCGTTTCATGTCCTGGTAGTGTTCTCAGTGATATATCACGATTAGAGGTTCTTGTAGGAGGGTTCCGAGCCGGAAATAACTCACCGGAAATAATTAATGAAGCAGCTGATATCTGTAGACGATTATTTCAGGGTGGTATCATGGATATCAGCACATATCGAGATTTCATTGGAGAGTTAGTGGAAAGTGGGTATCATAGTGACTGAATCGATTAGATAAATAACAATTGAAAAATTGTTTCTGATTTAAAATAATGATCATACACTACAATCATGATAAACCAACCCCCGTCTACGTAGTTAATTCACGGTTTCCGGTTTATAGAGCATACTACGGAGATGGTTTAGGCAATACCATTGCAGGGTTATTTGCGAGAATGGCTCCAAAAGTGATGCCGTTAGCTAAACAACTAGGAATGAAAGCCATTGATGTTATTCGTGATAAGGGTATTGGTGCTGTTGGAGATCTTGCTGGAAAAGCGTTTTCAACTGCGAAGAATAAAATAACATCATTAGTGAGACGAAAAAAGAAACCGGTACCGTTACCGTCTACAGCAGAAATGCCTGCAAGTGTTAGTAGAATTATAAATAACGCAGTAGATGAAAAATTAGCGTCGATGGTGACTCCCTTGATAAATCAAGAGGACCAAAATAACATGATAGCAAACATGATAGCAGGAAGTGGCTTTAAAAAAACACGACGATGAAATGGGAAATCGCGATTTAGACTCTGATAAATAGAATAAAATGTTCAAAAGGTCACCTGATCCAGCATTTGATATAGACGCCCCAGTTGGCAAGGATGATTCTGTACGCGATTTTCAATTTTATTCTTATCACGCAGTACAACCAGATCTCCGATCGCGAATTGAACTTCAAGTTCATGATACCAGTAAATACTTCCTACCGTGTGAGGCATTTATCGAAATCGAAGGAGAACTTGTAACAAATGATGCTGCTCATAATGATCCACCATATGACAATAACCCAACTATCAAAGTTGGTTTTGTTAATAATGGGATCATGGCGTTATTTGAAAGCGCTAGATATCTCATTGATGGAAAAGAAATTGAATCCATTGACCGTGAAGTTGATGTTGCAACAACAATAATCGGGTTAGCGAGATATTCTGATGATTATTCAAGATCAGCGGGTCCATCTATGATGTTTTCTAAGGATATCACTGATCACCCTGAACACAACCAGTATTCTAGAGTCAAGGCAACACAAGCTACCGCAGTTGATCCAGCACCAGCCGGATATACAAGACCAGCTGGTACTTTTGATGTCATAAATAATATCATTAACTACAACCTAGGGTTTGCAACACGTGTAGCAACGTTGCAAGGACAGCGTCGACAATTTTCATGTGCAATTCCACTGCATCATATATTCGGATTCTGTAGAAACGTCCGAAAAGTTATCTATGGAGCGAAGCATACAGTAGCGCTTGTACGAAAGGGTACTGATAATGATGCAATCTGGCGTGATGTTGGTGCTCCCGAGGGTAAAGTCATTTTATCAAAACTAGCATTATGGATGCCAGTATTAACTCCATCAATCACAGCAGAAGAAAAATTATTATCATTTATGGAACAAGGAGGAAAGTCGTTGTTGAGTTGGTTATCAGTGACCACTGATATCAAACAGGATAATGTTGATGATATATTTACTTGGCATCTGGCATCAAAACAAGGTGTTTCAGCTCCACGTCATATATTCGTAGCGTTACAGAATAATGCGCGAGTTGGTAATCAAGAACGAAGCCATATGATATTTGATCAGTTAGGTGTTAGAGAAGTCTCGCTGAGAATAAACGGCCAACAGGAACCATCTGAGGATATACAACTCGATTACACTCACAACCATATTGCACGTGTATATCATAACCTATTGTCGTTTATGGCACGTGATCAAAATGTGGATACTGGTTTGCAAATATCACAATTGGATTTTAAAAGCCTCTATCCGATCTATTACTTCTCACTGGAACATCTCGATTTGATGAGACAATCTGTCGTTGATATACACTTTAGAGCCCGTGTAACCCGTCCTGGTGGTATTGCTAATTATAGAGCGGTTGCTGTCATTCTCAGTGATAAATCAATGCTACTTGAAGGTGTTGGTGGAAGAATGAGAGTGGTAGATGCACCAGTGGAAAACATGTAATTGAAATTGTAAACGATTTAGAATCAATCAATTATGTATAATGTCATATAGTGTTATTAGTGTTGCGTTAACTCCTGGTCAAATCAAAAAATTGCAATCAGAATCGGCTAAAAAATGTGGAACCACAATCACGTTGAAACCCAACCAAATGACTGGTGGTGCAAATAAATTATCGCTGACAACTCGTCAGGTGAAACATTTCAATGATGCACTAGTAGCAAAAAAGGGTGTTCAGATTACTCTTTCTGCGGCTGCTATCAAAAATATGATTAAAACAGGCGGTATATTCCCGTTGTTAGCTGCGATACCAGCATTGATTGCAGCAGCAGCCCCAGCGGTGGCTAAGGCGGCGGCGTTAGGGGCTGTTGGTACTGCAGCAGGGATGGCACTACAGAAAGCAACGGGGAAGGGGTATAAAAAAAAGGGAAAGGGTCTAAGACTACCAGGAACCCCGTATTCGTGGTACAGCGGAAAGGGTCTAAGACTACCAGGAACGATTTATTAATTCGGGAATCGAAGATTCCTATGTCCAATTTTGATTTAATGGATGCTGCTAAAAAGCTGGCGATTAAAAATTTCAGAGGTGTCTTTATGAAAGATCAATTACCACATCAACCAAACAGCGTTGAAACCGGTATTATTAATCTCGATAACAGCACCGGACCTGGAACTCACTGGGTTGCATACGCTATTGATCCACGTGGGATTGTCTATTTTGATTCATATGGATTAGCCCCACCAAAAGAGTTTTTGCGTTATATAAAAACCCTTCCAATGAAGACTTGGTATTCTACGCTACCAACACAAACGATGATTGACCCACCAATATGTGGCAGCGAAGTATTAAATGTCCTTGACGCTATTTCTAACTCCTTAAGTAACCCAAGCGGAAAACCACCACATGTTGTCGTTAATGAATACACTAGTAATCACTGGCAACGACGGAGTCGTCAAAAACAATTTTAGAGAGAGAAAGAGTTTTACAATAACATGATTGATATTTGGGGGAGATCTTTGAAACCCAAACCCGATGGCACTGCACCACCTGATTCTGTCAAGGATGTAAAAAAACTAATCAAAGATGAAATAGCTGAGACGTTGAACTTAACAAATGTTGATCCTAATGAAATAGTTGTATTTCAAGACAAACAGGGTAAATTGAAATCTAGTGATGTGTCCTTGGATGATATTTTAGTTAAACAACGAAACGCAATCGAGAACACCGTTGCGTTATTTTCCGATCAGGGTAAATTGAAAACCAGTAATATTTCTCTGGATGATATTTTGGTTAAACAACAAAACGCAATCGAGAACACCGTTGCGTTATTTTCCGATCAGGGTAAACTCAAACCGGGTGTACTCGTTTCGACGATTACAGATCGATTAAAAACTCTCAACGATGAGTTAAACAATTCTGTGGTTGTACTAAAAACACTTGAATCTAAAATTGAAGAAAACGGAAAACAGTTTATATCATTTCGTAGAAATATCATTGATAAATTTATTGGAACCCAGTTGGATAAAATAGAAATAAAACTCCCTGATATTAAAAAATCCATCGATGAGACGAAAAACTTCATCGAAGCCGTCAAAGGTGATTTTTCGAGGATGATAACAATCATTGAAAAAACAAAAATTCCTCATGAGAAAACCAACAACGTGGTATACACAATCCAACACGGATCATTTGAGTGGACACCTACAAACAACAAATTAAATATCACTGCAACCGTTAAGGGTATTTATCGATTAACACTAGTAACACCATTAACTCAATTTAATATATCATCGTCGAGTTCATCCGGGGTTAATAATACGATTTCAACGATCATCGACAAGGATACAACTGAAAAGTTCACTATAACAGCTACTGATAAAAATTTGATTGGGGTTTCAGTAACCTGGTATGTGGAATTCGTAGCGGATTTAAGTAAATAACTAAATTGAAAGGATTTCACAATTGAAAACGCTAGCTTTTTTAAAATAACAACAATGACTTTGTCATCGACGCAATGTCGCTATGATCAGGTCAGAGAATTTCAGAATAGACTCAAAACCCTCACTGAGGAGTATCAAATAAAAATAAAAAAATACCGACGAAGAATCACCGCAATTGATATTATTATGTACTCTGTGTCAAGCGTTCTCACTGGCGCAGGAATAATACTTGGATCGGTTATAATGATTGCCCCGGTCGTAGTTCCAATTTGCATTTCTGCGGTGGCTACAATCGGGGGTATATCAACCGGGATAGCAAAAAAGATATCATCATGCAGCCAGAGTAAACTGCAGAATTACTTACTTCAATTTCATATTGCATCAACCGCATACTCGCAATTATCATTGATGATATCATCGTCACTCGATAATACAATTATATCAGATAGTGAATTCTCAGCGATGGTCAGTATTTTTGATTCCGCGATATCGAAATTAGAGCGACAACATGTGTATAATAACAATGACAACACCGATGGAATTAGAAAACACGAACCCAAAAAACAAAATGATCTCAATAATATCAACATTACCAGATTGTGAGTTCTCAGTGATGGTCAGTATTTATGATTCCTCGATACCAAAATTAGAGCGACAACATGAGTATAATAACAATGACGACACCGCAGGAATTACTTCAACGAATAGTGGAGAACACGAACCCAGTACAAACAAGCATGATATCAATAACATCAACGAATCCAGAATTCAGTGTGAATTTCCCCTCTCCGGTTCCAGTGAAGGAGATAGCTCTAGCAAAACTACGAGTGTATCACAGTTGGCCTAATATCAGATCAAAATCATTTGGTGGTCAACAACCCAATAATTCACTGGTATTTGCAAATAAGAATAAAGACGACGGAACCCCAGACTGGAACGTCGTTTCGATACCAACAGGGTCATACCAAATAGAACAAATCAATAATGAATTCGCGCGTAGAATAAAATCGATCACTGGAACAGAATCGAAAATCGCTATAACAGTTCATGAGCCGACGCTATCATCCGCAATTGAGATAAACTCAGAAGAATACGTCGTAGATATCTATCAAAGCTCAATAAGAACCGTACTAGGATGGCCTGAATTACCACCAGGGGGGAAAACCGTTGATTTACCAGAACCAAAAAAAACTGATTATATCACCGACAGGATAAAACCCAATAATCCAATAAAGAGTTATATAGAGTTCAGGGTACCTATAGATTTCTTTGGTCTCGGATACCAATCAACTGGAAGAGAGAAGCCAGGGGAAAGAATAGAGGGATATCATTTTATTGACAAACCTAAAATCGTCGAAAACTTCACAGCAATGAATAATGATTTATCGCTGTTGTTAATATCTCTTAAATCCGGCTCTCTCACCCAAGATGAATTTATCAGCGTCGTAGAAACATGCAATAAAATTATCGACGATATGGAAGTATTTAACCTAAAAATCATTCAAGTGGTATTAGATGACGATAATCCCCTATCGAGAACAACATTTGCATCAGATCTTAATATCCCCGTCAAAGATATTCCAACAGTCAAACTACCGGGATATAACGTACCGGAACTAAAAAAACTACTCAGTGATGCCATCGATGTTGGTTTTAAAATAATTCATGATGCATGGAAAAAAACATCATCACCGGAAATAAAAATCCTCAAACATAATAATGACCCAGATGGTGGCGGCAGGCATATCGCTCCGTTCAACGTGAATATATCCTCAGTGATTGCGCTCAATTTAGTGTGTGATGTTATTGAAGGAAGCTATCAAATTAATCTCGAACGATCAAATCAAGCTCAGCAAGGGTATATTCTTTATTCATTTGCACCAACAGCTCCTCCAGGATTTTTAATAATTGAGTCTCCGGTTAATCCAGTCTATATGCGATGCCATAATAATTCATTAACCAGAATTAATTTCAAACTCACCGACCAGTCCAATAATCTGATTGATTTACAAGAAGAGGTGTTAGTGATTAGTTTGTTTGTGAAATCCTAAATTGCTTTGCAATTTCAAAGGATTTTCGTCCTAAGGACTTTCATCATAAAGACTCGATCAAATCATTTCTTATTTTTTGTTAACCAGTGATGAAATCACTAAGCAGCAGAGAGGGTGGATGACAACAAGTTGCGACCAAAATTAATTAAAAAATCGTTTTCATTTTTTTAGTTAAAATGATTTCGTAGGGAGATTTCAACGAAATCCTACGGATCGTTTTAAGGATTCAATCAATTTTTTTTGTCTGAAAACGTTGTAGGATTCGCCCTTTTTTTGGTTGAAATGAGATTATAGGACGGCTCGTTTTAGGATTTCAATCAAATTTTGTCTAAAAACGTTGTAGGATTCACCCTCTCTGCTGCTGAGAGAGAGATAGAGAGAGAGATAGAGAGAGAAAGAGACAGAGATAGAGACAGCAAGAGAGAGAGACAGACATACAGAGAGAGGGAGATAGAGATAGAGACAGCAACAGCGAGAGAGAGAAAGACAGAAAAGAGAGAGAGAGATGGAGAGAGAGAGAGACACTGAGATAGATAAAGAGAGAGAGAGAAACAGAGAGAAACAGAGAGAGAGAGAGATAGAGACAGCAACAGAGAGATAGAGACAGCAACAGAGAGAGAGAGAGAGAGAGAGAGAGAGAGAGAGACAGACAGAGAGACAGAGAGACAGAGACAGACAGAGAGAGAGACAGAGAGAGAGAGACATACAGACAGATAGACAGACAGATAGACAGACAGACATATACGTTTCAATGGAGCGGTTCATCAGCCTTGCCATGATGCGATGTTCAGGCGGGTTTATATTTCCAAATATCGGTCGTTATGAGGATTGTTGAGACCATGCATTGGTGATGCGTTTTAACATAAAAATAAAAAGTTAAGAATGGCGTTTGCTGCGGTCATGCTAAACTAAGAACAGTCTATACAAAATGTTTATTGAGATGTACGATACAGAATATAATGTTTGCTATTACGCCATGTATCATGTTTATATGCTGAGATAACATGCTAGATCACTGATCTTATTTTACCTGACGAATATGTCAGCTGTAGTGTCTTAGATGACGAGTAACGGATATTGATATAATGTATAGGGTATATGGATACAGCAATTAGGGTATATGGATATATCAATTAGGGTATATGGATATATCAATTAGGGTATATGGATATACTGAATAGGTGATTTGGAGATTCTGAGTAGCGTGTATGGATATATTTTGTAGGTTATTTTGATATACCTAGATGGGTATATGGATATGCTAAGTAGGGCAATGGATATCCTGAGTAGGGGATAAGGATATACTGAGTACGGCATATGGATTCTGAATAGGATATATGGATATACTAACTAGGTTTTATGGATATACCAAGTAGGGTATATGGATATACTGAGTAGGGGATATGGAGATTCTGATTTGGTATATTGATATACCAAGTAGGGAATATGGATATTCTGAGTACGGTATAACAATATACTGAGTAGGGTTTACGGAAATACTGAATATGGTATATGTAGATTATATGTAGTGCGTATGGATATACTGTGTAGGGTATATGGATATACCGAATAGGGTATATGGATATACTGTGTAGGGTATATGGATATACCGAATAGGGTATATGGATATACTGTGTAAGGGATAAGAATATACTAGGTAGGGATTATGGATATACTGAGTAGGGTATATGGATATTTCAAGTAGGGTATATGGATATACCAAGTAGGATATATGAATATACTGAGTAGGGTACATGGTTATTTTGAGTAGGGTGTATGGATATACTGTGAAGCGTATATGGCTATCCCATTTAGGGTGTATAGCTCTCCAAAATAGGATATATGGATATAGTGAGTAATGAATATGGATATACCGAATAGGGTATAAGGGTATACCAATTAGGGTATATGGATATACTGAGTAGGGTATATGGATATATTGAGTAGGGTAAATGGAGATTCTTAGTAGGGTACATGGATAAACTGAGTAGGCTATATGGAGATTCTGAGTAGGATATATGGATATACTGAGTAGGATATATAGATATACTGAGTAGGGTATATGGAGATTCTGAGTAGGGTATATGGATATATTGAGTAGGGTATATGGATGTACTGAGTAGGGTATATGGATATATTGAGTAGGGTATATGGATGTATTGAGTAGAGTATATGGATGTACTGAG
The DNA here is from genome assembly GCA_030141615.1 of Unio pictorum. Classification (NCBI taxonomy): domain Eukaryota; kingdom Metazoa; phylum Mollusca; class Bivalvia; order Unionida; family Unionidae; genus Unio; species Unio pictorum. Next base: position 594,233 of record JARLTB010000363.1, on the reverse strand, counting down.
TAGGGTATATGGATATATTGAGTAGGGTAAATGGAGATTCTTAGTAGGGTACATGGATAAACTGAGTAGGCTATATGGAGATTCTGAGTAGGATATATGGATATACTGAGTAGGGTATATAGATATACTGAGTAGGGTATATGGAGATTCTGAGTAGGGTATATGGATATATTGAGTAGGGTATATGGATGTACTGAGTAGGGTATATGGATATATTGAGTAGGGTATATGGATGTACTGAGTAGAGTATATGGATGTACTGAGTAGGGTATATGGATATACTGAGTAGGGTATAAGTAGATATTCTGAGTAGGGTATAAGTAGATATTGTGTAGGTTTTATGGATATACTGAGTAGGACATATGGATATACTGAATGGGGTATATGGATATACGAAGTATGATATATGGATTTCTTTAATATGGGGATTAAATATTTAATATGGGGATTTCTATTGAGAAAACTGAGTAGGGGATATTGATAACCTGAGTAGGGTATATATATATATATATATATATATATATATATATATATATATATATATATATATATATCTATATATATCTATATATCTATATATATCTATATATATATATATATATATATCTATATATCTATATATATCTATATATATATATATATATATATATATATATATATATATATATATATATATATATATATACTAAGTAGAGTATATGGATTTTTATGTGTAGGGTATATTGATCTATTGTATAGGGTTAATTGTCCTGTCAAAACGATATATAATCAGGAATCCATTCCAGAAAATGAATCTGATTTTCTTAGTTATAATTACTATAGTATTATTTAAAATATACAGATTGAACTAAATGGCCATTTTTATTCAATTTGCTTTTTAAAATTACATGTCTATGAAAATCACATTATCGCTATTATAACATACGTATCATCATGAAGAGATACTTGGATTTTTATCCTTATTTCAGTTCATAACATAAGGTTATTTCTTCCTATTTTTTTGGGTAACCTAATTGCATATATTTAAAAAAATTTCTCAGTATTTTTTGGACATAGAATCGTCGATGCATGGCCATCCTTGAAGGCAGGTTACAATAAGAAATCATTATAAAGGACAAAATACAATCACATATTTCGGATTATGCATTTTGCATATTTGTCACGAATTAGTTTGGTACACGCGTTAAATACCTTATTTCTGATGTGATGCAATGGTTTTGTAACGGTATTCTTTATGTATGTTTATGCTTTGTTTCTAAAAGCAGCATTTGTAGAAAATGGTTTCCTTTGCATAAAGTCTCGATGTTTATCCAACTAACTGAATATATCGTCTGATGAGTTTTATTTCGTATGTTTTAAATCAAAATATATCTTAAGTTTCACAAGTAGGACCCATGATGGAGAAGCTCCTGAACTTTTGCGAAACGGAAAGTATGTGCTGATATTGTTTGAATAACTCTAAATTTAAACTTCGTGTTGATTGTAAATGTGGATATTAAGTTGCCACACACAAACAACGAGTAAGCCAAGGATTGCACGAATTAAACTTATCAAAATGGTGATGTCGCAAAATGCGTTAGAAGAAGACAGCGATAGACGAAGGACGACCGCTATTGTGATGCCAGGCCTGGGTAGTATAGTATCACCATTTAATTTGATATTATGCTATTACTGCACGCGCCAAATCTGAGATTGGATTTTGTCCAATATGCATAGTCCTTAGAAATTAGTCGAATCGCAGTTCGTGACTAAAATGCGTAAACATTATTATATAAAGGAACGTTTATGAAATACCTCACAATGCGCTTATTCATAACAGCTATTACGAATAATGTGTTTGTGTGTGCGTGTGTGTTTTTGCAATTGCGCTTTAACATGTTTCAGTCGTACCACAACGATGTCTGCAGTGTATCACCTTATAGTGATGTGTATCACTGGGGCATTATGCCGCAGACATGTTCCACCTAATCACATTATCCGGATACCAGACCGACCAGTCTTAACACTAAACTCTTAATGCTGAACGCCTAGCGAGGCAGTTGTTAGTACGATTTTTATAAGTCTCTAGTATGATTTGGTCGAGTTTCGAACCCGCAACCTCGCGCATACATTGCGTATGCTCTAACCACTATGCAAACAGAGCGGAAACAATTCCTCTTGGTTTTACAGACAAGGTCTATATTGTCTTTTACATGTCGTCGTGCAAGAAAAATCAAAATTTTATACGGTGGCGGTCGCATTAGGAATAATAAATATAATGCTAAATTATTATTTTCGTTTGTAGCAGCAGTTGTAATAGTAATAAGAACAGTAGTAGCAGTAGTAGTGATATCAGTAGTAGTAGTGGTAGTAGTGGTAGTATATGTCGTTATTGTTTTTCTAATAACAGTAAAATATTGGTATTGCAGCTGAAGTAGGAAAACCTCATGTAGCAGAATTGGCTTAAATAGCAATATTCTTTATATTGTAAAGATAAACATGGAACTAGATAAGCTTGTCAATTATTATATTGTACATTACATTCTTATTTGCGTAGATTTATATTTGAAAAATATATTTACATATATGTAGTTATGCTACAAGTGACAGAAACATATTGGCACCAACGAAAGCGAAATGCGTTGCGTGCATATCGGGCAATCAAGGAACATTTGTCGGTGTAATATTAATAATGAGGACTTTGCATAGCGCTTAATCATTAAAGGCTCTAAGGGCTTTACAACATTTATAATGATATGACTACAACAAACAAAAAGTAAAAACAAACAAAATGCAATTAGAAAAAATAGAAAAATGCTGAAAATTTTTAAGGTAGTAAACATAATTAGGTCTTTAAGTTTGTTCTAGGAGTCGAAAACGGTGTGTTTTAATAGCACTCTTGACAAGGATCAATGTGTCGTTTTGTCTAATCTCAATGGGCAATTCGTTCTAGGTTGCTGAGCTCTGGGATGCAAAAGAAGGCTGTCCATATGGCTTCGTTTTTCGTAGTGGGAAATGTTACGTGCTTAGGCTCGAATAAGCAGCAACATAGAAAGAAGTGAAAATAACAAGCGTGTAAAATTTGACAAACAATTTATTAAGTACAAATATTTTCATAAAAGAAAATAAATAAACTTACGGTTTTAGAGAATCAAGTCCAAAAATTAATCCAAAAAGAATATTCACAATATAATCAACTAGTGGAATTGCAAGAGTCCTGATAATAAAATGTCCTAATAGTTCCCGGTTCGAATCTTGACGATGTAATCCAATATGGACGACGATGTCACGTGATGCAGTCAGTTCTTCTTTTATAATAATAATCCAAATGAAAATCTATGAGCACATATTCTTTTCTAGATAAATAAAATAATTCATCTTGCTCCAAACGAAATGTCACAATTTCCAGTACACGGTAATTAAAAATAACTCAAAAAGAAGACACAACTTAATATTATAAAAGCCAACTGCTACTCAATATCTCTCTCCTAAAACATGGTTTATATCTCTGTTTTTTAGGTAAACAAGTGGTCACGTGATATTCTAGAAAATATCAGAACAAGAAATCACGTAACCAGCACGACCCAGAAAGATGTCCTTGGAATCAACCAATCATTTTTAAAATAAAGCTCTAATGTCCTTGGAATCAACCAATCATTTTAGAAGCTTGTTTACACTATTAAATAAGGTCAGAAAATGAGGTTAACACCTAGTGTGTACTGTGTAACGTCAAGAGTGATAGTTGTACAGGGACAAACATCTCTCGGTTGCTGTTTATATCATCTTCAGCTTACTAAAGATAGTTGCTCTTTATGATCATTGTCCATGAACACCCCCTTGAGCAAGTTACAAAATGGACTTTGGCTAAATACCACTTGCGAAGAAAATAATCTAAGATGGGGTTTGCATCAAAATCAGGAAATCCCGTTGAAGGAGTTACAGCATTTATCTCACCACGAGGCATTTTTGTTATGTACTATTCTCGACCACATTTAACCCCAATTAAATTAATCAACCCAGCAGTTTTGCAAATTAGTTAACAGATTTCAAATTCAGTATGTTGTTCATCAGTTACAATTATTGCTTCTCTCTCTCTCATATGTCATCAGGTTTAGTACATTCGTTGAAAAAAAATAATTACCTTATTAGAATCTACCTGTATATGAGGTTCTTCGAGATAATAAGAGAAACGTGATAATTGTTTGATGCTGTAACTATTACGCAACGAACTATTATTGTTCAAAATACCGTACTGCATAGTTGTACGAAAATGTTGGGGAGGGGCAGTCGGGCAATCTGTCTACCCTAACTAAACAAATTGTATGTAAGAGAAAACAGAAACATAAAACTATCTGTACTCGCACATTTGTCATATGAAATAAAATTTATTAATATATTTCATACGGATGACATTTAACTTTCACGAGTTCTAATTTGATAAAGGTTTGATGGTAGGCAACAATGTGATATATTACAAAACTAGGTACGATTACTGTAAAGTTCTAAGTGGGTAGTGACGGACAAAATTTGAAATTAATATTTTATTTTGTTGAAATGTGTGAAGTCTTCTTGTGGAATATCGTTGTGGACTGAATCACTCTGATTGGTTAGTGCAGGAAGTGTCCTTTGTTTACAGTGTTTGGTTTGACTGAGCTGTTTGGGGCTGGCTGTTTGGGGGTGTTTGACAAAGTTTGAATAACGCAGTTCTATTATAACACATTTTGTGTTGTTGCAGTCTGTGCAGTAGTTCTTGCGAGAGTTTGCGGTAAAAGATGTTTACGATCTGTTTGCCTGGAAGAGTCTTTTTTGTTATAGTTCATTCCGCACAGATAATCTTTAATTTTATTCTCTCTCTATAGCTCAATGTTTGCCTCAGCGTCATTTAGTGTAGCTTAACATTGCATGTTCGTCTCACACAATTTCCTTTAAACCAATTAGGGTACTTTTAGCAAAATTTGATGGCGCAGGCCTGGAAATTTACTGACAGAACGGATAATATTCACCACTGATTGAACTATAATTTCTAACGGTGATTAGATAATGGAAGGTCTCAAAAGCCATTATTCATACTCCAGGCTATATTGGACTGATGCGGTAAATAGCGTTATTGTCAGAACTAGTTCAATATTAACACAAACGCCTTGTTTCATTGATATGTACTAATTATTTTCTCCAACTGGTACATCAATTCTTAAGGTATTTATACTACTACTACTACTGCTGCTGCTGTTGAATATATATCGACTACTATACATTCAAGAGCTTCCAAAACAGACAGACAACAAAAACACAAAATCATCACCAATACGAGTGTATCTTGCCAATGTTCATTAGCCATTTCTCTTCGCCTGGACGATTATACCTAGTTTTCTGTTGACGTTACATTGTATGTATGAATAAATAATATCATGATGTACGTGTAGAAAAGATAATAAGTTACCTAAATACCGTGAGGATTTAAATTAGATCTATGCTCTCCGTTTGACTAAGCTATAACCGGGTGATTAAGAGGACGCGTATTTAGTAAGGATTAGTGCACGAACGCTTTAATAGCCCCATGACTACATAACAGAATAATTCATTTCTCACTTAACTATGGCTGTTTCGTAACTTGACGAACAGTGTAATCTGCTTACATTTGGAAAACAAACAAACAAAAAAGAAACCGAAACAAAATGAAATCTAGATATTTCCGTCATTTAAAAGCAGTTGAAACCGTTCAAGAAAGAAAGTCATGTTATACACTGGGTCGATAACTACGTATCAAAAGCCACATGTTTTGTAAAGATATTTGGATCAGTGAGCCTTTAGAAGAACAGTCATGGCACACACGGTATTAAATTTAAATATTGATACTAAGTTTTTAAAACGTATAAGAGTTACAATTTCCACCTTTTGGATGTACCTTGCGTGACCTGGGAAAACTATCACCTTAACTTTCTAATTGTTAAAAAATCATGGTATTTACGACGAAGATACATGCATTATTTGTTGAGGAAATTATGCACAGTACTAGCATATGGTTTCAATGTATGAATCGGGCTAGTTGATCTAATTGATGTCATTGTATAACTCATAAATAACTGCATTTAAAACACCATTGGTATATCAAAGTGTAATCCGCCATCGTCTCATACGAATATAAAAACAATGTTTATAAATTAGGCTTATTAAAATATCCTCCACAATCTTTCTTTATCGCTTTGTTATTCGGTCAGGAAGAAATTAGGTATTGTTATATAAATAAGATAATTGTATAGTATCATACCACTCGCTGTTTGATATAAAGAAAACTTGGCATTCCTCCTTTCTTTTGATACCAAACACACACACACACACACACACACACACACACACACACACACACACACACGCACGCATGCACACATACATATACATACATACATACATACATACATACATACATACATACATACATACATACATACATACATACATACATACATACATACATACATACATACATACATACATACATACATACACACACACACACACACACACACACACACGTACGTACGTACCTACCTACGTACGTACCTACGTACGTACCTACCTACCTACGTATCTATCTACCTAGTACGTACCTACGTACCTACCTACCTACGTACATACGTACCTACGTACCTACCTACGTACCTATCTGTCTGCTTGGGTTCGAATCTCGAATTCGGCCAATGTGGGTATGTGAAAAAGCTTGCCAGTAGCTTCTCATGGGTCGAGGGTTCTTTCAGGGGTTTTCCGGGTTCTTCCTCCACCAATAATACTGGCCGCCATGTTTAGCGTATATTGCGTTGAAAAATGGCGTTAAACCATAAAAAACATAAACAAAAGACCTACCTACCTACCTACCTACCTACCTACCTACCTACCTACATACATACATACATACATACATACATACATACATACATACATACATACATACATACATACATACATACATACATACATACATACATACATACATACATACATACAAGTTGTGAAATATAGATAAACACAGTATTATTCACCGATTAAATTTGTAACAGACTATAATAAGCATTCTGAGTCTGCCTGGCGTATTAATACCTTTACTGCAAGTGTTATCAGCTTGGGAAACAAGATACATGTGTTACATCAGAAAGTCACATGACATTTTCTGCAGCTTCTTAGATATATGAATTAACATTTAGTTTTACTACGGTTGTTTTATCTTGCATGGAACGGGGGCTTAATCTTTTTGAGATAGCGTCAATATATAGATTTGAGATGCATCAGACAAGAAAAAAAAAAAACAATCTTGATTCACAGAACAATTAATTTTGTCTCATATGATCATTAATCAGGTTATTTTCCACTAACTGTAACAAACTGAAAATAAGATCTTCTATGAAAGGCTAATATATGCCAAATTAAAGGAATTTGGATGGCATTAGTCATTTATCTATTAATAAACATGTGGGTTTTCGGGATCTTACTTTCATTTTGACATCACACGTTGCCACTATATGTGTGGACTTGTGTGAGCTAGGAAAAGCAACAAACAAGCCGTATTGCTAGGAATAGTATAGTCATCATAAAGTTTTGTTTACCATAACTGGAAGCGATGCTATACTGTTTTCCGTCTTCCGGACATGTACAATTTTGTTGTCATGTTTTATACGTTGGATAGTGGACATAGGCGTTTATTTTTCTAGGCAATGCCAAGGTGGGTAAACGTATTTTATTGTATAATGTATTATGAGTGTGCATTTTGTTGTGTTAAAAATAATTAGAATATAAAGACGGGTCTTAAATAATTTGCAGCCGTGTTAATTAAATGCTACAATGTTCTGAATATCCAGGTTAATTTTCAATTCTATTTGTTCGGAAAATATCAAATTCTGACTGGTCTTACAACATTTTAATTCAAACGAGGAAATGTATACACATATCTTCTATGTATATGCAGATGTCTTCATCTAATGGATTATTTGAGATAACATTGGTGCATCAGTAAAAACTATTAAATTACATATTCTTGGAAAATATGACATGATTGTACCCCAATCCACTAAAAATAATTTATTAACAGACAGTTCCGGTGGCAAAGGTAGTTAGAGCATCCACCTCGGATGCTTGAGGTCGCGGGTTCCATCCATGGCCAAATCATACCAAAAGACTTTTCACAAAATGTTAACAGCATCTGGATCTCTTGGCGTTCGGCGTTAAGAAGTTAGTGATACGAATGGTCAGTCTGGTGTAAGGTTAATGTGGCTAGATGGAATCATGGAACATCATGCTATATGTTTGGCATGATGATCCAGTGATAGACAAAACACTACAAACATCAACACTGCAACTATCGTGGCGATATGGCTGAAACGTTTTTAAAGCTATATCAAAAATCTATATCACACTCACACACGCAATTTATTAACTCTCAACAGTGTTTCCGTTCTTTTGAAAATGTAGTGTTGCAATTTTATTACGATATTACTGAACATGGTATCTAAATAGATCAAACGTGTGTGTTGCTTGTTGTTGTAGTAGCCCGTGTTCGCGTGCATATAGAAGTTACGTATTGAATTTATAAAACAAGGGGCGCCCGCAAAATTATTTTTGAGGAATGGGGATCTGCAACGTGTAGTCGTCAGCTCTACGGATGTAATACAAAATATTTTAGAGCCAAAATTTAGAAAAAGTTGAAGGGCATGCTGTCCCTTTGTGACGTTACCTATAATATATAAGAATTACAAATGTGTTTTGTGGCTATGGAAACTGAGGTTGTTAGCTCACACGATGGGAACGAGCGTGTAAAGCAGCTGACATCAGTAGAGTATATATTGAGAGCTAGTGCTTGGATCATAATGAAAACAAAATATTAGCAAAAGGAATAGTTTGGAAGCATATGCTAATTGTAACTGAAAGGATCAACCATCAATGTTCAATTCAGTCCTGTTATAGAGTTGACATTACAACTCTTTGTACTGAAATGTCATTCACATCTTTGGAATTACAATTAGTGAGACATTATGTCCGATGTCTTTCCTAGTAGGACGCACATCTTTCACTTTGATTTTAATCTGTTTCTACATATCCAATATGTATCTCCTTAGAACAACTAACGTATATTTTGTAAATATAACTACCTACTTACATACAATTACCTGTACTTTCATTTTTGTTGTTAACCATCCAACTTTTCTTTTATTTCCCTACCAACCGCTCCGGTCGCCTAGTGGTTAAAGCGTCCGCCGCGGAAGTGGGAGGTCGTGGGTTCGATCCCCGGCCGGGTCATTCCATAGACTTACAAGAATGGTACTAACAGCCGCCTCGCTTGACGATCAGCATTACGAGGTTAGTCTTAAGACTGGTTGGCCTGGTGTCAGGATAATGTGACTGGGTGGGGCATCATGCTACATGTCTGCGGCATGATGCCCCAGTGCTAGACACCACTATAAACTGCCACACTACAGACATCGTAGCGATATGACTGATTTTTTTTTTATGAAGCTACGTTAAAAATCCTAATCAAACAAATAAACACATCTCCCTACCACATGCCTTCTGTAATTCTGTACTACGCGTTCATATATACATGAACAACATTAAACACATTGGATGTATACGAAATCATGATAAACATTGAATAAACCTGTAGACGAATGTATCTTTTATTTCATTACAGAGCAAACATGCAGTCCAGCAATATCAAGTTTACAGCCATGGTCTTCTGTCTGTGGATATATAAGTTTAGAAAAATCGATGGTATGTACATTACTAAGTAGTCAGTTTCATTTGATACTGACTGACACGTAGACACATGTATAGTTTTTGATTAGTATATATACATATGCGACAAGTATATCCGTACATGTTCATGTTTACAAACAACATTCCAATCGAACCATGCGACGCTCGAGTGTGTGTGCATACATAAGTTATCTTTCTTTAGCAAAATTATGCACAATGTGAAAATGGATATAAATGTCAGATATGGAAATTACTGGCTTGCTATCATAAAGTATTTTAGCTGAGTTCACTCAGGTGGAACACTGAATTAATTACGAGCTGGCATTTCCATTTAACGTAGACTTTGTTGTCAGTATTCTGGTTTGACATGCACTAAATGAACCAAGCTATGCCTTTTTCTAAACTGAGCTGTAGAAATTGTACGCGAATATTATTTTCGAAAACTAGACCATCCCCGCATCTCGCCTCATCCGCTTCCGAAGTAACGGTAAAAATAAATCACCATTTCATCTACTTTTTTAAGAAAAGATACATGTCCAAATCTAATAAAGGTATTGACTTTATAATTAGTTAATTGATTATTATTGTCTTGCGGCAACAAGCAGATCGCCTAAGTAATTATTTAGTTAAATTCGCTGTTGTTGTTTTTCCCTGCCATAAAATGTGCCTCGTAATATGAAACAAATGCGACGTATTATATGGCTGCTTTGTCAAAGCTATTTGGTTAGCTGTGCAACAAATGGTATTGTTATTAAGTCTTCCAAATTTAACTGCAGAAAAGCAAAACATAAACTCTGAGGAGAGAAAAAAACAGATTTTAATATCTTTATGATGGTACCTTTATATTTGACGAGGAGCTGCATAAACTAAACAGCAGTGTCCTTCAAACATTTCTGAGAGACATTTAAAAGTACAAGTGCTTACGCCAATGTCTGTAATTACAATTTACTACCTACAATTAACAATAAAACGATATAATAAACATTGTATCACATTTACAATACGAAATTTGCAATTGGAACATCTTTTTTTAAGGAAGAATGTAATATCAGAGTCACATATTTTGGTAGAAGTGAAATGGTTATACAGTCTCTACAATGTTGTCTTGATATATGTAGACATGTACTAATTGTAATATGAAAATTATATTTCAAAAACTGTATTTACTCATATGCTGAGTGTTTCGTATTTTGACGCAGTTAATTTGCTCAGCTACATTTGTATCTAACTATTACTAGGTAACAATACTATAATTGGTTTTGGCTATTTCATTCTTTACGAGTCGTACTCGCAAACACCCTTTGTAGGAAATCGTCACTCATGTCGTGTCCTGATTGTCTCATATTTTGTCTCAGTTATCGTACTAAGTCCTATACTGTACTCCATATATATTATTGATAATGATTAGCTTTAAGGTCACTTCAACCTATTGATTTTGCTATTTTTAGGGTTTGAATGTCGAACTGGCGACCCACCGTTGTGGGAATCCCCCACAAAACGATGTACAGCATATGTTAACTGGGACTGCACCCAGAGCGAAAGAGAATCAGTTCTTGTGAAAAAGTGGATAAAAGACGACAATGATACAATCGCTCAATGGAAACGGACATCAGAGTTTACGATCACGAATAACATGTTTTTAGGTAGACTTGAGCGATATAACGAAAATGGATTGATTCTCAAGGATCTGACCACAAAGGATGCTGGATATTATAAATTAGCTGTGATATTTGACAATGGTACTTTATTTCGTGAAGAAATTACTAGTCCTATATATGTTCCTAGTAAGTTTTTTTTTCTCTCTCTCTCTCTCTCTCTCTGTGCAATATATATATATATATATATATATATATATATATATATATATATATATATATATATGTATAATAGTGATCCAAACATTTATATCTGATGCGTTGTTACAACTGATGAGGCTAGCCAGATTTGTGTGTTCTACAAACATTATTTAAAATTAATTTTCAAAAAATGATAATTGGGGGAACATCATGGCCTCAGTCAAGGATGCACTGCATTATCTTAAGAATCACTTACCATAGTCTCATAAAAGATGAATTTGTTTTCCAACTTTAACATCTAGTATATTAAAGTAATATGTGAAACAGAAATAGTATCCTTTAAAATACTGACTGCCTCAACATATGCTTGAAACAGTCTCTATTATAGAGATACATATGCTGATATAATTGTCATGCAGCTATTGCTTATAATTTGCAATGTTGCAATATTTAAAACTTGCATTTTAGAGCAAGATAACATTAACAATCAATGTGTATGTATGTGTATATGTATGTGTATATGTATGTATGTGTATATGTATGTATGTATGTATGTATGTATGTATGTATGTATGTATGTATGTATGTATGTATGTATGTATGTATGTATGTATGTGTGTGTGTGTGTGTGTGTGTGTGTGTGTGTGTGTGTGTGTGTGTGTGTTTGTGTGTGTATGTATGTATGTATGTATGTATGTATGTATGTATGTATGTATGTATGTATGTATGTATGTATGTATGTATGTATGTATGTGTATATGTGTATGTATGTTTATATGTATGTGTGTAGGTGTGTAGGTGTATATGTAGGTGTAGTTGTGTAGGTAGGTGTGTAGGTGTGTAGGTAGGTAGGTAGGTTTATGTAGATATATATGTAAAACTCATGTACGCATGTAGTCCGATCCTGACACTCGAACGTTTGAAACATGTCAGTGATTGTACAGTCGGTCCCCTTAGACCACAGGGTTACCCGTTGGCTTCAGTGAGTTTCATTCTTTTTGATAACGTAGCTAGATAAACTTGTCCATTAAGTAGATAGCACATGCCTCGCACCTGTTCATTTTCATTTATTTTCTTTCATGCATGTCACATTTTTATAATGTCACATGAAAATAGTTTGAAATGTACAAAATTATATGTGATTTATATTGTAAATATATTCCCATGACACTATACACTTATATAATGGCACGCGTTATTGTGTTATTGCCTATATAAGAATACGACCAACCGCTGAAATCATTTTCTTCAATTTATCCACGCTTGTACCGTCATTCCAAACATTTAAACAAGTCGAATATATGTCGAAACTACTGTGCAGTCAGAGTGAACTAGATATAAAGTATGTCGCGTTTTATTAGCATCGAAATTACGTGCTCGTTAATAGAGCTAACAATGATTAACGAGTAGAATGCACATAAGGGAATCTTTCATGCAAAACATCGTATGGATTCTTTGGGAAAAAGAATTAATGGGAAGAGTACTGAGAACTAATTTACTCTTTAACATAGTGAAAAACCTTTACGGAATGTAACCGATTTCCCCATGTGAATCTAATCTAATCTATGTCATTCATTTTTGAGGAAAGTGAATGAATGCACATGTTTCCAATGAAAGCGGATCTAATGTTACGTATGTGGGTGTTTACGAGAATAAATATGAACCGAAACAGTCTCAACTTCTACATGTCTTGAAACTTGACAGACATGATATTTGGTGATTTTGTGTTGATACTCTTACTATTGCAATTCTTAAATGTTGAAACCACGAGTCATTGCAAACAATGTTATTTTTTATGCATTATGTACTTTGAAATGTCGAGGTAATTCGTATTAAAACATTTTCATTCATGAAGCCATTACGACCTTTACACTAGTAATACTGTAAACTTCAGTTATGCGTTTTCATGGTTGTTTTATAGTTTAACGTGAAAGTAAATTTTTCCTTACCTTTTCTAAACAGGTTGTTTAAACATTAAGCATATATTTGTCTTTTCGGTTTTGGCTTACGCAGAATGAACGCTAATCCCATGCAAAGGGACCAGCTTCAGAACAGTAGAATAACATAGCGTAGCGTTGGAGAATCAAATTAGGACCCTAATTAAAACAATCGGCTATTGGGTTAGTTTCCCTCCCATACAATACGAACATTTGGCATAACAACAAGTCATTATTCAGAAACAAATTATCTAATGTAATAATTGCCAATCTAACATGATCGATCAATACATTTCTTTACTATACCATCGTGATCACGACCTTTGAAAAAATGATCTTTTGGTATATTTTATAAGTTAATGTCAATCAACGACATTTTCTAATATTTGTATATTGTTTATTGTGTTATAATAACAGTTAATGGACAAGTTTTATATAAACTGCTGCAGTTTGCTTCCATGCAATGTATATACCTGGAAAACAATGCATACCCAAAACTTTATAAGTGTTTTGTTCCGAGTCAGCGAAAATAAATCAATGGCGGTAGCCCGTTAATATTCATAAGCTATATAAAACGCGTTCTTTAGTCCGACTTTGAACTAAAAATGAATGCGTTTTTATATTTTTTCGATGATTATGATATTCAAATTTAAATTGGATTCATAAACGTTAGATTCAGTGCCTCAAAATATATTGTGGCCTGGACGTGATAGAAGACACCAAGACAAGTTAAATATTCACGTGTGATACGTATATATGGACTGAACACCTGTATCGAACGCCCGATCAAGTGTGTAAGATTGAATGGTTATGTAATACGATATTGTTATGCTGTACAATGCTACGATTCTTGTGCAGCGATATAGTTGATCAATGTCGTGCATAAAGCTAACCTTGCTGAAATGGAAACATATTGTTGTGTTATTTTCTGAATTTTTGTGTCGAAGGACAAACGAAATGCACAATTATATCTTCCAGTACACAGTTTGATTTTAAGTTTCAAGGTCGAAAAGTTAAGCCGTGCTGTCTTGACATGTTATAGCCCTCAGTCAAATGAATTCTAGTCAACAACACAAACCATGTGTTCTATTTACAATATTCTATCATATGTGTAACATGAAACTAATTGTTCAAATCGGAGAACAATTGCTGCAGCTTTAAAAATGTTTGAAATGTTTATATATTTAAAAACATCCGGCTCGAGGAAAACTGACTTAGTATCAGTTCATTTTATTTGCAGGCATACCAAGATGTGAGGCAGATATTTACTTGGAAACAAACACAAGTCATCTTAATGGAGGAAATGACTCCAGACAAGTTTCTCCATGTGATGGCGGACAAATACCGGCATTTATTATTGGTATACTTGTTGTCTTGGGAATTTCGATATTAGTTCTTTCTTCAACAGTTATATGCTTATGCAGAAAGCGAAATGTGTTACAAAATAACTTAAGAGAAATGCACAGGGGAAAAGGAGAAGAATTAAGTTCACTCACCGAAGTGGCCGGAAGCCAAGTTTGACATTTAAGCCGTGCAATAACCAGAATGACAACAAATCTTCAGCTACAACGCCTTCATCCTCGGTCAGAAATGCTCTCATTGGCAATATGGTCTAACTGGAAAATGTTGCGAAGGATAAGAGTTTGCTCTTTTCAGTCATGAGTTTATACTATAAAATAATTTGCATCGAATCAAGCGAGCTTTCATTTTGAGACTCGAGGACACTTCTCTACTGTTACGATGATTAAATTCATCCAGTGCGTGATTTAAAGATCACTTACCAGCCTGTATTAAACAACAATAGTTTAAGATATTCACCATTTACAACTGATACATCAACTCTGGAACAATATTATTCGCAACAAATATAAACTCTAGACCCCATCTAGTTGCGGGAATCGAGCAACGTGATATATGTTGTGGAAGACAAATATATTATTATTTAATAACATCACTGCCTATGTGACCTCACCTTTGTTTATAAACTGTATCATTATACACACACTAATTGTTGTCTTACAATGTATTAATTGTTATGGATACGTTGACACTGCATTATATAACTGAGTCTTATTGCTAAATTCACATTCTCAAGCAGTTCAGATTCAATTTTCTGGAACACTACATTATTGCGAGAATTGTGCTGAGGTCCTTGTAACTCAATGGCACTCGATACTTAATGTCCAGGTTTAGCCGTGTCATTGAAACAGGTTTAGTATTTATCGTCCATCATATGTCGTCGTGTCCAGTGGTTCAACGTCATTGAATAGCGTGTCCCCCTTTTTCGTGCTTCAATGATCCTGATATTCACTTCCATTCCTTAGGCTCCATTTATGTCCAATATCGCTTTCTTATTGTATTTATGTCCGTTATACCCATGTCCATTATGTATCGCTTTCAAGTTGTACCTATGTCCATTATGTAACGCTTTCATGTTGTACCTATGTTTATTATGTAATGCTTTCAAGTTGTACTTATGTTTATTATGTAATGCTTTCATGTTGTACCTATGTTTATTATGTAACGCTTTCATGCTGTACTTGTGTCCGTTATGTATTGCTTCCTCGTTGTACTTATGTCCGTTATGTCATTTCATATTAATTGTGTTCACTTTTGGATTTGCGTCCTAAGAATGTGGCTCATCTGTCTATCGCCAGCTTTATTTACAGCTTCAGGTTAAATCGACGCGACTGTATTTCCTGCTTTTGTAGATCAACATTCCATGTGGATTAAAAGACTTGTGAAGTGAGTCAAGGGTTTTGTTGTTTCTGTCTACCGAAGTTCTTAAACTTTGGCTAACAATAATTGTATCGTTCGATTATGTTGTATAGATGCATGTAGGTTTTACATCAGTCCCAACATTGAACTACAGCTAGATTTCAAGTACTGAACAATTCTTGACCTAATGGACTAATATTTCAATATGTATCTATTAGTCTTGATATCCCTCAAACCGATTATATATATATATATATATATATATATATATATATATATATATGAAATCATGTAAGGGTATAAGCTATTCGACAGTTCAGTCGCTATTAGTATTATTAAAGTGGAACAATGTTATGAACGGCGTACCCGGAATGCGATGCAGTATAAAGTTGATAATATATTTTGATAGATATTACTGGTAATAAATATTATTAGTATTAATTGACGCGACTGAAATATATATGATAGAGCTAGAAAAAGTTATACTTTATCGTGAACGAAAGCCAAAATATATTTCTTGCGACTGTCATCTGCATCTCTCATCTGCATCTCTCATCTGCATCTCTCATCTGCATCTCTCATCTGCATCTCTGCAGGCGCGTTGTACCACAATTAGTATCCTAATCAATATCACTGCAACAATACTAATCATTACATTTAACGTTCAAATGTAATATCACATCAATTAATCATGTTGTTTTCAGACTCAGTCATTAGAAACACGCGAAACCACGTTTACATACTGTATTGAAATATTTCTTACTTCTTTAAACATAGAACAAAATTAATACACACTCTATTTAGTGTCGTGTTAGTAAACCTCTGCAATAATGCATATATAACAATGCTCCATGGTTCCTGTGACATATCGACAGTAATGACGTTTACTAACTCGCTGCCTGATGAAACTGTTTGTGTTTGTCATAGGTTAGTATTCATACTCCTCAGTACAATGGTACAGGTAAAAACTTGGCAATCAAACATTTCATTGCCTCGTAAACCTGATCATTATCTAAATCGTAGCAAAAGTTCATCTATCGAATTATCCCTGACCACATTAACTTATGCACCTTTCCATTATACAATATATATATATATATATATATATATATATATATATATATATATATATATATATATATATATATATATATATATATATATATATATATAGATATTTTACTTTAAGGACGTATCATGAGGTTAACAATGGTGCTCTATAAGATCTATATGCATACATATGTGTTCTAATTACAGGAATAATTTAATATCGTTTCATGTCCAATAATATTATCATTTTATGTCCAATAATATTATCATTTTATGTCCAATAATATTATCATTTTATGTCCAAGAATATTATCATTTATATCCAAGTAGATTATCATTTCTTGTCCAAGAATATTATCATTTCATGTTCAAGAATAATATCATTTCATGTCCAAGAATATTATCATTTTATGTCCAAAAATATTATCATTTTATCCAAGTAGATTATCATTTCTTGTCCAAGAATATTATCATTTTATGTCCAAGAATATTATCATTTCATGTCAAAGAATATTATCATTTCATGTCCAAGAATATTATCATTTTATCCAAGTAGATTATCATTTCTTGTCCAAAAATATTATCATTTCATGTCCAAGAATATTATCATTTCATGTCCAATAATATTATCATTTTGTATCCAAGAATATTATCATTTCATGTCCAAGTAGATTATCATTTTGTGCCCAAGAATATTATCATTTTATATCCAAGTAGGTTATCATTTTATATTCAAGAATATTGTCATATTATATCCAAGAATAATATGATTTTGTGTCCAAGAATAATATCCTTTTTTTGTCCTAGAATTTTATCATTTTATGAGCACTCTGTAAATCCTTGAACAATATATAATGAATTAAGTAATTTGACGACATTAATTTTCAGCCTAAATGATCTTCTGTATGCAACAAAAATAAAAAGGTGTCTGCTAGATCTTAAACGACGAATTCAAAATCTTTCCAGAAAAAAAAAATTATATAGTGTTTCACTTGACCTTGTAGTTGCTCTATGTATGTATGTATATATATATATATATATATATATATATATATATATATATATATATATATATATATATATATATATATATATATATATGTGTGTGTGTGTTTGTGTAGTAATATTCATTATATCTACTTCATTTTCTTTTGACTTAGTTTTTGTATTTAAAATGTGTATAATTGCTGTTTCCATCAATACGTGCATACAGTTAATTAGTTCCGTTTAATTAAGAAAATGTATTATAAATATAGATTTAATAATATCAACCAGTACTACTCTTTTCAACACCATAACTCTAATGAACATAAGCATTCTTTATGTTCTAAACTGTTATTCAAAATTACGATTTGTTTGTATGACAACCACTGACAATAACAAATCTCTCCTTAACTTTATTACTGGTAATAACACCACTAATGCTTAATACCAGAAACAACAACAACAACAACAACAACAACAACAAAAATCAAACAACACAAAGTAAACAAACATTAAAACATTGTTTTTAAATGTATGGAATATATATACAACATTTCTAGATTCTACATCCATAATATCACATCAACTAAGCGGAGTGTAATTTTCTGTCCGAAAGAAAATATAAGAAATAGTCCATCCATCATTATTTATATATTTAAATATGAATCACATATAAGATTACTTCATCGACAATTTTTACTTTGACATCGGGTGGGTAGGGGGCTAGTAGTTTCTTTGAAATTTTCATCTCTTAATATTTAGGGTTTATCTATCGGTGATGAAATACAAGGAATCTGTGTATTATCCTGTTAAAGAATATTCATCAAATTGGATTATATAACTTATAGTCTGCAGGATTTAGTACCAATGTAACTAAATATTGGAATGCATATCTATATTCAGATGAACATTTAACATCTTGGGGTTTTCAGTAAGAATAGAAAGAAGAATGACAACACGTAAAAATAGACAAAACGCCATTACGCCGGTTTGCCTTGTCCGAACAGCTATATTTAGAAACTGATAAAACTGCATGCGAGGTTTCTCAGAAGTGAAAAGTACAAGCACCAGTCACGAGTACCCGTCTATTTAGTCCGAGACTGCCGTGGCGGAAATAGAACATAACCTTTAAATCCGAGCACAGACCTGGAATCAAGTAGCGGATTTACAGACAAGAAAGATCGAGTTAAACGTGTATCTGATAAGCAAACACCTGGTATTTGCAGGTTTCTAATCGCTTTTATATAAGCAACAGCTTGTTTCTTGTAAGGCTCTGGTCACTACAATATGTACTAAATAAATCCCATGGTAGGCTTGGGGAATCCCGTTCCATTACCCAAGTCACTGTATGCCCCCTACTGGCACGTTTTCATGTATTTGCGTGTCAGTTTAGATTTGCGCAGGTGTGTGTCAGAGGTTATTGCTATACTATTTTTAAGTGATATTCATTCCGGATTACAACGGTACTGCAAGGTAAGTATCTATCCATTTTTGAAATAAAATGTCTTAGAAACAATAAAATATACATATATACAGAATGAGTATTTATGAGTACACTTAGAGTAACCATGTTTAAATACGGTACATTGTTGGCATGGCTTGTATTCATGACAAGCTTTGTAAAAATCTTTGTCTTATGTAATAAACTTTAGCCTTATGCTTAATTGTATCAAATGTTTCTATGTGTATGTATGTATGTATGTATGTATGTATGTATGTATGTATGTATGTATGTATGTATGTATGTATGTATGTATGTATGTATGTATGTATGTATGTATGTATGTATGTATGTATGTATGTATGTATGTATGTATGTATGTATGTATGAATGCCTGTATGTAATATAAATCTTTGATCTTAAAACAAATAATCAGTGTGTGTGTGTGTTTATATGGATGTATGTGTGTATATATATATTTATCTATGTGTGTATATTTGTGTATGTGTACGTATATATGTGTGTATGTATGTATGCATGTATGTATGAATGCTTGTATATAATATAAATCTTTGATCTTAAAACATATAATCAGTTATCGAGACGACAAACTGTATTACGAATTTAGATATAGACAAGGGCACTGGACTTTAAAGTTTTCAAGAACGATTATTGTCCGCATAAATCTATTGATCAGGTGGTATTCATTTCGCAACACGTGAAAAGCATTGTACAATACAGGGAATTTGTTCACTTCCAGGAAAACTTACGAAATTATGCCCAACTTTGGAAGTTCAGTTATTATATCACTTTCTGTTTCTACACCTCTTTCATTTCCAAAATTCTATTCTTGTCTTCATTTTTATTCATATATTTCACAGACGTACTTAATTGACATCATTGTTATATATTTGTGGAGAAGATTGCAAGCCCAATCAATAAGATAGATTTCGGATTTATATTAACTGACTTGCTGCTCCATTAAGTTCGATTTATGGTTTGACGTAAGTGTTATATTCTTATTGATTTTTAAATATGTAAGAACTTTTTTTCTTCAAATCCTTCCTTGACATTTCTTTACCAATTGGGCTTTCCTAGTGCCTCGTGGAAATTAATGTGGAGTAGAATCTAAACGAAATGAGAAACCAACAGGAGGTAGTTACAATATTTTACTATATTTTCAGTTGATTAATAGTATCACCGACCATAATATACCCCCCCCTCTCTCTCTCTCTCTCTCTCTCTCTCTCTCTCTCTCTCTCTCTCTCTCTCTCAAAGTTTGATTTAAGTTTTACTAGCAATCATATGTTAACAGACATCGTGGGAGGACAAAAAGAAAATCCTCAACGCCAGTCATTTCAAAAGATATCTTGCTACAATGTTTCACAGATTAAGATAAAGATCGTTATTTTCATACGTCACTAAAGATGAATGTGAGGAAATTCGTCATTGAATCAACTGCAACCAGTCGCCAGAGTGTTTATATATGCGTATTATTGTGCTATGGACGGATTGCGATAAGATATACCAGTAGTAACGGTATATCCCTTTGCTTTATACCAACACCTTAAATGTGATGCTATTTTTAATGTATTTGGTGTGTATATGTCTGATGTATGTATGTGTTTGTGTGTGTTTACGGTTTTCTGCGAGCCATAACAATAAACATACGTTAACTACAACTTACCCAGTTTTTGCCCTCCAATGAATTCGTCGATTGATAAAAGAGTGTTTACTTCGGTTTTAATTTGAAGTGATTGTATATGTGCCTAAAATGGTTGTGTGTGTGTGTGTGTGTGTGTGTGTGTGTGTGTGTACAATAATACAAAGCGAATTTGTAATAGTAGTCAAAGTTTTTCACACCAACGTGTACTTGAACAAAATTGGTGTTTGAACCCTTCACATACTATTCTTCGGAACTAAAACACACGACGATCAAGACAATGGACTTTGAATTGCTACTATTCAAGGTAATGGCAAGATTTTATATATAATAATTTTAACGACTATTTATAGTTGGTAAAGTTGTTCTTTGCAGGTATATGTACACAAACACATAAATATGTAGATTGATTCAGGTGCCGTATATTACATATATTAGAAGTAATATGTGGAATTGTTGCTATTAATATATTGTCGTCTACTTGAGGAAGACATTAATAAATGATTTAATCCATTTGTTTGTCATACTGTACAACATTGGCACAGACTAATATTATCATTGTACTGGTATTATATATTTAAATTTAGTAAACCGTTAGCTGAAAAGAAACGTCTTCAAACTGAAATCTTATCCATACATAGGTATCAATAGATAGATAGATAGATAGATAGATAGATAGATAGATAGAGAGAGAGAGAGAGAGAGAGAGAGAGAGAGAGAGAGACATACAGATAGATAGACATACAGAAATACATACAGACACAGACACATAGATAGATAGATAGACAGATAGATAGATAGATAGATAGATAGATAGATAGATAGATAGATAGATAGATAGACAGACAGACAGACAGACATACAGACAGACAGATATATAGATAGATAGATAGATAGACAGACAGACAGACAGATAGATAGATAGATAGATAGATAGATAGATAGATAGATAGATAGATAGATAGATAAGAAGAGTCAGTTTCATATTCTTGATAAAAGTGTACTTAAGTACATGTTTAGACCATGAACAATGCAAGATGTTTTATCAATTCATTTTTTTAGACAATGACTGTCCATAGCGGTGGGAATTTGTTAACAGCACTTGCAATTGGATTTGGCGTTATCATTGCGGCAGGTAATTACATAGTGTTGACCAAAAGCGTGAAAATAACTGTAAATTTGTCGTTTTATAATGTTTAAGGCGAAGTGGTTGCTCCCCCCAAAAATCACTGATGTTAATTGTTGCACAAACAATTAGTTTCACCTAATATTCTAAGGTCAAATTTAACTTAAAATTGCCCCACTCGGACAAACACGTGGGAGATAGTGTGTGTATAAATGTGAACTCACACGGTTTAGAAACTAACCCCCATGCATCTTTGCACGAGCGCACACACATGGAGAGAGAGAGAGATGTGCATGATTTTCCAGTACATTTTTCTTGAGCTCAGCGTCAGATTCTTTGTGATGGTAGAGCCGAGGTACGTGCAATGACTCACTTTCTCAAGTTCGTAATAGTTGATGATGATGCATGGGGTGGGGGATGAACAGCCCAAACTTAACGCATAGATGGTGACGTTGTACTGCATGTCAGTGAATATCTACTGAAACCGGGAATAACGTATCTTCGTTCACGCTGAGATATAATCAAAGTGAGAGCTAGAAACCGATCACTTGTACCGCTCGGCTGCAGCAATACCAATTCGAGGTTAGTTGTGAATATTGGCAACACCTCAGAATGATTCCGCCTTCAGACGTAGAATCTCCTGGGTATGGCTCCTACCGCAATAAAATTCCCCGTTACTGATGTCGAAACATCTACATAAATTTGGTCAGGAAAAGAACACCGTCTAATATTCAGAAAAGACATACCCGCCATATGAATTTAAAAAGGTAAATTTCGTAGATACATTTAAGAAAATAAATATTTTGCATTTCAGATCAGTAGAAGAACAGATTAACAAAAGAAGATGTACACGATATTTTTAATTGCGGTTTGTAAGTTATTATCATGTGCAAATTTCATTGACAGGAACATTTCTTGAGAATTAACACTAATTTTTGTACCTGCCAGTGTAGATGAACAAAACTTTCTTTTCAGGTTTTGAATGCCCGGTTGCAAAAGATCCCGTCAGTTTCATTGGTGAAAACGCAAATTCAGTAATTTTTATGTGGGACTGTTCCTTATCGCCCAATGAGTCTGTACTAGGTGTGACGTGGTTCAAGGACAAAACAACTGTAGCGCTTGCTATGGGCAGTGACTTTACACCCAAAGGAAGTTATGCAGGACGCGTGGAGAGAAATGGACCATATGGGATATTACTCCATAACATTTCACTGAAGGACTCTGGACACTACAATATTTCCGTTATTCTAAATTCTAGCCTTAAAGAAAACAATGATATAGTTACCCCTTGTCAATCCGCCTACCTGCCAGGTAATTACAATACATATGTCTTCTCATTCAATATACCTGAATGGTAAATAATATATAAATATATCGTCAGTTGACCTACCTGACAAGTAAATAAAGTACAATATCCTGTCTATTAACCAAACTGACATAGAAATAAAGTACACACGCCATGCCATTCGATATACCCGCCTGGTCAAAACATGTACATGACAATGATATCAGTAAATCGGGGCATTCTTTGGAAATATGTGTGTTGTCATGACAATGAGTGTGCAAATTAAGAAATTTTTTCAATGGTTCTGTTTTATAGGTGAAAAGCAAAATTAGCAAAATTATCATTCTTGTGTTGCAAGTCGGATAACACAAAATCAACAAGAAACGTTTTCCACGATATCACGCATTACTGTTTCAGTTATGACATTTCTATCTTATACAGAATGCAAATTTTCAACACTAGAATTTTCAAAAACAAAATGAGACGTGCGCCTTGTATGCCATCGAATTCGCAATGTTATTTGTAGCCGTATATCCGAATTTCCAGAACTGATAAAAACACCGGCTTTAATTTCCTGCGGTGCATTCCAGTATTGTATGAATTGCTTATCAAGTAAACTAATTTTGGGCAAAATAGCAATAACTGAATCTAATCATTAGATAGCGTATATTGGGAAACTAACTCATATATTTTTACATCTTGATACGCGCACGAACGTATGCGCAAACTATCGATTGAGCAGCTCTTCCAAATATTAAATTTTTTCCTCTGTTTCATATGAAAGCATTGCCGGCAGAAGTCTGGAAATACAATGATAGGCAACAGCAACTGCTTCCTAGCGATGCGGCTTCATCACTCTGTGACCAAGAAGGGGTAGGCAAACTGGGCATTGGACTTATATGTGGATTAGTGCCGGTTGCAATTATCGGACTAGTTTTTGTTTCATGCTTCTTTTACCGTAAAAGACACAACGAGATGCAGAGAGAAGATACAAGTACGTCACCAGAAGAATTGCATAGATTTCAATCTGAAGGTCGTGACGTGGCTCTGGGACAATTTAATTAAAATATACTCACTTATCCTAACATATTATTTTAGTTCTATATTCTGGTATGAGTATGAGACTCACTTACGAATTCATCTAATTATTTCGCATAATATAAATATGGCAATTACAAAACATGTTATCAGAGATGTAGTGGATTAATACATTAGTAAAGCACATGGATTAGGGATACAGGTAAATTATCATCAATTACCAGACATTGAATAAATTACCATTTCATGTATTTTCATACGGGTCATACTCCCAGATGTGGAGATGAACAGATATATAGTTATTTCCTCTACGTTTCTAGGGTAGGACAGTATATGATAACTGCACAGGAAAAAGTCCACGATGGCTATATTAAAAGATAGAGATCACAGTGTAACACGACATTTTTTCCTACTCAACTAAACATGCAGTTTGTTGACAAAGTCATATCAAGTCCAATAACGGGGTGATACATATTTCGTCAAATCAGGATGTACACATTCTATGTATATTTCCAGCGGTTAGATTTGCTGCGTGAATGTAACGTTAAAACGATAGTTTCCCTAAATATCACGCTTAATTCAATGTTTTTTTTTCCCACGATTTTTCTATCCTGCTATAGGTTTCAATGTCAGGGTAAGGGGTATAGTGTTTATACCGAACAAAACATATTAGTAACACAGAGGCGTAGCGACGGGGGTGCAGGGGGTACATATGTCCCCGGGCGCCAAGGTACAGGGGCGCCAAAATGAGGCTTACAACGTTACATTATAATAAGTAAACAAGGGTACTAAATCGGTCACATGATCGCTGGGGCGCCAATTTTATAGTTCGTCCCCGGGCGCAAAATATCATAGCTACGCCTCTGTAGTAACACAACGTATAAGGCAATGACAAACTGTATTCACACGGAAACTCCAAAACATTTATACCTAATTTCTTAAACCTTTTTGTAACTTGATGATTATACATATATGACACTCGCATTTTATTACAATGTTGTAGATAATGATTATATTATATTCACTATGCACTTTATACATATATTTCTTGTAATATATTATAAGTGTTATAATAAAAAGAATTTTTTAAAATAAATTTTAGTTTAAAACCAATTGTAAACTTTTGGTCAAATATAAAGCTTTACATATGTACGGCCATAGAAAATTATATTATCATTAAAGCATACTCCGACCTGATAAAGCACGTGCTATGGTGACACAGTTATCGGGCGCTTCATTTCTTGTTTTGGTTACCCAACTTGGTTGAATAATAAGAACCTGGACTAAACAGGGAAAGCCCCAATCGAATATTCTGACCCGATTTCTCAGTACGTCAGCTATCGAACGTGATATAAAAGATACGCCGTGATCTGCCTAATCTATATATGTTTGCTTGTCAATGTGTTTATGTCACATTATGCTAGACGGCCATGCCTTTTAGTTTCATATGGTTCAAAAGGGCACTTAAAATTGATATCTCATTTAAACATTTTGTATGAGCTGTGTTAGATAGTTCCTAGCATACATGTCAAGGTTATATGTCAGGTTACGTGTATTTACACACACACACACACACACACACACACACACACACACACACACACTGGACAATAACGCACATTTAAGTGCGATCAAGATACCCGTGGTTACTATTACATAAGCTAATGCCATTTGAGGTCTATGATGTTCAACATATAAACATCTTATAACGAATGAACGGCGTAGACTCTGACGTTTTGAATTATTATGCGACAGCTCTGTCTCGCCTGTTTTTACTTACAATGAATGCAAAAATCAATGCGTTAATAACATGTTTACAGTCTGTGAATGTTATACGTGTGGTTTTTATTTATGTTTGACAGTTCTGAAAACTAAATGTTGTTAGGTAAATATATTTACATGGAGTTACCTATCTACCTATCATTCTATACTAGCTACCATATACAAGCAGTTTTCGTAGGGTAGTATTTCTTCATTGAGTTTGTACATCGAAAATATAATTAACAAACAATGTCAGGTAAACGCTGTCTTCACGACTAGAACTAAAGATGCTTTGCATTTGCAACAAATAAATATCACAGTAAATCATGCCATGTGAAAATGTATGCAGATACTTACCTACCTCTTAATGTACCTAACGCACATGTTAGCCCCATTCTTAGCCAGACAGTCGATACGAGAGAGAGAGAGAGAGAGAGAGAGAGAGAGAGAGAGAGAGAGAGAGAGAAAGAGAGAGAGAGAGAGAGAGAGAGAGAGAGAGAGAGAGAGAGAGAGAGAGACTAAAGCGTGGTGGTAGTGTTGGTAGTGGTGTCATAATGCATTCCAATCTGCTCTTATTTTGATTTTAATTTCGGTCGACCAGAAAGAAAGTCTACTGTAAGATAAGGATTTTTTGTCCGAAAGCAATTAGCCGTACATTAAGATTACAGACGCTTTGTGTCTAAAACAATTACAATTAGAATTTAAAAAGTTATTGTTTTGAAACGAGTTTTTACGCTTTTGTACATGATTTTAATAATGCCACAAGTGTCAAAACGAAAATACCTTATTAAGATGGGTTTTTAAACATTAAATCTATTCTCTACGTATATTTTGTTGTGTTATTTGACTTCTACTACTCAAAAGCGACATTCATGTCCTTGGTATTTAACAACTTTTATAACTAACTAAATTAATTCTTCATTTGATTCTGGGAGCGAGGGAACTTCCACAAAACTTCCGAGATGCAGTCATCATATTCTTGTACAAAAGCAAGGAGGAAAAGTCTGAATGCGCAAACTACCATGGGAAAACTCTGCTCTCAATTGACATGCTGTTCGCCGTGTGACAGATCCTGGAGAAACGTCGAGAACAAAACAACGGACTATATGTCACATTTGTGGACCTGACGAAGTCATTTGAAAAAGTGAGCAAAACTGGACTGTGGAAAATCATTGAGTAGCTCGGCAGTCATCAAACGTTCATTCCGTTCGTCATCCAACTGCACTAAGTTCAGCTTGGTCAGGTCAGAAACAATCGCGACCTGTCACAGACCTTCCGCATTGTAAATGGCGTGCAACAGGGCTGCGTCATAGCCCCCAAAATGGTCTCAATTATCTTCAGCATTATGTTCCAAAAAGCAGAAAAGACAAGACCGTGATGACAATGATGGCATCTATATATTATTTCGTTCTGATGGGAACCTATTCAACTTAAGGTCACTTCAGGCCCACAGCAGGACCTTGAAAAACTGATTAGAGAACTTCTCTTTGCAGACGACGACGCCCTTCTTGCCCACACAGAAGCCGCCTTAACATCCTGCTTTGAAGAAGCTTGCCAGCTTTTTGATCGTGGGGTCAGCCTACACAAAACCGAGGTACTTCATCAGACTGCACCCAAGGAAGAGTACCAGTCAGCACTAACTTGCATTGACCAGACATAGTTGAATGAAGTCCAACAGTTCACCTACCTAGGCTGTGTGATATCCTCTTATGCCAAGATTGACAACAACTTAGACAACACACTGGCCAGAGCAAACATCACCTTCGTAAGACTATGCACGAGTGTGGTACAACGCTAGTCTCAAGAGAGATACATATATCAGAGCCTAAAGAGCTGTCAAACAGATCTCGGTAATATGTATGAAGGAGACAGTGTCAAACCAATCGCGGCAATTTGTATTATGGAGACAGTGTCGGCAATTGTAATAAGTGATAGTGTTCAATAGATCCTGGCAATTAATACAAGTAATAGTGTTAAACAGATCATGGCAATTAGTACACGTGATAGTGTTAAACAGATCCTGGCAATTAGTACAAGTGATAGTGTTAAACAGATCCTGGCAATTAGTAAAATTGATAGTGCCAATTTGTATAATAGTCATAGTGTCAGTGGTTGTAGTGTTGAACATGTCCTAGCAATTTGCATTATGGCGATGGTGTTGATGTTTGTATATTGGTGGTAGTGTTGAAAAAATCATCAGATGCGTCTCTCTAACAATACACATTACAGTAACTAGACGCAATAGGTTCTACGTTATACATTGTGCAAGGGGGGCTATTTATTTCTTATTATCCTTACTTTGCTTTTTGGACCCAACGTTTAAATATAACCCCATATTAATCAGAATTCTTCATTAATTTATTCCAAACGTGGATGCCTTTTCTAACATAAGTCATGTTTTCTTTCTGTGAATTCTAAGACATGTTTCAAATTTGAAATGTTTGACGATTTCGAAGCGATTACTTATAAAGAGAATATTCTGCATGCATATCGTAAGTTGTTCCCATTAATCACGAACTTAAGCAGTTCGGATTCAAGTCTGACCGTCGTCTTACAACCATAGAGTATACCAACTGACTATCAATTTAATTGCATACAGCGCCCATAGGATATGGTTGGTTTCTGTTTACAGACTCTGGAATCATCAGCTTGGACGGTCATTCATTTGACATTACAAAGTCGAGATTTAAATGTATCTTTATTCACCCTATGTTACTAAACAATCAGTATATGTAACCTTTGATTTTGTCATTTATCATCTTTATTATAATTGCAGCATTATACGATTTAGCCAAGATATTGCAAACTTTATTATCGTTTAGTCGTTCGACAGGCATGTCTGTAAACTGTGAGAAGGATGCGACGACAATAAACAACAAGATGAGAAGTCATTCCCTTGTGTACAATTATCAATCAGCCTAAATTTATGATACTTCAAGAATTGTTTTCTCCATTTAGTTATATCTATTTGCTTGTCGTAATATCATAATCGTTCTAAACGAATCATTGCCTGATTATTGTCAGCCACTTGTTCTTGGCTTAAAGTAGAGATGTAATTTGTATTGCCGTTAGAGGAAACGCTCTCCACATCGGACAAAACGAGTACCGTTTATGAATCAAACAGCAGTAACGATACATTAGGGGGCGATCTAGTACCCACTCAAAGTACATAACATAAATACATAAAATAAAACAAATAGTCAGACACAAACACAAACTTCCGCTAAACATTAGACGCGCAGACGATGAAGGTGTAATGGACACCCTCAACGCAATCGGGTTAGAAATT
Source organism: Unio pictorum (assembly GCA_030141615.1). Lineage (NCBI taxonomy): Eukaryota > Metazoa > Mollusca > Bivalvia > Unionida > Unionidae > Unio > Unio pictorum. The sequence continues at coordinate 564,425 of JARLTB010000363.1, read as the reverse complement.
ATAAATCAGTGAATGACCTGAGTAGGATTTATTGACTTTTTATTTTGTTTATTCTTTTCGTTACTGAAATCGGCGGGGGGGGGGGTTACAAACAAATGGGGATGTGTTCACAGACTATACATAGAGAAGGATATAAGAGGGGGTGGGGTGTTGATACTAATCAGAAACCAAAACGGCGTTAAATGATAATATGCTACGATCCACCCTTGTATACAACCAACTTGCTTCAGATCACCTCTGCATTATATTGCATTTTGACGTGTCAGTCCTTAAACCTCCACCTTTTTTTGGTACTAATAGAAACCTCCGTATGATACATAGAACCACATTAATGCATGACATCCAATAAACCCTAACAACTTGCTTACATCCAACAGCAGAACAACTCGATAACTACCTGCGGTCTTTGATCCATAACGGAAATCGCTTTAGACCAATCGGCCAGTCTGGGCCCCTTATATGTATGTATGTATACATTTCGATAGGTATGTTGCTAGGTAGGTAGGTAGGTAAGTAGGTAGGTAGGTATGTACCCTGCACGGTTTCTTAGACCTGATTGAACACCATAAGTTGAATTTGTTTGTCATGCATCAGATAACTTACCAAGGATTAAAACATGATCCATTTCTAGACATTGCACAGCGACATAATTTGGGTTAGGCCGGAAGGCATCTGTCCCACCCCAAATTTGCATGTATTGTAACACTGATGTAACCTATATATATTCCCGCCACAATCATGGTTTGCCCAAGCCCCTTGAAAAAATTTGAAATGACATTCCTGACAATGTTCTTAATGCGCTTGCTGAAATTATCCTTTTCTGCGTATTCCCTTGAGATTCATCTGGTTATCTCAGCATGTTCATCTGATTATCTCAGCATGTTCATCTGATTATCTCAGCATGTTCATCTGGTTATCACAGTATGTTTATCTGTTTATCTCAGCATGTTTATCTGGTTATCTCAGCATTTTTATCTGGTTATCTCAGCATGTTTATATGGTTATCTCATCATGTGTATATGGTTATCTCAGCATGTTTATATGGTTATCTTATCAAGTTTATTTGGCTATATCAGAATGTTTATGTGGTTATCTCAGGATGTTTATCTGTTTATCTCAGCATGTTTATTTGGTTATCTCAGCATTTTTATCTGGTTATCTCAGCATGTTTATATGGTTATCTCATCATGTGTATATGGTTATCTCAGCATGTTTATATGGTTATCTTATCAAGTTTATTTGGCTATATCAGAATGTTTATGTGGTTATCTCAGGATGTGTATCTGGTTATCTCAGCATGTTTATCTGGTTATCTCAGCATTTTTATCTGGTTATCTGAGATTTTTTATCTGGTTATCTCAACATGTTTATTTGGTTATCTCAGCATGTTTATATGGTTATCTCAGCATTTTTGTCTGGTTATTTCAGCTTTTTACTAGTTATCTCATCATGTTTATATGGTTATACATTCCTAAAACCCGCGTTAAACTCGGTGCTATCTTCAAACATTTAATCGTATACAAGGAGGGATATACATTATTATATCATGTTTATGATCATCAAAATTCACCTATGTCAGCAATAACATGTTTCTCGAATATTGACATACTTATTAGAATCGAGGTCACAATTTCTTAAGATAAAAGGAGAATCAGGATGGAGTCCAATACACATGGGAAACAAGCATATTCGTCGCGTCGTACTATGGGACAAAATATAAACAGTATTCGTCGACATATTAATAATCATTTTATAAATGGTGGAGCACGAAACATTGTTGCAAAGTCATGTGTAGAGATAAATGTCAGCCTACTTTTATTTCTGGTAAATTTCCCTTTAACTGGGTTGTATGGATCATTATAAGGAAGGTCTACTGCATGTCTACAGCATGCATTTAAAGATAAAAAACAAATATCCCAGTGACCATGTTCCACTAGTAAACATACCGGTGGATAGGCAAAACACCCAAGTGCCGGTACCAGACGTGGAAACAACCCTCAAGTCTGTAGTTAACGATATAGTCTTTGTGCCGTCGTTTGAGAATGAGCGCACCATGAGAGATTTTTCGTCCATATGGGGTCTTGGATACGCAATCACCATTCAATCATCCAAATGATTAACCATACAGACCCCATGGTGTATCGCGATCGTTGCCGATCTCGTAGAAGCGTCAAATCATGTAAATCCCGCTGTTTCACGGGTCGAGTATATAACACAACTCGCCAGAGTTGTACTTGATGGTGCACTCAACAATGCAATTGCTGCGTCGTTCAAAACTAAAGGAATCATTTTTCAACCTCTTCAGCAACACGTTTGCACCACGATAACAAGCAAAGATCTTACAGAGACGATTTTCTGAGCGTAGAGATCTCGCTCTTTGTTATATCATCAACATGACATATCAGCACAACACTTATTAGAAGCAATGCAACGTCGAAATGATACGGGATTACTCCATTTTGCCGATTTCAGACCATTTACCTTGATTGTATTGATAATGAAGAAAGCTATCGTCGTGGTAATGCGATCATGACGTGCTTTGAGTGAAACCAATGCCGCAGGTCCGGAATGTTTCTGTATATGTGTATCCTCTGGCATCAGTTGCAAATTCCGCGATTTTCTTCTGGCGTGTCAAAATAATAATAAGTATCCAGCGCATTGCTACAATGGGTCGCATGTCAACATTTATGACTGGTAGAATCCAAGACAGAATCTGTTCTTGTTACACCTTCTTGATTTCCAGATGTGTTCATATATTACAGGTTAGCACTCCTGGCGCCACCCTATATTGATTCAAGATGTATGGTGATACCGGACCATAGTGATGTTACTTGTTTCCTTTGCGAATTTAAACAACACAGCTACTAAGAAATGTTTATACCCATTATATTAATCAGAAACTGGAACCTTTGTATTTTAGCGTTGACATTTTCATGTGCGTATTGATGTTCACATGATCGGTTTACCATTATATCGTTCAACGATGGCTTGTTTTTAATAATAGCCAACATGTCCCTTACGACCTCTATCTCAGCTACGTTTCATCAGCTAGGTTAATTCTCCGAGAAATTCACGACATTTTATCAGTTTGCACAGACTCGGGCAACTTAATGAACTAAATGTGTAAATGCATCAATATGTTCTTCGAGCAATGGTATTTATTTTGTTGCGGTAATATAATCTACAATATTGGTTGTCGTGCCAACCAAACAACAGCATGTTATTAACGCAAGCTGCACTCGCTAATTTGCTGACTGCAGGAACTATTGAGAAAGCAGATGCTATGTTCGGTAATCATTGCTGTTCAGCGCAAAATTCAGACTGGGATTTTCACTTTAATGGTCGGCTATCACATATGTTTGTTTATTGTAGAAATGTTAGAAATATCATTTCTAGGGCAGATCACGTCACACGAGGCAACGGTGACAACAATGCAATTTGGCAAACCACTAAGACGGATGATGACTCAAATTGAACTCTCCGTGGAAACGTTACAGTTTCAAAATGTCACAGTAGTTGCTATCGTTTTTTGATCCATATTACCATACTCACAACGACGCTGAATATATTGTAATTTTGACGTTTCCTAGTAGCAAAATCAGCGTCAATAGCAACGGAATACAAGCAGTACACACTACGTTAGTTAAAATCTTTGTTCCATTTTGAAATATTATGCAGTATCCAAACCATCATGTTGTCAGTATCGTAATAAAATACCGTTATGCGTTTTGTAGATAATATAGCCAAAGGTGCATCTGATACAAACTCACGATGGGAAATAGAATACCAAAACGTTACTGTCCAGCACAGTTATAATACAGTATTTTCAGCGCAATAAATTTAAAATTATATTACATTGGTGTATGAATTTATAAGCATATAACAAAACATATCAGTATCAAAGCAATGGAATTATGATTGCTAGATCAATTTAGTATTCCTCCCGAAGAACATTAGTCTTCCGGGGAGGAGTAGACTTTTCTGCTCACGGAAGTCTCACGAGAATTATCGAAACGTGTAAAAAGTTTTCCTGCAACCTATGGGCATAAACATATCGAGGGAAACCGCTTTTTAGGACGAGAACTTCCACAACACTGTCTAAATTTGTTTCAGTAGATGTGCAAAATATAAACACAATCATGGTCAGGTTGGTTGCCAGCGCTTATTTTATTATCAACTGGGTTACATCAGCAGATGCTGTAAAGGCAAACCATGGACACCAGAAAGTATACATGATCTATACATTAAATAAGACTGTAGTGATGTAAACTGATTATTTTGCGCTTCCTTTGACATACGTCGTGCTTTACATGGAATAGATTCCTCTCTTGAGCATGTCAATGCAATAAAACAGTGTCAATCGATGGTCATGATTTCGTCAATAAAGACAGTGTTCCACATGGTTCGTCTTCCGCGAATCACCGCGCGATAATCCTGTACATTTGAGATTGCATTAGCATCTTTGCGACATTACGATAGTTGTTCTAATATCTGATTTTCAACGTTTGTAGTCACACCCGAAACTGTTCAATTTGAATCGAGCAATGAATTCTGTAAAGCAATGAATTTACAACAAATGTCAGGTTATAATAAACATGGTAAGTAAAGAAAACATCCTCATCATCCACGCAGACTGGAATGCCAAAATTGGCAAAAATGCACTAAAAGACTGCAATAATAATTGTGGACCTTCTTGCAATGAGCTTACCAATGAAACAGGGAGATGGCTGATCGAGTTTGCAAGCTAAAACAACTTGGTACTAGCCCAACACTATTGGGCCACCATAAAGCTTCACGGCGCTGGACATGGCATGCACTAAATGGAACCCATCATAATATGATCGATTGCATACTAGTTCAAGACCGTTACCGATCTGGCATCAATAGAGCAAAAACAAGAACCTTCCCAGGTGCAGATGTTGAGAGTGATCACGAACTCGTCATTATGAACGTCGAGTGAGGATGAAAAAAAATAACAAGTCAAACAAAATCAGGTTAGAAGTCAACCTTGAACAACTGAAATACCCTAACATCTGCAAGTCATTCCAAGCCACAATCTGAGGAAAATTGCTCCACTTCTTGTGATGGATGTTGATGTTAAAGTGATGACAGACACTTTCAACACAATCATGACAACAGATGCCAAGGACATCGTTGGCCTCCATCGCCCAAATAAAATAAATAAACCTGGTTAAAGAAGATATTATGAATCTGTGTGATGCCCGAAGAAATCTCTTAAACACAAGACACACAACAGGGGCACTGGAGTACCGAGAAATAAAGAAGAATATCAGGAGACAAAAAACTTGAAGAAAGCAAAAGAAGATTGGATTGGACAAAAGTGCACAGACACAGAGAGCAGTCAGATAAAAAATAACAGCAAAAAGGCATTCCAAATTGTAAAAGACCTCAAAAGACATAAGCAACCAAGAGTCAGTATCATTCAAGAGAAAAACGGAAAATGGCTCACAGAAGGAAGTGACATTGCAAAAAGATGGATTGAGTATTGCAAAGAACTCTACAACCATCCAACCACAGGGGACCCAGAGGTACTTGAAGTTCCAAACTCCACAAATGATGATGATTTCCCCATTCTCAAATAACAGGTGAAGTTAGCAAAACGAGCACTGAAGCATAGGAAGGCAGCTGGAGTTGACAACATCCCAGCTGAACTTATCAAGAATGGTATGGAATCAGCAATAGAGCTGCTAACACAAATCTGCAACAAGATCTGGCAGACAGGTGAATGGCCACAAAAGTGGACTCAGTCACTGATTATATCACTCGCCAAAAACTCAATCTCCAGCTGTGCGAAATTACTGAACAATCAGTTTGATCAACCATGCTAATAAGGTGATGCTGAAGATCATCTTGAACGGACTTAACCCACAAGCAGATGAAATAATCGCTGGAGAACAGGCAGGCATCCGTAATGGAAGAAGCACAACAAAACAAATAATCAATCTTAGGGTTCTGTGCGAAATGTATTCACAACATCAACAAGACATCTATCATGTGTTCATAGATTTCAAATCGGCTTTTGACATAGTCTGGCATGAGGCATTGTAGGCCATAATGTAGAAGTAGAACATGGGTCAAAAGTTGACCAACACCATCAAGCAGCATTACGCCAAGGCTACCAGTGCAGTAATTGCTCAAGTTTCAGCGGGAGACTGGTTCAAGACAACTGTTGGAGTACGTCCAAGCTGTTTCCTGTCACCAACGCTGTTCAACATCTACTTAGAGCGCATCATGAGTGAAGCCCTGGAAAACCACTGTGAGACAGTCAGCATTGGAAAGAGTAACATCATGCCTGAAGATTCTTTCCGGTTAAATTTACAGCAGGAACATTCCAATATAAAGTGCGACTGAAGAAGATAATATGATGACTCATGTATGTATCATACGCTATGATCATGCGTGTACCGGCATCAACATATCGACACAGGTCTGCATATTTAGATGACATTGCTCCACCACACTCGATTTATTACGTACTTCATATTAAAATAATGTCATAGAACGAAGTTTAGGTTGCTATCACCCAAAATCATTTTATAAAAATCAGTGCAATACATTAAATTACTATGGGGTCACATTAAAGATTTCTCCAACAAATCTAACTGGACATATCCCTGTGAAGCTACCACCACTGATCAAGAATGCCAAGCTAAAGCCAATCTCAGAACCAATAACGTATTCAAAATCTGTGGTACCATAAAAGCAAATGAGTTGTGTAATTTTAAAATTTCATAAGATAATTACAGCGTTGATATAGATCTATTTACAGCTGCCACAGTGGCAAATACGAATTCAATAATCAGTTTATTGTTTACGTCGAAAAATACAAGCATGCATATTTTCAAGAGTAACGTGGGGGAAAAATTCGATAGTTCAACGTGTACACGTGTAAGTCGCCTACTCGAAAACACAAGTATGCAAAAAGTTCTAATTTCAGATAATGTATTAGGCAGATACTGTTTATTCATAAAAATCAAATTCATCGGATGCAACAACCAATGGACAATACTGATACTACAGCGTAAGAATACTGACATGGCAAGGTGTTATTAGTCCAACCCTCACCGTCATGTATGGGGGATTGCTGCAGTGAAGTAAAGGAGTAGAACGAACGTCCTAATCTTCAGTAATGACTGGGCCATTTCTGGGAATTTGGAGAAACGAAAACGTTTTGATAGACCTAAACATTAAAGATGACCAAGCACGGAGGTAAACGTTAATGTAATATAATGATTATAGCAATAACTGATCAGGATCATCTATGTATATTAAGACTAATATCATGTATTGACATATCGTGACTTTCGATTAATGTTCCCAGTATATCAACATCTATACTAACTTGACTGATCTTAGGTGTCTTTGGCATTTGTGTTTATGTTTTATTATCGCATATGCATATGCGTGATACATTCTGATCAGCCACGCGATTACTGTGTTCCAGAATTTACGAAAGATGTGTTCGTGTGTGTGGTGACCTTGTACCGTTTGTTTATGAATATCTCCTGACAGCGGCGATAACAGATTCTCGTATAGGCTGATATATAATCTATGCGAGGGTCTGATAGAATATCGGTCGCTGAGACAATCCTGATGTACCAATACCAAAGTCGACGACAACTTGGCATTACCATATACGCATCTGAAAACGCTCCATCGCTCAAAGCCACTTTGCTGTCAGTCAACCAAAAATACCCAGGTATGGTTACCACCGCACAATCAATTGTCACATGTATAGTAAAATCAATATGAACTCAAGCTCGACAAGAAGGATATAGTCTGATGTTCCCCAAAGACACTCTTTCAAGCCAAACAATTCATGCGAGGAAAATGATCATGGACTCTAACAAATATGGAATTAATCAATGTAGTTGTCAACTAACGTGGTGGCTGCTGCCCTCCTCCACCCCCACGAAATAATTATTATCGGAAGCACGTATATATGTTTGGAAGATATTTTAGACGATTGCTTGGTAGTTGTGCGAATAAAAAAAATCTTTGTTTGAAGTGAGTGCGTGCATTGTATCCAGCTGCAGTGTGTTTGAACAAATTCTGCCTTTCAGAATATTAAACTCCGCCTTCAATTTATTAATGGAAGAACTGCGAGGAAAAGTAATTGACATGATTCGCAATTACAATAAATGTCATAAGTGCACCAGACTCACTTGCATGTGAAGTTACCTTGATAGTACCGGTATCTCGTGTGGCTCCAGTAAAATTTCATTACGTCTGTATCAACGAGTACGTGACTACTCAGAACTTGTAGCCTGTACACAAGGTACTCTAAATCAATTAGAAGAGATGAGTCGGTGACCACAGGAAAATAAACTAGTAATACGGTAGAGTTAGGGTATGTGCTATGGAACAATTTGACGACTTCCTTAGCTCAAGCCGGAAACCGAAACAGGGATTTGGGTTTTGATGTACTTTAAGGACAATTATAGTAAACTGTTAAACTCTCCGTAGTGATAATGATCTGTGCTGATAAAAGTGGAATCCCCAAAATTGAGCTCTAATCGTCAATGTTGATATAGTGTTTTTCGGATCCGTTTAGAATTATTTTCAGCAAAAAAGGGACAGTCGTGTCAGTGTTTGTATGCTCATGCGCATTTTGGTATGATGTTTGTATACGCATGCGCGTTTTGGTATAATGTAGGGTCATAGGGGCCTTTCATAGGATAAGAGAGGAAGTAAAGGTCTTTGACCATTCCTTTTCTACATCCTATGACAGCAAAATAAGAAATGTTTTATTATATGTTGTTGTATTGTGTGCATTCATACTTGCATATTCGTTATTTGGAAATCTCATTAAATGAAAAGAACATTTGTATATCTGCCAAAATGAACAGGAACAACTTAATATATTTGGTCAACTTAATATTATAGGCATTATCCATTACATGCACAGGTTAACGTGTACAGCTGATTGAGCAGCACGTGGAACGTCTCCTCAATATACTATTTGAATAGTATGTGTGATTACGTTTTCATGCATGCTAATTAAAGTATATTTGTTACATCTAAATCGAGGACAATATCGGTATATTTGTTACCAACATGGCGTCTCAATTACCTATACGAGTTTAAGAATTAAATACTGTAGTCACATAAAATATAAATAAATACGTCGTTTCACAATTGGCCTTTTTGTGTTTACTGAAACAAAACCCACTCAAGCTATCATGTATTAATGACGTAAAACCCTGATTAGCAAAACGTAAAAAAATGGAAACCATGAAATGCCCGATAAAACGTTAACAAAGCTGCTATATGTTCCTATGAAAGTGTATCGATCGTTATGTTAGACAAATCATTGTATACCGTCAATAAACTAAGGATACAAACACATACGACTAAACATGAACATTTACGCGGTATGTGTCGCGTCTCTTCACGAATACACCAATTACCTAAGTGTTGGATTTTCTTGTTGCTTTGTTCTGGTTTCAATAACTCATAAATCAATTTCTGACACCTGGCAATTCATTTTGCCTGTCCGGGCAACATACCAACAGCAGATATTCTTATACATGGCTTCACATGTTAGAGTAAATAATGATTTATTTCAGTCATGCTTTGCAGATGAGATAGCTTTTCAAGTATATAATTTTGTACATAAATAGTCAAAACCTTTTTAAACTATTGTCATTAGAAAGGATAAATAAGGGGACTTGTGCTATTTGTAACATTTTCTACTTGTAAACCCCATGTTACCTAAATCAAATAAGAACGGTAAGCATGCCGTTTTCTAGATGCAAACTACTCATATGCTTCCAAACCTTATACCAGGAAACGAGGTCACTTGTGTAGCATATATCATGTTTCAAGTGCAACAGAATAGAAGCGATAAAGTTATCATAACGACGAAATAAAAATACCTGAGGCTTGATAAAATAGGCATGTTTATGCACGCTAGTCATTACAATGCTGTTCCTATTATATCTAATCAGAGGGTAAGCATCTATGCCGTATGTCTAAATTTCAAAATGAGAGACGTAATGCACTTGACATTGGTATTTTCTTTACACACTTTTCATACGGAGTATGTCTTCAACAGGTTCTAAATGACAGAAGTAATGCATTTGACATTGCTATTTTCTTTACACACTTTTCATACGGTGTATGTCTTTAACATGTTCTAAATGACAGAAGTAATGCATTTGACATTGCTATTTTCTTTACACACCTTTCATACGGTGTATGTCTTCAACATGTTCTAAATGACAGAAGTAATGCATTTGACATTGCTATTTTCTTTACACACCTTTCATACGGTGTATGTCTTCAACAGGTTCTAAATAACAGAAATAATGCATTTGCTATTTTCTTTACACACTTTTCATACGCTAAATAGAATGGTCATTTGTATAAATATCATGGTCATCTGACAGCATAATTATCTGGATACACTATACATTCCGAAAATGCTTGCAAAAAATGAAATTGGTTCTACTTCACCTCGTTTTTTTATATAGAATTAATATAATTTACTTGTATGAAGGAATTATGCAGTTAACGTTATATATATATATATATATATATATATATATATATATATATATATATATATATGTATGTATGTATGTGTGTGTGTGTGTGATTAATGGTAACATTTATATAAACAGTTGTATTACTGTTTTCATTATGTATAATGCATATTTTAAAAACACATTAAATTAACATATATTATTGATGAATCTTCAATATTTCATCATAACTCAGTTCATATAATAAATAGTGTTACACGCACAGGGGTATTAACTTGACCGAGCGGTGTCAAACCCTGGCGCGAGTCACGCTGGAAGTCATATGTTTTCCCCTAAATTTCCAAAGACTTCCATACAACTTGAGTTGTAAAATGGAAAGAGAGACGTGTCTGCTATATTTAATAACCTTTGCTCTAATCAATTGGCGACCCAGATGAAACAACTTGCCCAAAAGTCCATTAACTCCACTTTTGCATGGTTTTTCTTCATTATCATCCGATTTCTGTACCGATAGCTTGTCATGCCATAGAAATTACACTAGTATTCCCTTACTAACTGGGAAATATTTAACTGCGCGACCCTAGGCAAGTCAATCTATGTAATTTCCGGCGTATCACGCTCATATACATACGCCCATTTTCCACTATGGACACATAAACGGTACCTACCAAGTTCCAACTTATTGATTCCATTCTATAATGTACTGATTTCCAACCATAATTACTGCCTTTTCAATCACAATACTTTTATACACCGCTGAATTTCAATATGGACTATGTTACACAGGGACAGTCATTCGGCTTGTACCTAAATACACTACTAACGACCCCAGCATGGTTCAAATTCACCAACACTCGTCTCTGTGACGTTTGCTTCTACCAATTGGCTAACTACTTCAGGCTAGTAATATTTCCATGGCACCTAAGACTAAACACTCACACAAATAAATTTAAGAATCGCTTAAAACAGGATGCTGTCAAATACACATACTCAAAATTTATTACAATAGTATTGTGTGCATAATACATCTAATCAAGCATTCTATAAATAATTATTCATATTTTATAGAGAATAAGTTTAAAAATGCCCATTCATGTTCAAAGAAGTAGTAAATTTATTTGTATGATATTAGCTTATAAGCTATTTGGTAGATTATAATAAAATACAATTTTTGTTAATTCACTGTAAATAAGGAACACAAAATAGATAATGAATATCATGTAGTGTTTTGGAATTGAGACCTTTTGGATATATCGTATTAAGACGGTGAATCAAATAGGTTTCCTTTAGCAGACGTTCCATTTCAGACTCACCTATAACAATAGGTTGAAAGTAGAAATCTTGCACAGTACAAGAACTCTTGTTAAAATGTACGGTAACATGTGATAAAAATGATTGATCGGTATTTATTTGATGCCGGATCTATGTTGCTTCGTACGATTAGATTTGTTAACTGATTTGTCCAATATTTTGGATGATACACTTTTTGCATGTGATCAAATAAATAACATTTGATGTTGAATAATTAATTTGACAACGCATATTAAAAGTTCATTTAGTTTTATTGCTATTGGTTGAAGTATTTTCATTAATACAATGACAGTGCGAACATCAAGGTCTATTACATTTATCTGGTGATCCTTTTTTGTATGATTTTTTTTCTAACTTAGAGTTAATTATAATATTTTAAAGATCTTTAGAACTTTTTAAGCAAGAGTGGATTTGCCTTTGTGTAGCGATTTAATTAAAATACTTTGCTTGATAATTTTTTTTTATATAAAAAATCCCAGTATTTAGTGATACATTTACCTATCTTAGGCAAACTTGGATTACATTCAGAAAGAAAGGGAATGATATCGTCATTTCTAATTATTCTGATTTTAAAATATAATGATTCAAATTTAGTAAGAGAATATACTTTTTTGAAAGCTGTATTTATGATGTCAATAGGTTAATGTCTATCGAACAAATGCTGCCCTAACTCAGTAAAAGATGATTTAGAAACAGTGTCATAAAAAATAATTGTTCATTACATTTTCTCTTAACTATATGGCATCTCGATTTTATATGATTTAGGATGGCATGAAGAATATTCAAAATAGTGGTGAATATCCCTGATTTAACACTACTCATTGGTGTTCTTTATTTTATAACACACACACACACACACACACACACACACACACACACATATATATATATATATATATATATATATATATATATATATATATATATATATATATATATATATATATATATATATATATATATATATATATATATAAGTGCGATAGGGGTAACACATCATTATTGTCGTATAATCTCCTAATATTTCATGTTCTGTCGAAGTATTATGCAACTGCTAATCTGAGTACTTGCTATTCTCAGTTGCAATGAATACGAAAAAAATAAATAAACAAATAGAACAACAAAAAAACATGACAAAGAGGTCAAAAGAAGTTTAGATGAAAATCATTTGATTTGACACTATACTTAAAGGACTCTTAAAAGTCTACAAAATTATAGACCCACCCTTGTAATTTTGCCGCTGGTTTTTATTTACACTTGAAGATGAATATATTTATTTGGAGTAACGTATCGACCTATCTTTCTATCAACATAGTAGGTCTGTACCAACTGCAGCATATGCCGTAAAGTAGTTCCTCTTTCTTAGACTGTGTGCAGTATATCTTGAAGGTATGGACATCTGAGAAGAACGTCAATAATAATAAAGTTTTTTTTCTTCTCCAAAATAAGTGTTTATGGGTAACGCTGACTTGTTTTTTAGCCATTATAATTAAAGTTATGTATTATACAAGTTCTAAAGTCAATATATATAGTGCCACAGATGATTGATGTGGAACAGTGGTTTCGAAAAGAAAATTAGGGTCATGTCGAACTGAAAATTGTTCATTGTATTCATACCATAATACTGTCTTTAAGTTTGAACATTGTGACGTACATGACACAATACACACCTTTTAATTGACTTCAAGCAAAACTTTTTTGAATAGAAAATGACAAGATTTATATATCCAGTGATATGTATCTGACAGTTTTGACACGAAAACGGCTTGTGTTATTTGAAGGCATAATCTTATGGTATACGCATACTTATTGCGTTTTTGCGCCTTTCACGTTGAATAAAGACAATTGTGTTCTTGATATTATAACTAATTTCGTAATATGCTGCTCGATTTTATATAATGGTGATAGCGTTGAATAAAATATCGCACTTTTGATAACGATGGCAATGTTATTCAGATCTCATCAAATTATATAATGAGGACAGAACCAAAGAGATCGTGGCAATTTGTATAATGACGACAGTGACAAAGAGATCATCGCAATTAGTATAATGACTATAGTTCCAAAGAGATCGTGGCAATTTGTATAATGAGGACATTGTCAAAGATCAAAGAGATCGTGGCAAATTGTATAATGAGGACATTGCCAAAGAGATCGTGGCAATTTGTATAATGAGGACAGTGCCAAAAAGACGGTGGCAATTTGTATAATGAGGACTGTGCCAAAGAGAGTGTGTCAATTTGTATAATGATGGCAGTGTCAAACAGATCGTAACAAGTTTTATAATGAAGACAGTGCCAAAGAGATTGTGGCAATTTGTATCATGAGGACAGTGCCAAAGAGATTGTGGCCATTTATATAATGAGGACAATGCTAAAGAGATCGTGGCAATTTGTATCATGAGGACGTGGCTATTTGTATAATGAGGGCAGTGAGAAAAAGATGGTGGCAATTGGTATAATGAGGACAGTGCCCAACCGATTGTGGCAATTTGTATAATGAGGACGGTGCCAAAACGTTCGTGGCAATTTCAATAATAAGGACAGTGCCAAAGAGATCGTCGCAATTTGTATAATGAGGACAGTGCCAAAGAGATCGTGTCAATTTGTACAATGAGGACATTGTCAAATAGATCGTGGTAATTTGTAGTACTGACAACTGCCTTGCTATGCGCTCATCAATAAGAGGTTAGTTAGGACTGGTCGGCCTCGTGACATAATTATGTAGCTGGTTGGGACATCACTATAAACTGCAACACTGCAGACATCGTAGCAATATGGCTAAAGATTAATAAAGTTACGTGAAAAATCCAAATCACTCACACACGCAATATATAGACCTGATAGTGTCAAACAAATGACGGCAAGCTTTATTAGTGATAGTGTCGAACAGATCTTGGCAAATGTGCATATGTCACACAAGTGACATAGTCAAACAGATCATGGCAATTTGTATAAGTAATTGTGTCAAGCAGATCCCGCCTATTTGTATAAGTGATAGTTTCAGTAGATCCAGATTAAGATCATTGCCTCCTAAGGAGCAATACAGATAGCCTAAACAACGCACATTTCTTGTTTTAATATACCTTTCGTTAGTAACACAACGTGAACTTGTGTTCAACCTTAACCACCAATATAGTCACATAATTAGATTTACAAACATTTTTACTATTAGGCAAAGGTTAAGGGAAAAAGGTAAACATAACGATATTTTCTTAATGTAGCAAATGTTTCACATCGTTATCTCGCAAGGTTAGTCTCAAGAGACGATGGAAGTACGCTCTGACAGCTATCCTAGGTTGGTGGATGTGCAGCGTCTTAAATGGATATGTAGCCCAACACGGGAGTGTCAGTCCTTGCTGCGTTTGCTGCATTTGAAAGTCGTGTAATGTTTGTGTTCGAGCAGCAGTTCTTTCCTTTGAGATTACTCTGTATCAGCTAACAAACCAGTGATCATAGCTTGGCGCCAGCTCTGCCTGTCTAGAGCAAGCCTTTTCAAGTTGTTGACATTGATACCAAGGGCGTTCATGTGGCGCGTGCAGATATTTTTGAAGCGGGGACGTTGCCGTCTGATCCACCCTTTGCCAGAGGCAGTTCCCAAATAAAGAAGGTAGTTGGGGATCCGTCAGTCATTCATACGAATTACATGGCCCAGCAATCTGATACGACATTGGCGGAGGAGTGTGACCTTGCTGGGAATCTTGGTACGTTCAAGCTCCACGTTGTTTGTTACTCGATCACTCCAAGTGATCCCAATTCCGCGTCGGAGACATCGCATGTGAAAGGCGCTCTGTTTTTTGTCTTGTGCGGATTACATAGTCCAGGTGTCACTGGCATTAGTGAGAGTGGTTAGGACGCAAGCACGGTACAAAGATTTCTTAGTGTAGATAATTACTGTTGTTCCACACTCTGGAGAGCGTTGTTGATGCATTTCCAATCCGCTTTTTGATCTCAGCATCGAGCGATAAGTTGTTTATGACGCTAGAGCTGAGTTACCTGGACGGACTGACTAACTCAAGTTCATAGTTGATGATGATGATTCTTGGGATCCGCATTCTGAGCCATCCCGTTTGTTTTCTTTAGTATGACGGTCGGCACAAACTCACTGTACGCTTTAGCCAATCGGTGCACCAGTTTCGGACACTCTTCTGTGTGAGTGGCTTGGGCCGAATCATCTGAAAAGAGCATGTCTCTGATGGATGCTTCACGCACTTTGCTCTCTGCTGGATGCTTCACGCACTTTGCTCTCTGCTTTTAGTGGTGTAAGGTTGAACAGGTTTGCCGTCTGATCGCGTGTGCACGCAGATGAGTTTTGTGGACGTCCCAAAGGTATGCTTGAGTAGAAAGCAAAGAAGATGCCGAAGGGCGCGGAGCCTAGAATGCAACTGTTTTTGACTCCGTTGAGGATGTTGAAAGGGTTGAACGTCTTTGTGCCTTTCATGTCATCCAGGAAGGACTGGATCCTGCATAATAGCTTTAGAGGGCATCCAGGCTTTGCCACGATTGTTAAGAGTCAGTCACTGTTGACCAGATCAAACGCCTTGGTGAGGTATACAAAGGCCTAGATGACGGATTTGTGTTGTTCTCTGCATTTCTCCTGTAGTTGCCTGCCGTAGAGGTTCATGTCGGGTGTGGACCTCTCTGCACGGAACCAGCACTGTAACTCTCGATACACTGTCAGCAAGTGTATCCGGTCTGTTCAGGATGACGCGTGTGAAGACTTACCCACTATGTCGAGAGGAGATATATACCTGTAGTTGTTTCAGTCATTTACGTCGCCTTTGTTTTTGTAATGGCTTACGATGTTGGCGTTTATCATGTCCTGAGTCACTGCACCCTAATCCCATCACTGGCAGAGTAGGTCGTGTAGGTGTTTCAATGCATCAGCGTTGATGGATTATGTTGAGGCTTGACCTAAGAACAGGTTCAATAAGATCTTCTTTCGTTGGAACTGTTGTTACGATGTTCTGGATCAAACGAATTGGAGAGGGCATAAGTGAACTCATCAACCTTTTCTGGATATGACGCCGTGCTAACGTCGATGTGTGGTTTACCTACCTGCATAGAGCGTTATTTGTCAGCACATCAGCAAGTGGTCAGTGTTGCTGAAAGTTCTCATTCATCCTCCTAATGTTGTTCTTGCCAAGACGATAAGGCTACGAATCATGGTCAGCAACAACCCTAGCGTTGAATTCGCCCAGTACTACCAATGTATTGTCCTGGAAATTATGTCTAAGAATGATTTAATTCGTCGTAGAACTCATCCGTGGTATCTGTGGTGGCGCTCAGTGTGAGAGTGTAAACGCTGACTAGGTTGACATACCCAGTTGTGGTGTGGAGGCATACGGATATCAGTCTTCCGTTTCGTTGTGGACAGGATTCTGTCATCCAACACCGAGTACTCTTGTTTCATCAGTGCTATTTTAATACCATAAAAATGCGTATTTCTCTTCTCTGAGGGACCCATAATCTTGTAGCAGTGTCTCCTGTGGTGTGGCGATGTCGACCTGGAGTCTTGCAAGTTCGTCATTGATTACTGAAGTATTTCGAACACCGCCGCTGCTAACCTGGAGATCAGCTAAACGTTACGTCAGCATGGTCCAGATTTTTCAGGTACCTACCTTGAGGATTGGAACAAGGATTTTGCCTGAAATTAAGAGCGTAGGTATCCCACGGTGGTTTGATCCGTCAGACGTTTCTCCCTTGTTTGTGTAAAATGTGATGATGACTGCGTCTCGGAGGTCTTGTGGACCTGTCCCTTTCACCCAGCAGCAAATGAAGAACTCGTGAAGTTTGGTGCATAATGCTGGTCCTCAAATCTTCCATATATTTGGGGGGATACCGTCTTTTTATGCAACCTTTTCAGTCGTTATCTGTTGTATGGCTTTTTCAGTCTGTTGTAGTGTGGGTGCCTCATCGAGTTCCATATATGGTGGATGTTGTGGGATGCGATCAATAACTGCCTTACGAACTGTACTGCTAGCGCTGGAAATGGTGTGGAAGTGCTCTCACCAGCGGTTTAGACAAGATTCTCTGTCGGTGAGTAGCTCTTGGTCATCAGCACTCCGTAGGGGGCTCTCAATTTGGAGGGATGATCATACATTGCTTTCAACGCTTAATATAACCCCTTGTAGTCACCAGTGCCAGCGTAAAGAGGGTTCCTTCTGCATGTTTTATCCACCATTCATTTCGTATGTCTCAGAGCCTGCATTGGAGGGAGCTGCAGATAAGGTGTAAGGCTGCCTTTTTCTGTGGACTGGATGGTTGAGTAAGAAGGTTCTGGTACATTGGGAAAAAAGTTCTTGGATTTCTTGGTTGTTTTCGTCAAACTAGTCTTTTGTTTTCTTAGTTGTGAATACAAAGATTTCTTCTGAGGTTTGCAGAATAGCATCCATAATGTGATTAAACAGTGCTTCCGGAGGTAAAGATCACGGACAATTTGGTTCTTCAAGTCTAGACTTCAGTCTATCTTCCAAACATGCATTGACGCAAACTCAAAAATTATTTTTAATCTGGAGCTTCTTATTCTGGATACTTCCTTGTTGTCTGGGGAAGTAGAGTTTGCATCTGACAAGACGATGATCCGTGTGTCACTCTGCAATGGGGACCACTTTGGTATGAAATACATCGTTTAAGTCCCTCTGATGTACTATGATGTAATCTATTAGGAATCATTGTTTTGATCTATTGTGCATCCTGGTAGGTTTCTGGTATCGTACTGCTTGAATACGGTGTTTGTGATGGTGAGCGGTAATTCTGCGCAAAATTCGAGAAGTATGCCTCCATTGTCATTGCAGCCACCCATGCCATGTTTCCCAAGAAGACTTTCTAGGCTACTGAGTCTCCGCCTACTTTAGCATTGAATCTTCCGATGATGATTATTTTGCCTCTCTCTGAGACGCTCTTGAGAAGTCCGCGCAGGTTAGCGTAGATTCTATTATTTTCAAAAGGGTCTGCCTTGAGTGTTGGATCATATACACTGAAGAGTGTGGCATATGCTTGGTTTCCTAACAGGAGAAGCATGGACAAGATGCGTCCGATGTGACCTGTCAGAAGGTTTGTTAACTCGGTGGCGATTGAGTCCTTGATCATTAAACCTACTCCTAAAAGTCGTTGTTCTATATTTGGTTTTCCTGACCAGTACAGGGTGCATCCAGCGCCGAGTTCTCTCAGACTTTCCACCTCTGATAGGCGGACTTCACACAGAGCAGCAATGTACAATGGGTTCGTGTTGGATTAATGCAGTGCATCGTTCTCGTATGCCGTTATCGGTTGAGTCAAGTATTGTTCTGATGTTCTCACAAGCCAGTTTAAGTCGTTTCTCACGATCTGACGCAGATGGGGCATGCCTTGTTTTTTCCGTTATGTTTATACCGCGTTGGAAGAATCCCTTTGGCTGCGCAAGGAGACGAGTTTTGATTAGGCCACCTTTTCTAGGTCTCTAATCATGTGAAGAAAGCAGCGAAGTCCTCAATAAGGCTGCCTGGTCACTCAGGGTACAGCCGGTTGATGGTGTCGTCTCCGACGCAACACCAGAAGGCCAAAAGCCTGAGTCACTGCATGTAGAATTGGGACTGCGGTCCCGAACACTTGTCATTTGGTCTCTAGAGACCTTCCGTCCAAGCCGGTGACTCTCCGTATAAGTTCACACGCCTAGCGATGTAGTGTCGACATCACACCCTCAACGTCGTTTGGTCCGCCAGCTCAAGCTGTGTACCAGCGTATGATTGGAATGAGGACCAGTGCGTCTTGATATCAAACCTAATAACAACATGTGTGATAATTAATAACTTAATTTGGTGATAAGATATTTGCATTTTAGACTCTGAAACAGGTGCTTTATTGTGACTTTTAAATCAGTATGCATTTTATTTGTACCAAATTTAGACTTCACAGGGGAGGTCTTCATGCACCATTCTGACATCAAGTTTTGAATTAGTCAGTTGACGTCCTTGATAGGAAACGTCTGTAAAGAAGAGCATGATTTGTATATACGTGCCCTCTTGTCCAAATTTTTGAGTATTCATATATCTCTAAACGACTGAAGTGATGTCCATTATTGGATGTCCAAGTTTCAAAATATCGGCCTAAAAATGGTCATACAACATTTTATGTAATATGCAGCCAGAAAAGCATGGAGCGAATGGTAGCTATAGATAAAATCTCTGATAGTAATATTGCTAATACATACCACAACATTCACAGTATATCTCTTGCTGGACGTCCAACAAGCAACACCACGTCTTTATTATCATTTATATAGGGATGATTCATTCCAAACAAATATCAAATCATGCATATATTTCATAAGTATTCCAGATGCTATTCAACAAATCTTTGTGTGAGATCACATAGCATTTTACATAAGCTTTTTCTTCCAAACAAACACACATGGATACTCCTGTCATAATGGACAAGGTTAGCTGACCAAGTGAATCAGTTTGAAACAGTTTGAATAATCATTAAACATCACATGATACTGATGCCAACCATTTGTTAGCAAAGTATCTATCAAAACTAGAAATGATCTACTCAAGTCTTGTTTTCTTGGCACCATCAAATTGTATCTACTACTACAACTACTACTACTACTACTATTACTACTACTACATTTGTTGCTACTACTGCTATTAATAGTGCTGCTAATACATCTATCACTATGTTTCACTACCAATATTACATACTACTATATACTACATTTGGGACAATTCGTGGCTTTCCAATACACTGAAACGAAACGTAAACAAAAGAACACGAATATGTTCTTAGGTCAAGAAGTCATGTAAACAGAGACTTATCGCATCTCTTCTTACTTTGGGATCTTGTTCTGCCAGTGTCAAAATATACGATTGAGGAACAACAGTCGCAGGACAAGAAGGTATTAAATCAGACGTGTAAATCAGTTCCAGAAACTCTAACAAAATCGAGAAGACTACACGTCTATTGAAGGCTATTTTAGGACAAATACCAGGAATTGAGAACTAGTATTGTATCTATTTTTATACCCCTGCGTTGCCTGGAAGTCGCTTTCATTTTGAATTCATACCTCGCCACTGTATGTGGTATCAGCTGGGCAAGAAACAGGGACAAAGGTGTACTACTGATACATGTGTGATCGAGTCATGTCTTCTAAAGGAGTTGATTATCACTGTTGGATGAAACTCCATATTGACTGTTTTCCTTTCTCAAGACATGTATAAGTTTGCTGCCATGTGTTTACGTTTGACATCGGAAATATCAATTTTTTCATGGAAATATTAAGGTAAGTAAAAAATAGTATCGAGTATGTGTTACAATGTTACATCGAATGTTTTGTTTTGTTATGTTCAATACGGCTAGAATACAATTATAACTATCCGGTCCTTTGGAGTCGCGTAATGTAAATGAAAATGTATACCAAAACAAATATGGATAATTGCAATTTTCATGTACAACGGACAATAGCATTAGCACCATAAGCTTAACGTTTCTTTACAAATGCATCATTTCAGCGAGGAAATGCGTGACATAGCATTTCCCAAATAGTACTTTAATCTTCTGCCTCCAAGGAACAAAATGTAGTTGACATTAACGCATCAGTACGAAATATTAAACAAAACGGCCGTGTGCATAGCTTCCTCGATACTGTATATGACAATGCTCCTCAACCGATCTTTAGAGCACGCTTGTAGTATCGTAACCATACATACGTATGCATACATTATGCATACATTCAGTGCAATAGTGACTTTCTTAGACTCTTTAAACCTAACTTATTCGATCTCAGTAGTCTTTCTTTTCATTACAAAGGGCGTATAACATTGATGTGTATATAACAATATAAATGACGACGTAATAGGTTGTTTACCGACAACCGCTTTGCGATAACACTCATGTGCATATCTTGTTATAGAGCAATGGATATAACCACATTCATGTCGTGTGCTTGATAACCAATGTACATGGGTATGTGACAATTATACGTGGGTATTGAATTATGAATCAGGTATCTTACACCAATATAGGTAGTGTTTAAGACTCACGGTACTCTTTTTTTGATACAACAGGGCTAACGTGTGGAAATGGGTTGATATACATGTATTTTATAGTGTTTTATTTAACACTAGGTTTGGTTGATAAGGAGATGCATACTCGCATTGAAAACTTGAAAATGGGAAAGCTCAGTACTGAAATTTATACCAGCTTCCGTTATTTGCGAAAGTGCAATTAAATCACATCTAGATAGAAAACGAAACGCGTCAGAAAGTTTTCGCCAAGTCGAGCCATGATAGATCTTCATTAAGTGATACACGTTTTATTATGATTTTGTAGTGTGTGTATGCGTGTTGCAAAGTAGCATATCGTTAAGATGTTTGCAGTATGGCAGTTAATATTGATGTCTAGCAATGTTGCCTCATGCCACTTACATGTAGATTGATGTCCGGCCAAGTATCATTATCCTGTCACCAGGCCGATCAGTCCTAACACTAAACTCTAAATATTGAGCGCTAAGCGATACATCTGCTAGTACGATTTGTACAAAGTTTTTTGGCATGACTAGGCAGTGGTTCGAACCTGCGATATCCCGCATCCGACGAGGACGTTCTAACCACTTAGACCACCGGATCAGTCCGATTATGTAGAAATGTGTGGTTACTAAATATTACTATGATGGTATGTCATGGTTTCTATAGTAGTTGACTTAGTACCATGAGCCCTTTGTTCCCTATAGTGTTAATACTGTTTAAATGCCAGCTTCATAAAATTACACATAAGCACCTATAAATGTCTTTAGTTTAACACTGGTTATTAGCACTCTAAAGGTGTTTAACCCTTTAAGCCACAACTTAGCGTGAAAATGCACAGTTCAATCAAAGGAAAGGTAATCGCAAAATGCTTTAAACGACACGGGGTACTTTGGGTATAATGTAATGAAACTAGACGGTAACATCTCCTGGAATGTATCATAAAAGGGACACATTGCATTACATTTATATGGTGATGAAATATCACATGATTTGAAAGGAACGGTATATAAGCCGAGCGATGACATTCTTAAATTTTCTGGCAATAACAACATAACTATTCTTATGTACCCAAATTCTGTTTATCTTTTACGGTATATATGATAAAATAGTCACGTGTTTATGTGTTGAGGACACATCGACTATGTTCTGTGGACATCACCACTCTCCTAAAGCATATGTTGTCCTCCAAACGTTCGTTGATGAAAATAGTGATCTACCTGCTCTTCCGTAATGCATGCCTTTACCTACCCACTTACCTACCTACCCACCTACAGTGCAACATTACATACGCAGCAAGTCATATTTGATATTTTCTAAACGTAATTACAATTCATATCTATGCAGCGTATTAATGAATGTATCATTGTGTAACATATTAATGAATGTATCATTGTACATTACAGCGCAAAAATGCAAACCAGAAAAGTCCAGTTTACAGCAATGATCGCTCTGTGTCTGTGTACCTTTAGAAAATGCAATGGTATGTAAATGTGCATCACATTAAAAGTCTCATTAATAACTACTTGACGCATGCACAACCCAAACTCATTTATGTTGATTCTTGTATTTCCACATGTGCAGAAAATATCCGTATATTTTCATGTATGAAAATACAAAACCTCGACCGCTCAGCGCAATAATGGTTGTCAGTTATGCTATATATTGCAAAAGTGCGTTTATTTAGGCATTGAAATTATATGTTGCTGAATATATTTGTCTTGCCATGGACTGATCTTGCACGAAGTTATATCTACTGTACATCCCTACCCACTGAGTAAAATACATACATCCAGCGATGCAATACTAACATTGGCATCACACATAGCTCTCACAGCGAAGACATTAAAGAAACATTGCGTTATGTGTGATATATATATGAAAGGTCCAAACCATGATTTTGTCAATACAACAATGAAAGAGAGTTATTCATAGTAGATAGTATGCCCATGAGCCTCTTCTGAAAGAAGACCAATCAATGAAATATCATAGCATAAAGTTTGTGTACGGTACATCATGGATTTAAAATTATAATATCATTATCCCAAAATTAATAGGCATATAATGCTGTAATATTTTCACAATAATAAATGTTTAGTTGTTGGACCACTACATGATGTGATCAAAAACATATCCGTTTCATGATTTCACCCTTCGCGGCATATATATCCTTTATATGTATATTTGGACGCAAACTTATTAAATTAAACAGCAGTGTCCTAGGAAAATTAATTAGCGTAATATGAGTAATATGTGTCAAAAAACACGAAGATGCAATGACGTAGCCAGCATTATGCTGCACGCTGTGTTTGTTGGCTTTGTTATTTTCATCTATTGACTGAATTCTACCTAGATTATGTAATTTCATCAAAATGCTATTTGGTCGCAATTATTTTACCCTGCTAAGCATGCTACTGTACATATAACCCTTAGATAACATCGGTCTATTGAGTTTCCTATTTTGTAGGATTTAACTGCAGAACTGGCCACCCACCTCTTTAGATCACATCAGTCGACTGATTTTCCTATTTTGTAGGTTTAAACTGCAGAACCGGCCACCCACCTCTTTGGGAATCCCCAACAAAACGGTGTACATTTTACATTAACTGGGATTGCTCTCTAGGCCAAGGAGAAGAGGTTCTTCTAAAAACATGGATAAAAGACGATAAAGATCCTGTTGCTAAATGCACACATGCATCACACTTTACAACAGAGAAAGGCTTTACAGGAAGACTTGAGCAATATAAGGAATATGGTTTTATCCTAAAAGATCTAACCACACAAGACACTGGGTATTACAAATTAGTGGTGATAACAAAAGTCTCTGAACGGGAAGAAAATTCTAGCTCGGTATACATACCAAGTAAGTATTAACACACTTTTATTTTCTTTCTTTCTTACTGGCAACTGTGTTACAGTCATACATATTTATATATGTTGTTGTTGTTGTTGTTGTTGTTATCGGTCAAACTCGTGTGATTTACATATAGAATATAAAAGCTAACTGTGGCGATAGCTTAACCAATCACAACAGCAACATTTTGTTAATTAATGTAATATTTGAAATAAAAATATGTCCTGCAAAAAGCACACTGCCATATGATATGGACTACATGGAAATTACGACGTATTCATTAGAAGTTAGCCGATTAATATAATCGATATTAGACACGGCAATAGGCGTTATGTTCATACGAAGGTTAATTACGATGTAAAACAAACTTTAGTATGTATTGCTTATATCTTAATCTGAAATTGTGTTAATACCAATATACCATTAACAGTCAACGTGCTTTAGGTTGTTTTTGAAATTTGAACCGTGCTAAACCATATCCATACATAGACAGCCTGGTTATCAACAAAGGTCTTTATTCAATGTATACATTGGACCACAACAAAGCAGAGCACTATTGGTTTAGATGTTTCTTTTATTTGGGCCGCAACGCCATTTTTCAGCGCATGATATGTTATAAATTGCGGCCATGACATATAGCCACTTGTCAATCATGCTGATAGGCCATGACATATCGCCACTTGTCAATCATGCTTATTAATTAACCGATCAGCGAACGTAGCTTAGACACACATCCATGTATTGATTTCGTCGGCCATTTTCCTCCTCCAAGCTACATCTGGCAATAAAGAATTAATTATGATAAGTATTTAAACAATTTGCAATGATTTGTATATATCTCCATCGAGAAAGGTGAAATGAACTCAGTGGGAGCCATGCAATTCTGACAGTCGATACTCATATCATCTAAATGGAGAAACTATATCTATATCTATCCAGATACATACACAAAACTTAGATTTATATAGACTTTTTCTGGTTAGCTGAATGTGGAAAAAATGAGGACAATTACATATTTATTTGCATAAACGTATGTAGAAAGTACTTGAAGAAAAATAAAAGAAATTGAATTTGGAAAATGTATGTAAAACTATATGTTTCTCGTAACGTGTGGGTTTTGATATAATTATTTGGGTCTTGTATAAGATAGACTGAATCCAACACTGCATTATTTTAAAATTTTAAAATTTACATTTTAATGTTTGATTGTCCCACAAAAAAAATTAATCTTCTCGATCTTTCAAGCACTTGAGTAACTCTTTACTTTCCCATGGGGCTGAAAGAGGGGTTGTGATATAGACATGCAATAATAAGAAAAACAACGTAGCAAAACAATGGTTTTATATAAATATTATTTGATATATTACGAACGCATTTACAATAGACATCAATGATTAAAATCCCGTCTTAAAAACACAGTATAACCTTACCATTGTTATGTACAACACTACTTATAAACAGTAATTATTCAGAATTTAGGTTTCAATTACTAATTAATTTTCTTCCAGGACAACTTACGCATAGACCAGATTAAATAAGGGATAATATTATTTACTAAACATAGTAGCGTCTTTTGCAGCGGCATTTCGTGTTCATAAAAAGGTTATCGAGTAGCTTTGACATTGATTTCATTATTTACTAAAACAAAACACTTTAGACATTACTATACGAACTTAAGCTGCAAATATAAATATTGTCTACTGCCGTATAGTTTATGTATCTTTGTAATTTCAATTTATTAGGAATAACACAAATAATCTTTAATAAACATATAACTTACACTAAAACATATCTCTGTGCCAAATACTGCATGTTAGTCGGAGGTTAACAGGTTGTCATGTCACGTGATCGGTAGGCGGAGAAATCTAACATCTGGCGTAAGGTCTGATGTATTTGATGGAGAATGAAACCATGATTATGTTAGTACTCACATAACGATACTCCATTTTCAGAGGCTCCATTTTCAACATATAAGCACTTCACCCTTCTTCCACACAGTAACAATTTTCGTTGTCTGTCGTACTTGCTTTTCAATCAGATTCAGTTTTGCAGAATGTACCTCGTAACGTTCCTTGAATACCTGAAAAATAAAGAGTCAATACATCTAAATATTTTTAAAACGATAGTCATGTTATTTATCATCAACGTATACTGATGTAAGCAAACCGATAATCAAGTAGACTATTCGTATGGCAATAGTTCATGCAAAACGTTTGTCGGAATTGTTGCAATCGAAAAAGAGGCAGGAAAGCCAAACAATTTTAGGTAGCCTTTCTTGTGGTCAGAGGTGACCGATGAATGTACAATTTAACTTTAACCAATGACTTTTGTTGAGGGGGAAAAGTGAGCGGGACGCTGTCATGAACGTGGATTTGTATGAAAATGGAACCTAAAATAGCTAATCCTAACACAGTCCTGCATTGTGTGCAACTTCATAGTGATGCGTTCTATGTCTGTATGCCTCTGTATTTGTGTGTCTGTGTGTTTTTGTCTCTGTATGTGTGTGTATATGTGTGTGTGAGTGTCTGTATTTGTGTGTATGTCTGTGTGTGTGTGAGTGTTTGTGTGTGTGAAAAGCTAATGTTATTTATACATACATCGACACAATGGCCCCAATTCGAAACACTGCTTTTAGACGTATTGGAGCGCCTCAAAGGACAGAAACCATTAGGTGTACAAAATGTCTCCTACTGAAACAAATTAAGAAAATTACACGCAAAATTAATAAGGGCTTTATTGAGAAAGTTGAATGAACATTGAGCATAATATGATTTATTTATTCCCAGTGTTCGCCATCCATCTGGAGTGGAACATATATCTTGTCTCCTTTCACGAAAAGCATTGACTGATGCAACGTATATATATAGAGAGGTGAATATAGGCAGATCATTAAAAAAATGGTCCTATACAATCAGTAAAAAAAAAAAAACATGTCTAACCTTCATATAACCCCAAGCAAATACCATCTGAAGATTTTAAAGTTCTTTATCACAATGGCATTTTGGAAGTAAACTATGTCAAGTATATTTCAATAAGTATTTATTATGTCTCTTCAAAACATGTCATGTACTGCTTGTTGTTCTGTTTGTACACAAAATATGATACATATACTGGTCAACTGGTCAGCTTGCAGAGTCAAGAGCTACAAACAAAAGTTAAAACAGCAAAAATTACAATTCGATTCAAAGTCTGATTTGACGTTTGCTTTCCTAGAGGATATCATGTTTGACCTTTTGTGATTAGTACAATGTAGTTTACTATTTTTCAATGGCCTTGTTTGTAGATAATTTAATGATTTAAATTTATTTAAATTTTTAAACATTCTGTACATTTGTAGCTCTGTGCCGAGATAGCATTATACAGACAACCTTATATGTTTAAATCGCATATTTAAAATGTTATAGCATATTTATCACATAATCAGTACACTTTGCTTACAGTATGTGCCCTTTTATATTTGTGATAGAATACATGTGATCATATCACTTTATGTGGTTATGTTGGTCAAAATAACCTCAATAAATTATTGTGCAGTATAATCCCTCATTCTGGTATTGTTTGTTTTCAATGGATATATTTGGCCGCCATGTTTTGATTCGACTCGCGAAAGGGAATGGGGAAAAATGGTCTCGTCTGTTTCAATATCGCCAACTTAAACCAACATGTAATTTCATGTTTAACATATGATAACAATGAAAATTGCACACACACACACACACACACACACACACACACACACACAAGACGAGAACAAATAATACTTGGTCAAACTACTGGTATTACTTAGAAGATCACCAAAGTGGGGTTAGGGATGTTTGGGCTGCACATATAAAGTATGGCTTATACACATGCTTGGTTTAAATGTGAACTTAATCCAGTAAATAAACTTAACTTTGTTCACAGAAGAATGTAAACAATCTGGTGACAAATACATTGCAGTCAATATATATGTTTCTGCATCCAGTAATCCTCGTTTTCAAAACTATGGCAATAATGTAATATTTGGTTGTGATGTGGAATTTAAACGTAACACCATCACTATGTTGTCTAGTCCAACTCAGACCGGTACTGTACACCGCATCAAACAATGTGACATCACACGCACTGGACATTTTGGGCTGACAAATGTTTTGCCTTTTGTAAACTGTCCCCTTTATTTGGATGGGCGCTTCTTGTTCGCTGAATAGTTATCAACAATGTATAATACTTTTAATATTTCAGCTTTTCGGACTTATGCACAGCAAATAAAAGTTTGCAAATGATTCGTACATTAATGATACCGTGATAAGAATATCATTGATGAAATTCTCCCCATTGTAGTTTGTGTAGGTTGTGCACTTTTTGATTGTGCACTGATGAGAATTGTCTTTCTTTTATCTTTGCAAGTTTGTATATTACAGTAAATATGTAATTGTGATATTAAATTCTTGCCCATAAAGAAATCTTATGTAGTAGTTTATCACATACTCACCATGTATGACATACTGGGGAAGAGAGCGTTATGACAGATTTTATTGACGTCAACTTTTAATAAAGCTTCCAATTCTGTTCATGGAAGTTTGCATATAAAGTTAATTTTGGGGATGAATGTTTCAGAGAAAGATTGAAATATTTTTCCAGGATATCAAACCATTCATCACTGTGAGGAGCCATGCTTCACAATGATGTTCCGTTGAAGGCGGTTGACGTTAAGGAGTTACCATATCGTCATATATTTTTAGTTTGCATCCTGAGATTCTATAATATATCAAGTTAAATTCCATACTCAAAAGTACAAAATTTGGTACGACAAAACATATTTGTCCCAATATGCCGGGGATCCATTTGTTATTCTAATCATCATTCACCAAACCTTTGCTCCCAATTTTCAAAACCTTTCTGCTCAGTCGTAGATGCTTCAAATAGCTCCCTGGACGAGATCTGATTTAACACGTTCAATTTATTTGCAGGCATACCAAGCTGTGAGACAGATCTGTTTTACGTTGGAACCAATACAAAACATATTATCGAAGGAAACAACACCAATATAGTTTCTAAGTGCGATGGCGGGCAGATTCCTGGTTTTATGTCTGGTCTACTTGTTGCCTTGGGAATTATGATAATAGTTCTTGTTTCAATAATTATATACTTATTCAGAAAGTATAGACAGTCAAAAAATAACTTACAAATAATACGCGATGACAGAGGAGAGGCATTAATGCAATTGTCCATCTCTTCCTGACGTTCAGCGTGATGTTGGTGGCATATCTTTAAAATGTGATTATGTCAGTATGCTATCTGTCACATTGGTCGGAAAAACCTCAACATACATACATACATATATGAATGTACAATTTTAAAAAAATGGATAAACAAATGTTATGCATTTATTGAGTGTTGATATGAGATTATATGTACGCAATGTATTCAACATTCAAGCCAACGATCCTTTATTTAAGACTCGAAGACACTGCTCAGCTGTGACATGGATAAATACATTTCATTATATGGAATAATGATTACTGTATTCGTATATTGTATTTAAAGACAATGAATTACAATCACCCGAACATGTGGCTATTTATATGAGATACAGCAGAAAACAATATTTTCAAGACATAGTCATCATTCTCCCATTTGGTATGTGGATACATAGTTAATTTAGGTTTGTTAAGAAAACGAATTATTTCATAATCTGTGCTTATAAAGCTTCATTTTTGTTTTGAAAATGCTTTTTATTTTTTGTATGCTTGTTCCAGTCATAAATCTACAATGTAATCGCTTTTAGGATAGAATGATGTGTCACTGTACAATTCGGCCTCGGGGCTTAGCCCACGTTATGAGGAATTACTGGTATCAACCATTTCGAATTCATGTGTTCGAAATAAAGACTTCGGCTTATATCATTAGATGCCACACAAACCGAACCTCTTTGTGTGATTACGTTTCATATTAAGCTGTACTCTGTATCATTGACCTATTTTTAGTTGTTGTCCTCTAACTTGTGTCATGGCGTCCTTGTCGAATACCATGTCGATCATTGCCGATGTTTCATTGATCTTACTCCTGGTCAATGCCATGTACGTAGATGCACGCCAAGTATCATCTCTGATTCCTGTACTAGCATATCCATTGCTTCTTATGTCCATATACTTCCGGTATAAGTTTTTTTTAGGTATAAGCATTTTCAATGACACATAAGTAGACATACTCCAGATATCTCGTCTGATTCAATTACTAACATAATTCGTGTCACTGATGTGGATATTTTACAAGTATCTCAGTTGATTTAAAGTGATAAGCTTAAACCGAATATCTGTCGGCCATGTTGATATCGGTAACTTAGAGCATGCGCATTTCATGACTTAGTCTCTAAGACCTTTCTTTGTTACTATGTATACATTTTTTTGTCTTTTTCTATCTTCTAATGCCTTTTACAAAAGGTCAAATGCTCTGCACTTGTTCCATATCAATTGAATAATACAAATACATGTTTGCTGGAAGAACGTTAGAGCGCAATAATTGAGGTAATGGAACAATTAATATATTACACAAGATATGCTAATTCATTTCGTGGTTTATATGAGGGTAAAGCACGATTTACATATTGTATATTCACACACTTGTATATATATAGATATATATTAATAAGTGATTATCAATTGCATACTTTACCGTTTTTGTTTCACATAACACAAATGTCTGTTAGTATCAAAAGCCTGCGCCGTTTCAAGGACAAATGTGTAGTTGGTGTATAACAAAGCGTGGGAGGAGTTTGAAACAATCTATTTGGGAATAGGCTAATTTAATCTCTGATGTTTCTAAAGTCGTCTTAAGTTAATCGGATTATTTCATATTCCTCTCGATATGACATGCTGAAATGTCAAATTTTTAGTTAATTTGTTCCTAAATATGTCTGCGGACTCTAAAACAACATGTTATTATTAGTATTATTATTATCATTATTATTATTATTATTATTATTATTATTATCAGCATCATCATTACTATTATTGTTGCTCATTGATCACTGGGTAATTATTTTTCTCGTTTTCTCGTTTGTGTTTACATTGACTTCTAAAAAATTGTTTAATTAAACAAGGTTTGAATGCACCCGATTTTCTTAAAATATGTTCAGACATAAGGGATCTCAATTATGACCAGTCCATTGAAAAGTACAGGTGTTTAGCAGACATGCCATATGCCTGCCGTGTGAATTTTGCATTGGGTAGTGACAAAAACTACTTAACATAGCAATATTTAGTCTTATCATGCAGTCTTGGAATAAACAATCTCCATTGACCTGTATCAGATTCACTTCAACATTAACCCTCATTTGACCTGATTCACTTCAAAATTAAGCCTCATTTGACTGTATCAGATTCACTTCAAAATTAACCCTCATTTGATCTGTATCAGATTCACTTTAATATTAACCCTCCTTTGACCTGTATGAGATTCACTTTAACGTTAACCCTCATTTGACCTGTATCAGATTCACTTCAACGTTAACCCACATTTGACCTTATCAGATTCACTTCAACGTTAACCCTCATTTGACCTGTATCAGATTCACTTCAACGTTAACCATCATTTGACCTGTATCAAATTCCCAGTCCAAATTAAACTTCTTTTATCTGTATCAGATTTACTGATGACATACTGTACCATGTTTTAATTCACTTCGAGAAAAGAATTCTGCGAAATTGTTCATTTTGTTTTGTATTATCATTACCTTATTATTAGCCATATGATGGGTATACAAAATAAAAGATGATATCGTTCAGAATATGCTGTGTTAATGAAAGTCACCATGGAGTATAATGTTTACTGGGTAATCTTTTACAAAAAGGACCCAAAGCTATACCTCAGAACATGTACAAAATATAATCACATAATTCTATAGTTTCAAACTAAAGTTATCACATCATTTTGTATGTACTATATATATTTACATAACTGACGGGGTCAAGTCAAGGCAGATTAATTCTCTAATTGAATTTATTAACTTTAAGTAAAATTATTATTATTATTATTATTATTATTATTATTATTATTATTATTATTATTGTTGTTGTTGTTGTTGTTGTTGTTGTTTGACTCGCGTGGCGATGCAATGTAAAGACGGTAAGGAAATAGTATATGCACTGCTGGCACGAAATATGAGAGATCACATCTGCCATGTCAGGCATGATGTTAATGTTTCTTGTTTGGGATCTTATGCAAGCTGTCGCATCATGGAGTGTGCCTGATACTCCTCTAATACCTTGATCTGTTCAACAGCTCCACATTTGATCTCTAGTTTTCTCTCGGTCTCGAATATTTGTTTTGTCTTATCGCGAAGTTTAAGGAATGTCCTACAGTTGCTATGTCTTATCACAACCAGGTGACATTTATAACGTTAGTGTAGCCGGAAAGACTAGATGGGTTACACTTGGCTCTAGTCTTTCTAGGAAGGCTTCTGCGACACGGTTTTTCTTTAAAACTTCTTAGCTTACGGTAGTGTAGAAACTCTTTCCGTAGCTTCTTTGCGACAGTTGGAAAGTTCGCGATTTTTCAAGTTCGCGCTTGCAGCTACCTAGCTCCCATAGTCCTTATTTTAAATGCTTGAAAAATGCAGATGTAATGCTAAATCACAGAACTGCTTTTGATGCACACACTTGTAACAGGATGTTTCTTCTTAAACTAACGTTCTTAAAGACATCTCCGTATTTTGGTTTAAAAGCTTCGTAAACTTATACATAGCTTCAGTGCATGTCATGTGGTACATAGTTCTAAATTTATAGCAAACCGTCGTTCCAAACTATACGTTTTGTTCAATTTCTGCAGTTCTGAATCATCAAATAAATACACCTGATAGAAATAATCAATTTATACATTCATTCACCATTTGTGCTATACAGTTCTTAATCACCTTTTTACATTTAAACACACAGCGTAATGTTTCGCTGGAAGGGTTACGCTGGAAAATGTTAAACTCGAGTGCGCAAGGTGATTACAAGACGATTATTCTATATGGGCTTAATTACCCACTACTTTTGTCTCCAAAATCATATACGTTTAGTTGCTGACAACTATGGACGATAGTTATGACTACGCAAGTAGTAGGTGCTAAGAACTTTAGCATTTGAAAGGAGAATGGGTGTTAATTGCTGGAAAGATTGGAAGGCGATAGCCTTATCAACAATAAATGTTTGGTATGACCACGACATCTCGCATCATAGGGCGGACAATCTAACCACTAAGCCAATGGAGCAATCCTGTTTAAAGTGTAGATCGGTTTTTAAGGCTCAGGCACTTTAGAAAAAGTTACTTTATTTATTAAATCATGAAACATTACATAACATTTTACTTTTAAATGTCATAGCTTTAGGTAGTCCGTGTAATTATGTGTTGTATAGCCTATTTTGTGCTGAAAAATGGCGTTAAACCCTACTACAACTACAACTACTAAAACAACAAGGTTCACTTTGTTCTTATTCTTGTTTAGGGTTTAGCGCAGTTTTCAGCTGATGATAGATTATAGATGGTGGGAAAGTATAACTGTTGGAGGAAGAATCCGGGAAGATCCAGGTAAGAAGCATCGACATAAGGGTAGCTAACGGCATACTTTCTCACATACCTTTACTGGCGGAGGTGGGATGGGAGTGACCGGTAAGGCCAACGTATTAATGTATTACTCCACCCGGTCCCACGTACATTATACCAAGTTAGTACAGTCTCTTCCTCAAATTCAAGAATGTATCTATTTTCACTACGCAAACTCTGTCAAAAATTAAATTGCTCCTTGTTGAATTGATGCTGTTTAAGTTAAACATATTCGTTCCGAAAGAACGTTGATTAATCATGTAATTACTGGAAGTGTTGAGGTGCAATATAATTTCATCCGTTGTTTAGTACTCGTTTGGTTGTGTGATTCTTAAGATCAGTTGAACATGTTTGAGATGGAAAACCACAGCGACAGATAACATCTGCGGACTGGAATAAAGCTCTGTCCTGCTAATATGGCTGACCAGAGTGATGGGAATTTCGAATCCTTTATTAGTATTATGGTTACTTAATTTCTACTTAGTTCTGGATGAAGCAATGGTGCCACACCACAATTCTGATAGTGCCTAACTTGTATTAAAGATGTACATGTAGAAGACATTACTTAAATAAACGGTAATAACGGGCAAATACAACTATTAATCCACAGTAGCTTTCAAATATTAAGAAATATATTACGTGTAAATTAATCAAGGATGTTGTCTTTTTTTTTTTAGAAATTCAGATAAAAAGTAGGTAAATGTTTTTTTTTACTCCTTCTATATTTCTGTCTGTTATACTTTCTTGCTTTGTTCTTAATGATACGTAGAGGGCAGCACGTTCAACAGACACCTGATCCAAATTAAAATGCTTTCATATATGAGTTGTTTTGTTTTGTAATTTGGCTACCATATAACAGATCTATTTTAGTTGCTGACAGGTATTCTATTCATTGCTAACAGTGCAATTAAATAAAAACTAAACAATATGGCCATTGCTAATCTTATATCTGTCGAAGCGGAAATACACAAGTAATATGTTCCAGTCCAATATCAATGAATTCCCAGCACCCTAACAATGCCCTTTTCTACACATACTAGTACTTATATAGTCCATGTGTATGTAGAATATTCCGCTTGTCATGAGCAAAGTGACTGATTGAAAATGAAAAGGATTTTGTGTTAATTCTTGAGACCAGGCTAAGAAAAAGTTCGTTTTCATTGTTTGAAAGTGAACAGTTTTAAGTTATAATAACTAAAATAAACATAACACAAATCGTGAAAGAAACTTGTTTTGAGGTTTTATATAATTATCTGATTAATATGTTACTTAAGTATGATAGCTGTAATATAGTTAATCCAGAAGTCATTCAGTTTGTGGGTCACATATTCCATAAGAAGATGGTAACAGTCAATAACCAGTAATATAAAAGAACCATATAATTGGAATATTACATACAAAACAGGGCCTCTGTGAAGGACTGAATGATGCTAAGGTTATAACAGGGATTGATAACATAAAACTTGTTAAATTTAATATCGTAGAAACAAGCAGCGGCGTCGCTAGGGTTGGTGTCACCCAGTGCGGTAAACTCATGGTGTCACCCCTCCAGACTTCCACTATGGATTTCTTCTTCTTAAAATAAGTCCACAGTATAAAACTGACAAGAACAAAAACAAATTAATTGAAGGTCAGAAGGTAAAAGCATTTAAGAACTGTAACAACGTTAAGTTATAGTTATTTTTACATTAAACTTACTTTATTTAAAAAATTTCTGTAAAATTTGCAATTTTTCATTTTGGTGTCACCCGTCTGAGATGGTGTCAATCGGTGCGGTCCGCACCCTCCCGCACCCTCCTAGTGTGACGCCACTGGAAACAAGGTGAGATATGATACTGATGCCATAACGGTTAGAGGACAGCAATACTTAATACAATGCAGTTTTATTCTAACATCGCAATCTTGCGTTTTTCATGTATTTTTTTTCAAAGCAGTGTTTTCAAGGTGTCATTGAGCACAATTTGCACTAGACTGGGCATACATATAATAAAATGGCTGTTGTAATGGTTTCGTACAATATGTGCAATGATTTGTATAACATCATTTGCAACGGTAAATGATTTTTTTTAAAAAATAAATTGGCAAACTAATGGCGTTAGGTTCCAGTAATTATTTATACACATAAACAGTTCCCATATAAGTTTTTCGGGGTACTTAAACTTTGTGATCCATAGACAAATGCGCTAACGGAGGGTTAGAAAAGTCAATTTTAGTTGTCGTTCATCACAACGCATTGTGTTATTGATATCCATGCCTATTATGGTACAATAATACGATTATATCATTATGGACAGTACTGAGATAGTTATAGCCCTCTTTGTTTAAAGATTAAAAGTCGATGGCAAACGTGCTTGAGCAATACAAGTTAGTACATGAAGCAATATGGATAGGATACTTGGAATAATGAACAAATGAACGAAATAAACTGGTATACGTTTTGGTTATATGTTAAATAGGAAGGCTGTAGAAGAGTCATTTGAAAATGACAATAAAGCAAATGTCTTCACTGGAGCACTAAAAAATTTTGCGTGGATGATCAAGATTTTTGTGGTATTAGTTTTAGAAGTCCCAGAAAGTGTACACATTTCATTGTTAGCAAGATGTCAATTTATTTACAGCGAGCATTTTAGTACACATTTCTTTAGTTTTGTGAAAATCTGTGAGTAATAGAAAGAGGTAATATTATAAGAGATTAAATTATTTTCCGGTTTGATTTTGATGCGTAGAGACAAGTAAATATTTAAACAAATTTAGACATATTATTGCGGATGATCATACATATGTGTCACTTTGCCCTGTCTTACGCGATTGCGGATGTCAGGGTAACAAATAAATGGTTAGAAGCCACGTGTATAGACGCTGCGGGAATAGCGGGTCCTATTCGTAAGGGTATTAGCACCAAGCTTATGCTGTGTGTAAAATGTCGCATGTGGACCTATACGGATTTGTTGAAGAAAAAAGGACCCTTATTGGAGTCATAAATATCACCACGTTAACAGACGACAGGAGGCATTGCCTGCTAAGCTGAATAGAGCAATTTAAAATCGATATCCATCTGGAACTGAGAGTGAGTGTGGTCACCATTACGTTTCTTCTATCATGACTTTTTGTTTGTAGTTAAGCTCAGTTTATTTCTTCCAATATACAAACTTATCTGTTTGATTTAGAAACATAAACATAACATTTTTTTGTGTCCTAAAATATATTTGTTTATACTGAAGTAATCACGCTGATCCAAAACTACGAAAAGAGAAAATACGAACAGTATATTTTATCGTTTGAGAATTATAAAGAATATAATGATTTTGTACGCATGCCAGATCCGCTGATAACTTGAAATTAGAAAATCTGAAAAGACAGGAAATGTTATAAAGTTCTTGAATTTATAAAAGTTGCTGGTCACTATGTTAGAAATTCAAAATGATGAACGGTGTGGGTGGGACATGCTGCTTTATCATACAACCTACATACATACATACATACATACATACATACATACATACATACATACATACATACATACATACATACGTACGTACGTACGTGTACATACGTGCGTGCGTGCGTGCGTGCGTGCATGCATGCATGCATACATACATACATACATAGTAATATGGAACACTCTAGCGACAATGGAAATCCCATTCAGAAAGGTCGTGGGACACTCTAGCGACAAGATTTATAGCGACAATGGAAATCCCAGTCATAAAGGTCGTGGTGCACTCTAGCGACAAGATTTATAGCGACAATGGAAATCCCATTCAGAAAGGTCGTGGGACACTCTAGCGACAAGATTTATAGCGATAATGGAAATCCCAGTCATAAAGGTCGTGGGACACTCTAGCGAAAAAATTTATAGCGACAATGGAAATCCCAGTCATAAAGGTAGTGGGACACTATAGCCACAAAGGTCTTGGGACACTATAGGGAGAAATGGAAATTTAACATGGTGGGTCTGTATAGCGACAAGGGGAATTGAACATGGGGAATATTATATGTATTTGTATTTGGGACTATCTAGCGACAAGGGAAATGGAGGCAAAGAAAGCAAATATCTTTTCGAGGTATATGAGTGGCCCTGAAAAGGGCCTTTGGGTACTTCTTCTTTTTTTTATTTCGTTGTTCCACCACTCTTTGATTTTATTAATGATTCCCTTTTTGTTATTTTTTTCGTCCTCGGGAATCCAGTCAGGATGTCCCATAGCTCTTAACTTCTCCTGTATCTTTATCTAATTGTTATTTAACCTTTCAAATTCCTCTTTCTTTTTTTGTTTTCATTGTCCATTCTCTCCTTTCTCTCCTTACTCCAGTTATCTTTTATCTTCTTCACTTCTTCTAATAGCTCCTTTCTCATCAGTTCTTCAGCTTTTTTGAGCTGGTCCAAACCATTTTGGACATGGGGCCACTCTGTCAAGATATTATCCAAAAAGCACTTTACGTTTTCGACAATATCTATCACTTCCTTCAATGTCCCCACTCTGACATAGGGTGGGTTAATGCAGCCTCGTAACTTTTCCGCTTCTTCTTCTAGCATTCCTTCTAAGAGCTCCCTGGCTATTTTCAGTATTTTTGCAATGTCCAGGCTGTTCGTTCGACAATATCTATCACTTCCTTCAATGTCCCCACTGTGACATAGGGTGGGTTAATGCAGCCTCGTAACTTTTCCGCTTCTTCTTCTAGCATTCCTTCTAAGAGCTCCCTGGCTATTTTCAGTATTTTTGCAATGTCCAGGCTGTTCGTAAACTTCCATTCATTATGTAGCTTTTCCACTTCATATTCCCCGTCTAATATCCCGAAATAGCTGTGCCTTAAATTGCTGAATAAAGTTGATGCTGTCACCATCCTCTATGGTTATTCCGTGGAATGGTTATAATTTTTTTAAATATGAATTAAGGTCGCATTCGCAACTATGTGCTTTCGCGACCAGTTAATGCCCGAGGGTCGGGCTATTTGATTGGTCGGGACCAAAGGTAACTTTGACTACACTAGGATGTGTTGTCGCAGTCTTCCCGGCACCCGCGTTAAATGGCAGTTTCGCCTTAGAGTAAAATGTCGGGTCACGGCAAAGCAGGAAGGCAGAACAAATACCAATATTGTGTAAGCCACCTGTGCAATTATATCAAATCCATATAGTCATAGAATTTTTCATCCTTCCTATCAATAAATATTTCTAGTACATAGTGTACATGTTGTAGGTCCTTAATAAATTTAATTGCTAAAATGTCTTAGTGACATAAATAAGTGTAGTCACTGTTAGGTATTTTAGCTTGTTAATTTTCGGTGGTCAAAATTGATCAAGTTAGATTTCGAGAAAAAGATTGTTCGAAAAAGGTTCTCGTACCAAATTAGAACCCTGGGGAGAAAAATAAAATAAAATAAAATAAAATAAAATTAAATTAAAAAAATCAAAAAAAAAATTAAAAAATAAAAATATTTTAAAAAAATATATATAAAAATAAATTTAAAAAAAATAAAAACAAATAAAAAAATTAAAAAAAAGAAAATTAAAAAAAAAGATTAGAGTTGGAGTGGTGTGTGTTTGGTGTTATTTCATTTCTTCCTTCTTCTTTTTCTCTTCTTTTCCCTTTTCTCTTTCCCACTTTCTTCCTACTCCCTTCTTCCCTCTTTCTTTCTTTTTCCTTCTTCCATCCTTCTTTTCCTTTTCCTTTTACTTTTTCTTGTCGGTTTGTTGGTGTTATGTTTCCATGAGTTATCACTATTTGATCCCGGTGTTCTCATCAAACTTATCTTGCCACTTGCCGGTTGACTGGTTTTACTCTACCTACATTGTGCCACTACTTAGTGTAATGTTCTCTTTTTTTCCCCCTTCTCCTTCTTCCCTTTCTCCCGTTTCTTCCTTTTTTCCTCGCATTACAATGTTTATATTATCCCCCCTTTCCCTTCCTTTCCCCTTTTCTATTTTATTTTATATATTTATTTTAGGGTAATGTTAAGTTGTTCTGCTTTTTTAAGCTAGCGGTATTACTATCCGCTCTGGCCGCTTTAACCGATATGGCCTCATTAATTATTTATTTATTTGGTAGTTATAACATTTTTTTGTCTGTTTATTTAAGGCATTGTTACGTGGGTCTGCTTTTGAGCTAGCGATGTTATTATCTGCTCTGGCCCCTTGATTGATAAATATTAACTCTATGGCTATGTTTATGTTTATTTACTTATTTGAGGGTTTTGATATTTATATTTTGTGTTTTATGTCTATTGATTTTAGGTAATTAAGTATATTTATATAGGTAGCATTTACGTTTTTGTTATACCTTTTATCTAGAATTTGGGGGAATGATGTAACTGAGTCAAGTTTTCTTTGTTGTAGTTGGAAGACGGTACGTTGTCGATGGTATTTGTGACATATGTTGAATACATGTTCCAATGTTTCAGTTTCTGGACAGTGTGGACATTTATCCGGCGTGGGTCCTGTACTTATATGTTTCATAAAGCTGCCATTTAGTAGTGTTTTACCTGTTCTGATTCTGTTGATTATTTTAATATCAATGGCTGCCAGGCTTTTTGGTAAACGTTGGGTTCTAGTGACCTCCTTTGTAGTTGGTATAGATGTCTACCCTTTGTGGAGTTTTCCCATTGTTGTTGCCATTTATTATTAATTCTGTCCCTGACTTGACTATATAGTTCCTGAGTGTTGTACTGTACGGGTTCAATTTGGTCTTTCATCAGACTGCTTTTTGCTGCTTTGTCTGCTTTTTCATTTCCAGGCAAATTTATGTGAGATGGTACCCACAAGAAGTGTATGGTTTGGTGTGATATATCTGCTTCCCTGATGGTCAGCATAGTGTCCTCTAGAAGATTTTGTCTACTTTTGGAATTACCTGTCTCAATACTTTCAAGTACACTAAGTGAGTCTGTTATGATTACGTACCGTTTTTGATTTTGTGTTACTATCCATTTTAGGGCTCGGTTGATGGCCCAGAATTCCGCGGTATATATGGAACAGTCATCCGGTAGTCTTGTCGTAAATGCGATCTGATGTTCTGGGATCACTACCGCTGCAGCCGTTCTATGTAGTTCTTTAGATTTTGAGCCGTCAGTATAGATTTTTACATATCCATCATAGTTGTTGTTGACGAGGCTTTGTACTTGTGTTAATGTGATATTGGGGTTGTCGCGCTTATGTACCAGTTGGAGTGCTGTTAGGTTGATGTTAGAGTTGTTATTTCTCCAAGGTGTGGGGTCCTTGATAAGTAGTTGTTCTGCTTGGAGTTCTATTTGATTGAGTTCTTTGCAGAGTGTGTGTATTTTCATAGCTGCTTGAAGATGTGGTACCAGTCTTGAGCTAAAGGTGGTTTGACATTTACTTATTATGTTTCTGGTGGGATTAATCTCCTTATGTATTGAGATTCTACAGGCGTATCTAAGTATGTGTTCTTCTCTTCTCAGTTGTAATGGTGGTTCACATGCGAGGATTTGTAGTTCTTCCAGGGAGGTGTTCGGTAATGCACCGATGCAGAGTCTAAGTGCTCTATATTGGATGCTATCTAGTTGTCTAAGTGTTTCCTTGTTGGCTGAGGAATAGATCTGGGAGCCATAGTCTATCTTACTTCGAATTAAAGATTTGTAGATCATTAGCATAGTTTGCTGATCAGCTCCCCATGTAGTACCTTTGATGTTTTTAAGTATGTTTAGATCTTTTTATCATTTTTGAATAGTTTGTTGTATGTGTGGTTTCCAATTGATTGTTTCATTTAGTAGCATTCCCAGGAAGTGGGTCTCCTTTTGGAATTGGATGGGCTGATTCTGCATATATAGTTTAGGGTATTTAGGTTGTTTATTAGTTGGGGTGAAGAGCATGGCAACTGTTTTTATTTGGGATATTTTGAAACCCCAGTTGTTGGCCCATGTGCCGATGATGTCTAGTCCTTTCTGAATTTGAATGATGTTCTTTTGACTATTCGGATTTCCTGCTTTCCAGATACTACTGTCATCGGCAAATTGTGACAGATCAACTGGGCAATTTTTGAATAGTTGGTTAGATTGTTGACCATTAGATTGAATAGGGTTGGGCTAATCACACTTCCTTGGGGGGTTCCATTATCCAGTGTATATGTTTGGGACAAGGCCTCTCTTACTCTAGTTTTAAAGGTTCTTCCCGTAAGGAAGTTTGCTATCTAGCGGTGAATTCTTCCTGTTATGCCAAATTGGTTGAGTTGAGAGATGAGGCCATTGGTCCAGACTAGGTCGAAGGCTTTCTCTAGGTCTAGAAATATTGCTATTATGTGTCTATCTCTTTTCCTTTTGGCATTAAATGCTAATTTGATGTTGGCTTCTAGACGGATTAATTGATCAAGTGTAGATCGTTTATTCCTAAATCCACTTTGGGTTTCAGCCAGTAGTTGATTTTGTTCTAGGTGGTGTTTTAATCTATTGTTGACCATTGTTTCCATTACCTTACAGATTGTATTTGTTAGTGAAATAGGTCTGTAGGAGGTTACATTAGTAGGGTCTTTGCCTGGTTTTGGGATGGCTATGATGATGGCTCGCTTCCATAGTGTGGGGATGCGACCTGTTCTCCATATCAGATTTATTAAGTCTAAGGTAATGCTCTTCATATTGGGTGGTAATTGTTTGTATATTTCATAGCCTAGGTTATCCTCTACTGGTGATGTACTTTTTTTTTGCTGAGGGCTTGTCTCCATTCTTTCAGATTAAAAAGGGTCATTCAGTGGCGAATCTCTGTTGTCTCGATCTTTAAAAATGTGGGGAAATTCTTTTTCTAATGTTGATTTTTGATGTAATAACTCGTGTTTATGATCGCTGCTGGAGTTAGCGAAGTGTTGGGCTAACTTCTCTGCTACTTCCATGTTGTTTTTTGTTCCCTGGATTTTCGGCGCTATTGTGGGTATTTTGCCTTTCATGGCTTTTATTTTATTCCAGATTTCTTTAGTATTTGTTTTATGATTGAGCGTTGTGCAGTATCTTCCCATGAGTCCTTTTTTGCCTCATTTATTACCGTCCTAGTGTTGATTTCTGTTTGTTTGTATATAAGAAAGTCAGAGGCGGTTTTTGTGTGTTTAAAGCGATTTAAGGCTGTTTTTTTTCTTCTGAATGGCAATTCTGCAATTTTCTGTCCTCCAGGGGATTTCCGTCTGTTTATAATGGAAACCTGTTGTTTTGGGTATACTCTTATTTGCCGCTTCGTTTATAATTTGTATGAGATTTTCATAATATTTATTTGTATCCTCATCTTGGATTTCCGCAAGGTTTACTAATTTAAGTTGGTCTTTAAAGCTGTTACAGTTTGCATTTTTGAGTTTCCATCTTTGTTGTGTTTTTTGTTGCTCCGTTGGGCACGAGACGTATATGGTGGTACATAGGAGGAAGTGGTCGCTGCCTAATGTAGAATGTTGCATCACTTCCCATTGGGTAATTACAGCCAGGCTAGGCGTCGCAATGGTGAGGTCAATGGCAGAGAGTTTGCCTTGGCTGGGGTGTATACGTGTGGGGGTTCCGTTGTTCAAAAGTTCTAGTTGTTCTTCTTTTATGTATTTTAAGATGTTTTTCCCTCTCATATCTGTGCGGTCACTACCCCATTCTGTGTGATGTGCTTTGAAGTCGCCGCAGATAATATTGTTTGTGCCCCTTTTCTTGAATATTTGTTGAAAAAGTCGGTTGTTGTTTTGGCTATTTTGTCCTGGATCATATATGTTGTACAGATGTATTGTTTTGGTTGCTACTGTGAAGACAATTTTTTGAAATTCAACTGGTGTTTCTCTTGAGTTCACATTAATAACTTCCTCTACTGCGTCTGTGATGGTGTCATGTACATATATGGCTAGTCCTCCTCCTTTTTTGCCGGTACTTCTGTGTTTTAAGAATGTAGTTTGATAGCTTGTTATTTTAGGAATGTTTGTACTAGTTTCCTTAAGTAGAGTTTCTTGAAGACAGATGATCTTGGGCTTGGTGATTGTTCCGTGGATTGCTGCGATTAGTTCTCCATGGTTTTTATTTAGCCCTCTGCAATTCCATTGCCACATAAGTAACTTGTCTGGGGTCTTTTTTTTGGTTTGTTAGCCGAAGCATTATTTTTATTTTTATTTCTATTTCCAATATCCATTGTTTATGCTGTTGTTAATATTTTTTGTTTGTTGTTGATTTATTCGTGATGGGTTGATGCTAGGTAGTCCTGTATTTGCTGCATATATATGCTAATAAATTCATCTTTAGTAATTCGGTCGTTCTTCATTAGGTTGCTGATTGATTTTTGTAGTTTGTTTAAATAGGTGTCAATGGTTGTTCTATTGAAAAATATCCCGGTGTTTGCGGTTGTATCTAGGTTTCTCGTTCTGGCAGGTGTTAATATTTGTTCCTGATTTGAAGCTTGCCTTGTTGTATCTTTGTCATTATTTTGTTTAGTTGTTTTTGGTTTGGGTTGTACTTCTACCTTTTTTGCTTTAGGTATGATTTCCTTTTGCATATGTTTTTTTTCTTGGCTTGATTATAGGAAATGTTTTGTTTGATCCATTAGTCGAATAGTAACTTTTTCTTGTACTGCTATATGACATTGGGTATCATATGATTTGTGATCAGCCCTACAGTTAGCA
This sequence comes from Unio pictorum, assembly GCA_030141615.1. NCBI lineage: Eukaryota > Metazoa > Mollusca > Bivalvia > Unionida > Unionidae > Unio > Unio pictorum. The sequence continues at coordinate 519,611 of JARLTB010000363.1, read as the reverse complement.
CACTTTGGTATTTTGATGAAGCATGTTCCTGTGTGTTTGCCGCCACATTTTCCACATCTTGGGTGTGAACGGCAGCGGGAAGAAAAGTGACCCCATTTACAGCAGTTGTTGCAGTATCGGGGTTTGTTGATGTACTGCTGTAGTTTTACTTTAGTTCAATGTGGTCCAATTCTGACGTGTGCTGGTGGGGGTTGTTGGAATTCTAGTAAGATTGTTGACGTTTCCATTCCTAGATGATTTCGTAATTCGACAACCCTTTTGCAAGTTATTTTGTGAAATCTGAGGTCATATTCAATATTTTTTTGCGTTTTCCACACCGTTGTTCGAGGTAGTTTAAGGATTGCTTTGTATTTAGCTTGGTTTGCTAAATATGATGTTTGGGTGTATTTATCCTTATCTTGAGTTGTGTTTGTTTTGTTATTATTATAGAAATGTTTGATTGTGGCTTTGTGCCTTGTGATTTGTACTGGGAGCCCTGCTATGGTTGTGATTTCCATATATTTGCAGACTTGTTTCAATGTGTTGCACTGCATTATGATATAATCCTTTTGCTGTCTAACAATCCTAAACTCTCCGCCATGTTGTTGTATGAGTGCATTAGCTAGGCTCCTGTTACTAATGCGTAGCAGTCTCGAAGTTGCATTGACTATGAAGATAGTGTGTTCTGGTGCATGGTACTGGTATTGGTGATTGCCCATTTTCCTTTGTTGTTGATGTTGCTGATACATCTTTTGTTTGTTGCTATCTCCTGTTTGTTGATTATAATTGTCGTTTTTGTTCTTAGAGGTATTTTCTGTGTACCTACATTTTTGGATGTTGTTGCCAATATTATCGTTGGTGCTGTTTTGTTCATTTTGCACAATTATTTTTAGTTTGCTATTGTTGTCAATATTCATTCTAACGTGTTTGATACTTTTGATTTTTTGTGGGTTTTTCATTGGATGTTTCCCTTTATCTTCTTTATTTCCATTTCCATATGCCCTTTTGCTTGTTTTTGCTGCTACTGTTTGCCATTGTTCGTATTCCTTTCCGTCCCGTTCAACCCGATCAGCCTCACTAATTGCTTTGTTTATCTCTTCCAACTCTCTATCCGAGATGCGTTTAGATGGTCCGGGTTCTTGACTACTGTGTAAGGTGTAGCTGTTTTTCTTTTCTGTTATGTTGATGTTGTCCTTGTTGTCATGGTTTATGTTGATTGAAGTTTGATTCATTTGATATATTTTGTCTCCTGTTATATTCTTCTCATGTGGGTCATCTTTTGTTATTGTTTTTATTTTTTTCCATTTCAGGTGTTATTATTGTTGTTGTGTTTTCTGTTTCGTGTGTTATTGTTATTGTTGTGTTGTCAGTTCTCACTCCTTGTTTATATTTTTCATTGATTGTTGCATCTTTGTTTCTCACTTTATTCTTTTCCTGCGAGTCGTCTGTTGTTATTGTTATGGTTGTTTTAGCCATTTCAGGTGTTGTTTTTCTTTTTTCCGTTCTGAATTTAGTGTTGTTGTTGTGTTGCCAGTTCTCTCTCCCTGTTTCTCTATTTCGTTTGTTGTTGCATTTTTACTTCCCGCTTTATTATTTTCATGTGGGTCATTTGTTGATATTGTTGTTATTGTTTTTTCCATTTCAGGTGTTGCTATTGTTGCTATGTTTTCCGTTCCTGTTATTGCTGTTATTATGTTGTCAGTTCTCACTCCTTGGTGATCTAATTCGTTTATTGTTGAATTTTTGGATATGATCTGTATGCTAATAGGTTTTTTTTTAACATTTTAGTATTTGATGGCTTCATCCACATTGGTTATTTGGCTTGTTATTTTCCTGGCAGTAGCTCTGGTAATCCTAGGTGACCCCGGATGTACATCTAAAGTCGTCTGGGTTATTTCTTTTGCATTTATATTTGAGGAGAATGTTGCCGTTAATATTTCGGATGGTAGCAAGTCTACAACTGGATCTGTGGTTAGTTGCTGGTTTAACTTATCCATTTTCTTGCTTAGTCTTCCATGTTTGGCTGCTGTAGTCCTCTTTTTGAAGGATAATGGAATTGCTTTCCTTGGTGTTTTGGCCGTTGGTGTCGTCATGCTTACTTGTGATTTAACTTTTATGATTTACGTTTATTGTGGGTAGAGTTATTCTATTTTTTTGGTTTTATTTCATTATTTAGTACTGAGCTAGATTAAAGATGGTTATTATCATAAGCTAAGTGATGATAAATGACAATGGTTAATAATATTACGAGTGAAATAACAATTAATTACTGTTATTATGATTTAGATTTATCTTAAATAAGTTTTAAGTTTATATAGTGGTTATAATTTTTTTTTAAATATGAATTAAGGTCGCATGCGCAACTATGTGCTTTTGCGACCAGTTAATGCCCGAGGGTCGGGCTATTTGATTGGTCGGGACCAAAGGTAACTTTGACTACACTAGGCTGTGTTGTCGCAGTCTCCCCGGCACCCGCGTTAAATGGCAGTCTCGCCTTAGAGTAAAATGTCGGGTCACGGCAAAGCAGGAAGGCAGAACAAATACCAATATTGTGTAAGCCACCTGTGCAATTATATCAAATCCATATAGTCATAGAATTTTTCATCTTTCCTAACAATAAATATTTATATATATTCATAGTACATAGTGTACATGTTGTAGGTCCTTAACAAATTTAATTGCTAAAATGTCTTAGCGACATAAATAAGTGTAGTCACTGTTAGGTATTTTAGCTTGTTAATTTTGAGCGGTGGTCAAAATTGATCAAGTTAGATTTCGAGAAAGAGATTGTTTGAAAAGGGTTCTCGTACCAAATTAGAACCCTAGGGAGAAAAATTAAATAAAATAAAATAAAATTAAAAAAATTAAAACAAATTAAAAATTAAAAATATTTTTAAAAAAAATATATATATAAAAATAAATAAAAAAAAAAATTAAAAATTAAAAAAAAAAAAGTGGTTATTTCATTTCTTCTTCTTTTTCTCTTCTTTTCCCTTTTCTCTTTCCCACTTTCTTCCTACTCCCTTCTTCCCTCTTTCTTTCTTTTTCCTTCTTCCATCCTTCTTTTCCCTTTCCTTTTACTTTTTCTTGTCAGTTTGTTGGTGTTATGTTTCCTTGAGCTATCACTATTTGATCCCGGTGTTCTCATCACACTTATCTTGCCACTTGCCGGTTGACTGGTTTTACTGTACCTACATTGTGCCACTACTTAGTGTAATGTTCTCTTTTTTTCCCCCTTCTCCTTCTTCCCTTTCTCCCGTTTCTTCCTTTTTTTCCTCGTATTACAATGTTTATATTATCCCCCCTTTCCCTTCCTTTCCCCTTTTCTATTTTATTTTATATATTTATTTTAGGGTAATGTTAAGTTGTTCTGCTTTTTTAAGCTAGCGGTATTACTATCCGCTCTGGCCCCTTTAACCGATATGGCCTCGTTAATTATTTATCTATTTGATAGTTATATTTTTTTTTTTTTTTTTGTCCGTTTATTTAAGGCATTGTTACGTGGGTCTCTTTTTTGAGCTAGCGATGTTATTATCTGCTCTGGCCTCTTGATTGATAAATATTAACTCTTTGGCTATGTTTATGTTTATTTACTTTTTTGATGCTTTTTGATATTTATATTTTGTGTTTTATGTCTATTGATTTTAGGTAATTAAGTATATTTATATAGGTAGCATTTACGTTTTTGTTATACCTTTTATCTAGAATTTGGGGGAATGATGTAACTGAGTCAAGTTTTCTTTGTTGTAGTTGGAAGACGGTACGTTGTCGATGGTATTTGTGACATATGTTGAATACATGTTCCAATGTTTCAGTTTCTGGACAGTGTGGACATTTATCCGGCGTGGGTCCTGTACTTATATGTTTCATAAAGCTGCCATTTAGTAGTGTTTTACCTGTTCTGATTCTGTTGATTATTTTAATATCACTGGCTGCCAGGCTTTTTGGTAAACGTTGGGTTCTAGTGACCTCCTTTGTAGTTGGTATAGATGTCTACCCTTTGTGGAGTTTTCCCATTGTTGTTGCCATTTATTATTAATTCTGTCCCTGACTTGACTATATAGTTCCTGAGTGTTGTACTGTACGGGTTCAATTTGGTCTTTCATCAGACTGCTTTTTGCTGCTTTGTCTGCTTTTTCATTTCCAAGCAAATTGATGTGAGATGGCACCCACAAGAAGTGTATGGTTTGGTGTGATTTATCTGCTTCCCTGATGGTCAGCATAGTGTCCTCTAGAAGATTTTGTCTACTTTTGGAATTACCTGTCTCAATACTTTCAAGTACACTAAGTGAGTCTGTTATGATTACGTACCGTATTTGATTTTGTGTTACTATCCATTTTAGGGCTCGGTTGATGGCCCAGAATTCCGGGGTATATATGGAACAGTCATCCGGTAGTCTTATCGTAAATGTGATCTGATGTTCTGGGATCACTACCGCTGCAGCCGTTCTATGTAGTTCGTTAGAGTTTGAGCCGTCAGTATAGATTTTTACATATCCATCATAGTTGTTGTTGATGAGGCTTTGTACTTGTGTTAATGTGATATTGGGGTTGTCGCGCTTATGTACCAGTTGGAGTGCTGTTAGGTTGATGTTAGGTTGGTTATTTCTCCAAGGTGTGGGGTCCTTGATAAGTAGTTGTTCTGCTTGGAGTTCTATTTGATTGAGTTCTTTGCAGAGTGTGTGTATTTCGTTAGCTGCTTGAGGATGTGGTACCAGTCTTGAGCTAAAGGTGGTTTGACATTTACTTATTATGTTTCTGGTGGGATTAATCTCCTTATGTATTGAAATTCTACAGGCGTATCTAAGTATGTGTTCTTCTCTTCTCAGTTGTAATGGTGGTTCACATGCGAGGATTTGTAGTTCTTCCAGGGAGGTGTTCGGTAATGCACCAGTGCAAAGTCTAAGTGCTCTATATTGGATGCTATCTAGTTGTCTAAGTGTTTCCTTGTTGGCTGAGGAATAGATCTGGGAGCCATAGTCTATCTTACTTCGAATTAAAGATTTGTAGATCACTAGCATAGTTTGCTGATCAGCTCCCCATGTAGTACCTTTGATGTTTTTAAGTATGTTTAGATCTTTTTGACATTTTTGAATAGTTTGTTGTATGTGTGGTTTCCAATTGATTGTTTCATTTAGTAGCATTCCCAGGAAGTGGGTCTCCTTTTGGAAATGGATGGGCTGATTCTGCACATATAGTTTAGGGTATTTAGATTGTTTATTAGTTGGGGAGAAGAGCATGGCAACTGTTTTTATTTGGGATATTTTGAAACCCCAGTTGTTGGCCCATGTGCCGATGATGTCTAGTCCTTTCTGAATTTGAGTGATGTTCTTTTGACTATTCGGGTTTCCTGCTTTCCAGATACTACTGTCATCGACAAATTGTGACAGATCAACTGGGCAAATGTTGAGATAGTTGGTTAGATTGTTGACCATTAGATTGAATAGGATTGGGCTAATCACACTTCCTTGGGGGGTTCCATTATCCAGTGTATATGTTTGGGACAAGGCCTCTCTTACTCTAGTTTTAAAGGTTCTTCCCGTAAGGAAGTTTGCTATCCAGCGGTGCATTCTTCCTGTTATGCCAAATTGGTTGAGTTGAGATATGAGGCCATTGGTCCAGACTAGGTCGAAGGCTTTCTCTAGGTCTAGAAATATTGGTATTAGGTGTCTATCTCTTTTCCTTTTGGCATTAAATGCTAATTTGATGTTGGCTTCCAGACGGATTAATTGATCAAGTGTAGATCGTTTATTCCTAAATCCACTTTGGGTTTCAGCCAGTAGTTGATTTTGTTCTAGGTGGTGTTTTAATCTATTGTTGACCATTGTTTCCATTACCTTACAGATTGTATTTGTTAGTGAAATAGGTCTGTAGGAGGTTACATTAGTAGGGTCTTTGCCTGGTTTTGGGATGGCTATGATTATGGCTCGCTTCCATAGTGTGGGGATGCGACCTGTTCTCCATATCAGATTTATTAAGTCTAAGGTAATGCTCTGCATATTGGGTGGTAATTGTTTGTATATTTCATAGCCTAGGTTATCCTCTCCTGGTGATGTACTTTTTTTTGGCTGAGGGCTTGTCTCCATTCTTTCAGATTAAAAGGGTCATTCAGTGGCGAATCTCTGTTGTCTCGATCTTTGAAAATGTGGGGAAATTCTTTTTCTAATGTTGATTTTTTCTGTAAGAACTCGTGTTTGTGATTGTTATCGCTGCTGGAGTTAGCGAAGTGTTGGGCTAATTTCTCTGCTACTTCCATGTTGTTTTTTGTTCCCTGGATTTTCGGCGCTGTTGTGGGTGTTTTGCCTTTCATGGCTTTTATTTTATTCCAGATTTCTTTAGTATTTGTTTTATGATTGAGCGTTGTGCAGTATCTTCTCCATGACTCCTTTTTTGCCTCATTTATTACCGTCCTAGTGTTGATTTCTGTTTGTTTATATATAAGAAAGTCAGAGGCGGTTTTTGTGTGTTTAAAGCGATTTAAGGCTGTTTTTTTTCTTCTGAATGGCAATTTTGCAATTTTCTGTCCACCAGGGGATTTCCGTCTGTTTATAATGGAAACCTATTGTTTTGGGTATATTCTTATTTGCCGCTTCGTTTATAATTTGTATGAGATTGTCGTAATATTTTTTTGTATCCTCATCTTGGATTTCCGCAAGGTTTACTAATTTAAGTTGGTCTTTAAAGCTGTTCCAGTTTGCATTTTTGAGTTTCCATCTTTGTTGTGTTTTTTGTTGCTCCGTTGGGCACGAGACGTATATGGTGGTACATAGGGGGAAGTGGTCGCTGCCTAATGTAGAATGTTGCATCACTTCCCATTGGGTAATTACAGCCAGGCTAGGCGTCGCAATGGTTAGGTCAATGGTAGAGAGTTTGCCTTGGCTGGGGTGTATACGTGTGGGGGTTCCGTTGTTCAAAAGTTCTAGTTGTTCTTCTGTTATGTATTTTAAGATGTTTTTCCCTCTTGTATCTGTGCGGTCACTACCCCATTCTGTGTGATGTGCATTGAAGTCGCCGCAGATAATAGTGTTTGTGCCCCTTTTCTTGAATATTTGTTGAAAAAGTCGGTTGTTGTTTTGGCTATTTTGTCCTGGATCATATATGTTGTACAGATGTATTGTTTTGGTTGCTACTGAAATTCAACTGGTGTTTCTCCTGAGTTCACATTAATAACTTCCTCTACTGCGTCTGTGATGGTCTCATGTACATATATGGCTAGGCCTCCTCCTTTTTTGTCGGTACTTCTGTGTTTTAAGAATGTAGTTTGATATCCTGTTATTTTAGGAATGTTTGTACTAGTTTCCTTAAGTAGAGTTTCTTGAAGACAGATGATCTTGGGCTTGGTTTTTTTTTAAAATATGAATTAAGGTCGCATGCGCAACTATGTGCTTTCGCGACCAGTTAATGCCCGAGGGTCGGGCTATTTGATTGGTCGGGACCAAAGGTAACTTTGGCTACACTAGGCTGTGTTGTCGCAGTCTCCCCGGCACCCGCGTTAAACGGCAGTCTCGCCTTAGAGTAAAATGTCGGGTCACGGCAAAGCAGGAAGGCAGAACAAATACCAATATTGTGTAAGCCACCTGTGCAATTATATCAAATCCATATAGTCATAGAATTTTTCATCTTTCCTATCAATAAATATTTCTAGTACATAGTGTACATGTTGGGCTTGGTGATTGTTCCGTGGATTGCTGCGATTAGCATGGTTTTTATTTAGCCATCTGCAATTCCATTGCCATGTAAGTAACTTGTTCGGGGTCTTGTTTTTTGTTTTGTTAGTCGGAGCATTTTTTTATTTTTATTTTTATTTTTATTTTGATGTGGTTATAATAGCCGACACCTGAGTATATACATCTTAAGCACTGACGTGAAGGAAAACATCCCTTACACTAATTTTTCATATTATATGCTATTCACAAAACATACAATCTATCATCCACACGCGGGGAAGCAGTCAAACACAAACCACATAATTTACTATTCAATATCACACCATTTACCATCCACACACACGGGGAAGCAGCCAAAACAAACCAAATAATTTACTATCCAATATCACACAATCTACCATGCACACACGGGAAGCAGCCAAAAACAAACCACATAATTTACTATTCAATATCACACCATTTATCATCCACACACACGGGAAGCAGCCAAAAACAAACCACATAATTTACTATCCAATATCACACCATTTACCATCCACAAACACGGGAAGCAGCCAAAAAAACCACATAATTTACTATCCAATATCACACCATCTACCATCCACACAAGGGAAGCAGCCAAAAAACAAACTACATAATTTACTATGCAATATCACACCATTTGAGGGATAGTGAAAGCCTGTTCATGTCTTGCTCTATACCGCAACCGTGGATGAAGTTGTGGTTGTTGCGGGTAGGGTTGTGGTTGTTGCGACTGGGGCTGTGACTGTGGTTGGCGAACTGATTCTGTTTGTGGAGTCGTCCTCACCTCAGGTTTCACCTGACAGACTTCAACCATCATGAGGTGTGGCAAGATTGGTCTTCTCTTGTCCTCCTCTTCTTTCTTTGTTCTCTCCTTATCCAATTCTTCATATCTGGCCTGTTCTTCTAAGGCCTCCATTGCCAGCTTGTTTAAGAGACGTCTAGCATTCTTCAGGTGCATCTGAAGCTCCCTAAGCTTGTTGAGTCTGCTCATCTTCTTTGGGTCGATGTGCCAACGATAGGTAGCCAGACTGACGAGTGCATCTTATCTATGGCACAAGTGCGGACGTGAAGGAAAACACCCACTATAATCAAAGAAATTACATTATCCCTAGCATCACCAAAACACTCGGACTTAAAAGAAAACACTCACTCATTTTTTTTACTCCACTCACATAAATTATAAATTTAACAAGTTACTTAAAAATACGTTGTGCTTATAGACGCACTTCAAACAAAAGTAAAAAGAGACTGTGATTATAGACTCACTTCTATTTTTTTCTAACTTTCCCACATGCCATTAGCAAATTGAATGATTAATTCTTTTCGAGAATATTGTGTAGCCCTCAAAAGGGCTGTTTTTTTGTGTGCACGAGGAGGGATGACAATCTTTTATCGTCTATGATTGCGTCCTCGTCTGGCAGCATGATAGGGTCCGCTTCTTGGGAAAGAGAATTAGAACTCTCTTTTATCTACACGACAGTCGAAAAAACTTCTGTCTGGTGCCTGCTGCTGTTGTTGCTGCTGCTGCTGTTATCTCTGCTCTCTCTACTGCTTTTGAAGTCTATACTTCTCAGTCCATTCTTCTTTGTCTTTTTGAATATCCTCTCTGAAGAGTTCTTCTATGAGGTCTTCCGTTACTTGCAGCATTCTAACATTCTCTATATCTTCAGACTTTGGCATCGGATTGTGTCTGATACGATGCAGAGTGACGTAAGCTTCGTTCAGCTTGGCTAGTCATGAGAACATCTTCGTAGGATGATGAGTTAAACAATGGATGGTCAGACTGGAGACTACCCTTGCTTTGGTTCAAGCGCGGACGCAATACAAAACCACCCTCTACGGTTTAGGATTGGAAACCTTTGGATAGTTTGATGTGAGGGATAGAAAAAAGTCAAAGAGTATCTATATTATTAAAAATGTAAAACAAACGACAGACGCATTGGTTTCAAAACACAACATTTTTATTCAAATAACAAACAACTCAAAAAACACAATTTTTATCAACTAACAAACATTTTTTATTCACAAATATTTTTTTCTTCAAATAACAAACATTTTTTCAAATAACAAACATATTTTTCAAATAACAAACTTTTTTCTTCAAATAGCAAACATTTTTGTCTTCAATAACACCAATACATTATCTTTGACATGGTTGATAACGTTCTGAATTAAATTGAGATTTACACTGTTGGCAGTCATTGGGCCATTGATGTACACTACGTTTCCTAGCTGACGACAACATATAGCCATAATGGTCACAAAACCATCGATCTACTTTGTCATCGTTTTGAGACGAATGACGGTCAAAAGAAGTAACTAAATGTTCTAAAGAACATCCAAGACTGCGACTCCACACACCTTAGAATCTGTTCCTTGTAATTTCACATTATTGAATCCTGTCCTCTGGGCATTTCTTCTCATAAAGTCAATGATATCGTCTTCCAAAGGAGGCAATCAATACGAATCAAAATACTCCACACAACCCTCTTGAGGAAAGTAGACAGCTACCCAGTGAGTTCCTGGAAGATGACTGTCATCTGTGTTGATGACATAGGCTTGATTCTCTTGAGGTTTGCGATGAGGTAGTCATCTTTAGCACACACGACAGGATTCCAAGAAGCAGTGTACGAACTACGGATTAAAAGATAATAAAGTTCCCAGGTATCCATGTTTTTGTGACCTTTTTTTTTTTCTTTCTTCACAGGTGATGATAAGTCATCAGTTCAATCCGGACTTTTTGCTTCAAAAGGTCTGTCAAGTAACTGTTTGTTTGCTTCGTCTCCTTACTCTTGGCCAAGAGAGCTTCCATGCGATAAATTTCTCGAGCAAACAATGGAGGAGAGGAATGATCACGCAAGTCTTTATACCACTGATGTAACACGGCTTCTTCTGAGATGAGACTCCAAGCTTCGTTCAGATAATCGTCCAATTTTTCTTCTTGATTCATCATTATACATTTATCATGTTGAATTTGAGTGTAATGATAGATTTGACAGCCATAAAAATTTTTTCAATCAAGTCTCTCATTGTATTCGCTACGTGTTTGGCAAAACAGATGACTAAATGTTGTTCCTGTTCTGGCCATCTGGATTGCATTATCACTACTTGTTCTTGTTGGCCTGGGGGGTCTGCTTTCTTTGTAATCTCCCATTTAATTTCCATCGATTTTCCACTGTTCAAAGAAGCACAAGTGTTTTCCGTAGTGTTTAATAGTCTATAATGACTTCTCTCAAACTGTTGATTTCTATGGTATTATCGAATTCGGCATACAGAATGACATTCACCGTTTCGGTTAGAGGCCCTGCAAACTAAAGTTCCATACGCAGTTACCCAGATTTTATAGGGTGGAAATGTCCCTCGTCGCTGCCTTGGTCTGGAGTGAAATCAAAACCCCACAAAGTGTAACCTCCTGCATAATCGTCGTAGGAAATGCCGTGACTGTTGTTGGTTCCTAAAACTGTCCTGTAGCTTCGTACAGCGACACGTATGACCTCAAGTAATTCTTCTCGACAAAGTTGGATTCGAAGGGTCAGGTACGCAAAGTTTTGCCATCGCGACTGACTTCGATTTCGGATACCCCGCAGTGCTTAAGCTGGAAAGGATTTTGATCGTGGGTACCGTTCAGGGCTGCATTGCCGATGATACCAATGAATAAACGTTTGGGTAACTGTCCTTGAAACAGATGATCTTCGATCTTAGATCGGAGTCCAGTGGCAATGGTGAAATTTGTACTTCCACGCGTCGTATAGGTACTTGGCTGTCGTTCTGCTCAAATTGTGACTGATATCATTTCCCACTTTAGGTAACATATCTACGCGACGCACGTATAACATGGCTTCTTGGATAATGGTTTTGTATTCGTTGGCATGAGTCATCAAATGGAAAGCAGTAATGCTACGATTCAGTCTCAAGCGAATATTCACCCGTTGAGCAAATACTTCTCTTGAAACTACATGTCCAAATGCAAACGATCGAACAGTTCTAAACTACGTCATTGCAGAATTTTCTATCGACGTTCGTTAAATCCACATTGTGAGTATCCACTGTCAAGGCTGTGTCGTTAAACTTATTATCACCTGCTGTGTCAGGTTTCCATACCACGCAAGCATCTAAATGAGTGTTTTGGCTTCTTTTCCGTACGTAAAGAGATTTTCGAGGTACGCTCGGTGAGGGTAAGTATCCATGCTACTGCTCACCAGTTGGTTATTCATATACAAATCCATATCGCTGAACAAGGAATGCATTTTGACGGGAGCTACTCGGGCATCGGCTCTGGGAACGGAGTTGTCCGTTTTAATCACTTTCACTTTCAAATACAAGTAACTACTGTCTAGATCGATGTAATCTTCGGGTTGCCCTTTGATTTTGAACTCGATGGGAGCTGAATCCGTCAAAGAGGAGAAGGGATGAAATTCGACCCATTGGGCTTCTTGCATGGTCATCATCGTGGGTGGCATGGACTTGGAACAGGCACAAGATTCTTGGTGCATCATTTTGTTCTCTCAGTCTCTATGTTTTACTTTTAATAATCAAAAATGTCTCAGTCTCGAGCGGTTCTGTTTTTCTTCGTCGTTCTACGTAGACGTAGACTTTTGGAAGGGTGCCTTCGTCGACGCATTCTGCCTTGTCCTTGCTGTGTCCTCAGGTAAGCAAGAATGCCAGACTCGGTACCGTTCAGGGCATTTATAGGACTTTCTCGTCGACCCAAAATATCTTTATCCGTTTGAAGCAAGAAATTTTTGCTTGCTCTCGAGAAAAGCTTCTTTAGGGTTTTGTTTGTCAATGAGGACATTTTGAAGAAAATCTTTGCCGTGAGTCAATGCGGCATCTTTTAAGGCGTGCAATCCTCGTGTGTCACCATCAGTTTCAAAACAGGGACCACAGAACGAAAGGCTGATTTAAACATATCTCCTAAACCACGTCCTCGTTGTCGAGCGACTCCTCGGTACATAGGATGCATCACTTTTCCGTTGTTCGAGAATTGTGTTTGAAAATGGGGTTTCACTGTGACTTTTCCTTTGGTAAATGGAATATTTTCTCCTAGTTCTCCTTTAAAAAGAATATTTTCTCCCAGTTCTCCTTTAAAAAGTAATACGACTTCATGACGGGCAAATAATGAGAATGTACAAATTCGCGATGAACGTGATAGGTATTTACACCTTTCTCGACAACGGCTGCGACATAATCCACTTTGAAAGGAATGACACAAAGTAACGGCACAGAGGTTTGCCCTACCACGTTGTACTCCACCACATCGGAGTTAACAAATATCAAGTTAAGTCCTTGGTTCATTTCTACAGGGAATCGAAAATATTTCGCAAAATCCAAGATAGTGGTTATGGATGAAATTTCATTTTTTTTCACCACCATCCTTGGGTCTCCACCTAAAATATCATACAATTCAGGACAAAAGGTAATGGCCATCATTTTATCCTCTGAAAATTTAATCATTAGGCGACGAGCCACTTTATGGTACTCAAACGTAACACTTTTTTTGGCTTTCTCCATGGCTTTACCAAACAAAGTTTTTAACCAAGTAGCAAGTGTAGTCACTAAATGTTGACCACTAAAATAATAACCAGCAGGAATGGTGAACACATAGGTGGTCCCTTTAGTTTGGGGTCCTCTGTTTTCTTATTGTCACTGCCATTGATGCCTCGTTCGTCTAAGGCTTTTTTCAATTGCTTGTCATACACTAAGACTTTGATAGTGTTTTGATTTGCGACGATGTTTTTTTATTTGTGTCGGGTGTATCATTTCCGCTAAAGCCACTTCCCAATAAGCATCTTGATTCAAATGAATGGTTTGAGGTAATTTAGCCGTGTAACAGCACAAAGTATTGTTAGGACACACCTCCATGGAACTGTCACTGGGTAACGTTAAGTAAAATTGGTTAATAGTGTTGTTCATAATTTCAACGTTCTTCTGTCCGAGGAGTCACTCAAGGTTAAAGGAGTGTCTAAAAGAGGATTGTGATTGGAAGGGTGACTGTCAGGAGAATGACTAACGTTGGACGCAAGACTCCCAATATTGTTACTGCTGTTCCCGTTGTAAGAGTATTTCAGGGAAGGATTGGGAAGAAGATAACCGATGCAACTGCTGAGTAAAATGGTCCACAATTGTTTGTCTACTTGTTGCAAACTCAAATTAGCAATAGCTGCACCGATGACACAACACACCACTAAGATTTGACAGAAAAAGGCGATTTGCGTTTTAGGGACACGTTCTCCACACCACACTAACAAGGGATGCTTTTGTAAATCTTGCAGATAAGAACTGGGTGAATGAGTAGTCACTGTGGTCGCTGAAGCTGTATTAAAGGGCATGATGGTCACTTCTTTTTATAGCCTTTGACTTGCGAAGCGTCAATCCAAGAATCAAAACTAGGAGGATATCCTTTCCAACTTACTTTAACTTCTTTGACACGACGTTTTCCTACTTTACAGGTACTTCGTTCGAGAATGCTTTCAATGTCGTACACGTCTTCTTTTTTGGTGACACGTTGTATATCAGGCAAGTAAAACGTTCCTTTTAATACTTCTCCGTTCATGCCTTCCAATTTATAGACGGTATGATGACGATCACGCACTCGTCCAGTAACACGAAACAATTCGGTGGTCCAGTTGGGAAAGTAACCTTTGTCGAAAGTGCGTTCGGTTTTGCCAGTGCGAACCCAATCTCCAGGGGTTAACACTCCTCCACCTTTCTTGGGGACAGCCATCGTCCGGGACGTACCAAACAGATGCCCAAAAACAGTCACTTCATTGTCAGGTTTCACATCTTGTTGGGTACGTCAAATGCTTCTATGGTAAGATTGATTGCAGGCTTGTTCTAAGTGCGGTAAGACGTCGATGTACTTGAGAGTGTGTTGATGCATACAATAGTTCCACATGCGTTCTTTCAAGGTAAGTTGAAAACGTTCCACGATACTGGCTATGGTTTCAGGATTTTCGGTAGTGAAAAAATGAATGTCACGTTTCTTTAATTCTCGTTGGAAAGCGTGGTTCAGAAATTCGGTGCCTTTGTCGGTTTGCCATCGAAGAGGGTGACGACCACTTTGTATCAACACCAGTTGCAAAGCTCGTACTAACTCTCCGCTCGATTTGGATGTCAATGGTACGACCTAGGCAAATTTAGAAAAGACGTCGATGACGCAAAACAAATATGTGTAGCTACGATTGTAGGTGGCTAAATGAGAGACATCGGCTAAATCGGCTTGCCATTGATGATCGATGCCTTCCATTTGAGTGCGACTTTTGTGAAAGTTTCGTCGGATGGGTTTGTGCAAAGTGTACGTAGCTTGTTCTTGGAACCATTGTTGTACTTCAGGTAAACGGAGCTTTTTCAGGCGAGTTTTTGCAGCACGATACAATTTCTGAATACCTCCGTAACCTGCAAGGTGGGATTGATCGTACTAAATGTTGCCTAATACCTTCTCCATGGTTTTGCTAATAAGTCACCCGCTCTTCGATGATACTGCTTTGGGTGGGACGAAACGGGGGTTGTTTGGAAACGGTTTTACGTGTCCGATGTGCCAAAGGAGTCGACGTCGAGGGTACTAGTGTTGGTGACAGTGGTGGAGGTGGTAATGGAATAGCTTTGGTCTTCTTTTCTTTTTTCACTTCTGATATCCTTTCTTTCCTTTTCACATCTGTCGAAGAAGGAGTGGCCATCATCTTTTTTACCCAAGTTTTGAGTTCTTCTCGTTGGGGAGTGGGGGAAAGGGTCAACAAGGAAGCTGCAATCTTACTCGGAATGGGAGTGTCGGTGGGTGTTTGAAAGATATTATGGGGTTCTTCTTCCTTGGTAATGGTGGGCTGACGTCTGTCTTGTCCGCTGTAGATAGTGAGAGCGACGGACTATTCATCAGAGTATTCAAATCTGTCAGAGTGGGGAGAGCTGTTTGTTCCACAGCTTTTCGATGAAAGAGTTGTTGTCGTTTCAAGAGTTGACCATACTTTTTTGATTTTTCGGTTTCGGACAAATCGTGGCGATGCATCAAGGATTGCAATTCGTGTTATAATTGGGACATCTAAGTCAAATCAGGATTGGGTGGCAAATGGGGGGGGGGTACGTTGTTGTTGCCAACGATGGTATTCCATCTACAGTTTGTAAGTGACTAAAGTCAGTTTTCGTCCTTCCATTGTCTTCCAAAGGTTACGTCTGAGATCGTGGTGCTCCATGGATCCCTCTTATCTTCTGGAAGGATCAACTTTGGGATATCCCTCGTACCAGCATTTGTACCAATCCTGGCAATATACCCATACCAGCTTCGCTAATCCTCTCAACACAGGAAGAAGAATGGGAAAAAATCCTCCGTGTTGCACCAACATCTTTATCTTTTGACGGACGGGTATTTGCTTTTGGACCATTTGACGAAGAACGTGTCGATGTTTGGCAAAGCATTGTTTATGGTGTGGAGACAAAGGTATTGTGCCTGTCAAGACATTCAAGCAACATTCGCACACGGTATCGATGACATCCTTGGAGGCCGTTTTAATGATTTGTTTTCGCATGGGTGGAGAGGCTTTGGACAGGACGGACAACACGTCTCCGTGTTTGGCTAATCCTTTCCTTTTCTTTCCTTTCGGGGGTGAATAAGAATGTTTTCTGCGAGGTTACATCTTTGCATGTTCGTTCCACAATACCACTGACGTCAATGACTTGGTACACACACCCTTTTATCTTTCTTTTTGTGCCATCACTTGATTTATAAGTGGCATCAGTTCTTTAGGAAAAAAACGTCCTCCGCGTTGCACCAACATCTTTTTCTTTTGACGGACGAGTATTTTCTTTTGAGCCTTTGACGAAGAACGTGTCGATGTTTGGCTAAACGAGGAGATAGTCCTTTCCTTTTCTTTCCTTTGTGGGGTGAATAAGAATGTTTTCTGCGAAGTGACATCTTTGCTTGTTCGTTCCACAATACCACTGACGTCAAAGACTTGGTACACACCCTCTCTTATCTACTTTTGGGAACTAGCGCTTCGTCAAAAAGGTAACGATGTGTTTCACAAAATTACCAAAGTAACCTCCTTTTTGGTGATTCTTCTTTTTCTTTAAATGACTGCGTCTTTTGAGGGGATGACGTTGATGTTTGGTTTTTAAGCGTTATGTAGGATGACGAGATTGTCTTTTTCCTTTTCTTTTTTGAAGAGCAGAACACCGAGGGTTGTGGTATTCACGTATTTGAGGAGGCATCATTGGCTGTTCAGCAGTGGCACAGAAAATATTGATTCACGTCGTGGTTCTCAAGTGTCAAAAAAGCGTTTGGTTTGATGTGGAATATCAATGATGCCTTGCAGTATTTGACGTGCTGTCACCGTAAACCATCGTAAGACTTCTTTGAGACTGGCTTCTAAGACGTGGGAACGTATTTGTGAATTTTGTTCGCGACTGTTACCGTACATGGTCCGAATCAATTTGATGGGAAGATGAGACTGAAGGGACGTCATGTTGACGACGTATGAGACAAGGTCAAAGTGACCGAGGTTTTTATAGATGTTTTAGTGGTTCATATTGTTATGTCGAATGAGAAGGAGTCAGCCAAGGTGTTCCTAACTGTTTGGATAAGACTCGCACTTGCAATTTGTCTCGAGGACTTTTAAACAAGACTACATAATGAGCAATGATACTAATGGTACGATGGACTTTACTTTGTTGAAATAAATTTTGTGTAATGTAAATGACACTGACATTACGATGATGCCACTTACGTGTAAACCACAGTTTAATTTCTTCTTCGTCTTCTTCTAACATGTCGTCGAAGATGACTAAATGAGTTTGACTAGGGTCAGACACGTTCCCATCGTCTTGGTTAGGAATACCTTCCACAAACACAGGAATCAACTTGACTTTCTTGGCAGAGGCTTATGCCGATTGCCACTCTTTGTAACACCACACGATGTGTTGAGGTGAACAATCGATCAAATGATGTTTATGTTCGATCAAACGTTTGACAAATTCGGTTTTGCCTGAACCGCTCGGTCCAGCAATTAACATGTTAAAAGGATGACGAAGATACAAGGCTTCCCAACTAGCATGATCTAAGTGTTCGTCAATGACTTTGAATGTCGAGAAGGAAGGAGTAGAAATAGTAGAATTAGCCATAGTAGTGTAGGGTATGATACTATTGACACAAAAACAGACAATACAAGAGGTTTTTATACTTTTTTCAAGACAAATTTATTTCAATGCATGTTTAAATTAGAACAACACGAAAGAGAAAAATACATAAAAGCCAAATGGATAAGTACAGGAATAAAATACACATGGAAACGATCAAAGTGGCATTTAAACAAGTCTCTTTACAACATTGTTTGGGTAACCAAGGTGTCATAGAGGTAGTATGTAATGTTCTTATAGTCTCTACATGGGGTACAGTCACACAGGTGTCGTCTCGGAAGGGTCTTTGTGGGGGAATGTGCATGACATTCCTGTCTTGAACAGGGTGATTGTCCTGGGTGACAGATTCTGTTTCTTCTTCTGACACTGTCACTAACACAGGTTTAAAAGTGACTTTTTCACTCGACGATGGATTTTATGAACACAAAGCTTGAGCATAATGGGATGCTTCTTTTGTCCAAGTCTCAAAACCCCAACTTTTCCAGTCACGTACATCTGTCCAGTGAGGGTGTAAATGACAAGTTACACACACATCTTCGTACACCACTTCCGTTCGTAAAAGTTGACAAATCATTTTTTCTGTAGAGGTCGAGACGTAACCAGATGAAAGCGTAAGGCTTTTAACAGAATGAGTATCTCGTGGACATTTAAAGTAGTCACCATACAGTCTTTTTTGTTGGTAGTGTTCGTAAAGTGTCTACAAGGAATCGAAAGGTAAACTAAATCAAAGAAAGCAAGTGACTAAAACACACACTACACGTCGACCCCAATTAATGGGACACAGTTCTTGCAATAAGTGTTCGTAATCCTTCACCGTGTGAATATTCTCATTGATATCTTTCCACGGAATCTGTTTTATCAGAAGTTATAAAGGTTGTGGCATGGTAGTTCTATTTTATACTTTTTTATTTCGAAGACCATAAGTGTATATTCTGCACAGAATTATTTAAAATCTTCTCCAAAAGCGAAAGTGATTAATATAACGTGTAATTTCGGACCACTGCCATTCAGGGTAACGGTAAAGAAAGAGCAAAAAATCTTCAGATGTAAACGAACTAAATTCAAATCTGTGGAAGGTATACTTGGTCCAGAGAAACCTGACACGTTGGTTAATTTTTGTCACTTTCCTCTTGTGAATTTCACGCCACAAAAGTTATACCGTTACCCATTGAGATTTGTCTTCAAATGTCCCTGCCAAGAGTCCTTGTAGATCTTCTCTTGCAATTCGTGTGGTAATACTTGAATATTATGTTTTGGAAAGGGTTTATATACTGGACTAGGTTTGTCCCCAAGCCAAACTGGTTTGTTAAACGACATGGTACAGTATTGTCACTTTCAACCACTAGGTCCCACTAAAGGTAGGTATTGACAATTCGGAGACCATCGAGCATGTTCCAGGTATGCGGAATCTTTATGTTCCCACTCGTAAATTGACACACCACAACTGCAACACTTGATTTTATCCCCTTCGCCCAAGTAGAAAAATCCGATCCTGGGTAATTCTTCAAGAGTTGGTCCAGGCAGATAGTTTGGCCATTTATCTTTTAAGGTTTTGAATCGACCTTTAAAGTGACAATATTCAAGCAATCTCGTAGGGAACGAATATTCGACTCTCCTCACTTCAGTTCGATGCAGGTACGGTGAAATTCTTAGGAGTCCACGATAATGTGTGGCACCGCTTTCGCATCCATCACGTTTAACACGTACAGCATCACTTTCCATGGTAGATATAGGGGTAGTAGTCATATCAAAGTTCGCACGATGTCCTGATGAATCGCTAAGGTCGCAGCGTCTGTCATCACTGCAATCGCAAGGTTTAACATCGCACTCCATTGGATAATCCCCAAATTTGAATGATGCCTGTTTAAATGCATTCATCTTCTTTCGCTTGGTAGTTGTAGTTACAAATGAACTATTGGTCTTGGACGATGTTCCCTTTTTAAATGCTGCCCAATCTCGACGTGACCGTACGGTAGAGTGAAGTGATTGGGAAGTCGTACTCTATTCTTGTACACGATTTGATAGACTTTTTCCAAAGGTCGGCTGACGATTTGGTGTGTGGGTAAACGAACAATCTGGTGCGGTTCGTGGGTGGTCACTTTAAAAGTTTCATCCTGTCCACACTGTAAGGCTTCTTGAAGCACGTTAAAGTTCACCACTCGACTGGTGCGATAATTGAGAGTCAATCCTTTCATTTTACATTCGGTATGCATTTCTCCTTGTGGGTCTCGGTATTCGTAGTCGTATTTGTAGGACCGCCACTTGCAAAACATAGAATCGTGTCGTCGGGATGTTCATCGGTCCAGGCTCCTAAACGGTCTCCTTTGATGGCAGGGTTACACTGGTTCAGTCGGTGAATGTAGATGCATCTGTCTGTGTCAAAATACAACACACGATCTCCTTTACATTACTAATGCTTAGTACAATTTTAAGCGAGCGTGGGCTGTCACGTAAGCCGCAATAACGACATTTCCAAATTTGTCGGCTTCTACAAAGTCTAGTTCTTCTTCGAACTTGACTAAGATCAAGTCCTCGCGAATGACGTCCACGTGTTTCATGTATTTGGTTTTGTCGTGAATCATCTGGAATTATCGGGAATGTTCTGACAAATACTCCGTCTTGGGTAAAAAAGGTCGTTGTGCCATTTTACCCCACAAGCAATTTAACATCACATTGGCAAACGATCGCCTTCCTTCGTTTTTCTCGATGTGGTCAAAAGTGATGCCTTCCTGCTCCCGACATTTTTCTTTGAATATCTTTAGGTCTTCGGGAGTGTGGCACTAGGAAGGATAGCCGCTACCTTTTGTGTTTGTTTTAAAACGGCATCCACGTAGTCTGCAAAAATATCTTTCTGTGTCTCGTCGCCCTTGTGGTATTGTTGTGTCTAGGAAAAGTCGTAAATTTCGTACACTTCTAACAGTTGGTATCCCGGGTCCAGAGCTTTAAACAATTCAACGCTAACCCACTTTCCTGTCAAGGCACGTTCTTCCTGGGTGTGCTGACAAGGTTGATCTTGGTTGCACGCTTCGGCACAAGTTCGACAAAAGGAAACATCAGTTTTCCTTGGCAAAACGGGATGGCACAAGTCTGTGGGAGGTAATAATTTGCACTTGATCAATGCTTCGTACTGGCGTATGTGGTCCAAGTCAATGTGTTCTGTCATCAATTCTGGCTGCCCTACGTGAAAGTAACAATATTTTCACACGTAAGGATACAGCGAACACACGTCCAAGTATTTGATTTCTTCTCCCTTCTCGTCCACCTGGTACAGCAAACATGTGGCATTCGTTCATCCTCCGTACAAACTATCCCGTGGGTTCAGGTCCACTAACTTGTAACTTTCTACGATGCGTTTAACCTCGGGATCGCTTTTCAAACGCTGATCGTACTCGTGTTACAACATTTCTACTACCTGGTATCCTTGCTCTTTTAACTTCAAACGTCGCTGATAAGTTGTCTGGTACACGTTTTCCATAGTCTGTTGTAAAAACTGATTTTTGGTGTCACGTTGAAGGTAGCACATGGGATATCCGTGAAATAAACATCCGTTAAACTCTTACACGATTTGATTGTTTTCTGAGTCCCAGCCATCCACCGAATACGTTCCGATGGGGTTTTCGCCTCCTCCGTTCCGGGCGTATTTGATCCATTTGTCTTCCTTGACACACAGGTAATGTGAAAATGTAGGGCTTTGACCGAGTATTGACGTTTGACAAAGTTCGTCGTTTGAGGACTGATGACAGCTAGAGTGTTTTCGGGCATGAAGCGTTTTCGGTACACTAAGGAACACGCTTTGGCGATGGTACAAACTTCTTTCAAAGGATCGATTCCTCCGTGCTCCATGAATAATTCTCGAAATTTTCCACAGCAACGTCGTAAAATGTCCACGTCAGATCGACAATACTTTAACATTTCCTCTTGAAAGTCAAAAGGTTCCGAGGCGTGAGTTTGGTACCTAGCATGGAAAGCTTCTCGTTGTTCGTTGAGCATGCTATCGGGGTCGTAGTCGTCAGCCTCAGGCAAATGGGGTAGAACGGCACGTTGACTGGCTTCGGTATTGAAAAAGTGTGGAAAAAAACCTTTGGCCATTTCCGTCATTCCAAACGTTTTAGGCATGCGACTCAGAGGCATGGCCAAGTAACTCATTAAATCTTTAATTTGTACTTGTCCTATTTGCATATAAATGATTTTGGCTGCGTTTAAAGTCACTTTAGGACATTCGGTACTTTGTTCCGTATAGTATCTGAGCAGAAAGTGCCCATCGTATCCCGAGAAATTGTGAGCCATTATCGTGGCATGGCCATGAAAATCTCCGTAACCTTTGATGTCTTCTGGAATCCACATTTCGTTCATGGGGTTTAATATCCATTGGTCAAAATCGGCCAACGTGTTTGGTCCTCGAAAGATTTTTTCTCGTCCTCCAGGAATCTTGCTGCAGTGAGGGAAATGACTAAAGATAGGCTCTTGGATGCACTTCTTCGGTGAGCTTCACACTAATTAGGAATGTGTATACCGGTCTCTTGCATGCATTCGAAATATAAAAATATAAAATTCCCTTTCTTCTGAGTATCTTCTTGTTGGGGCAATGCACTCGTACTTGTCCTTTGTCCAGACAGGGTTGAAAGGCCAAACATCCCTCACATTTCAATCCACAATACTTGTGTTGTTCTCGATTTTTATAACCATAGTCACATTATTCACAGTAGTAACCGTATCCCAGGAATCCAGTGATACTGTTAATGGTATCAAAATGCTCATCGTGATGATAGACGTTAATGTATTTTCCGTATTTGAAATCGTGGTTTCGAGACAAAAGAAGTCCACGCACTTCTTGAGGGTGAACATTCAAAGTGTAATGTGGAGTTAAGACGTCTTGCAATTATTGCATTTCTGTAATGCCGCAAGGAGTGTCTTTGGATATCCCCGCTTGCTGTAACACGAGTTCTGCTTCACTTCGTTGTTTGGCTCGGTCCGATCGTTGAATACTTTTCCAGGTTCTTTTCCATTCTACTGTGTCGTTCTTGTTGGCATACGTTTGTCCCACGACGATGGCACGGGCTAAACACATGTGGTCTTGAGAATTGTTAATTCGGACGAGGCTTAGTTTGGTGTTGCAAAGGTTGTCGATCAATAACACTTTTGTGCGTCCTGTCCCCTGCGGAAGAGATACGTGGGTCATGAACAGTGTTGCTTTTCCGTCGATGACTTTGAAAGGTGTCAATTGTGATGGGCTGCTAAACTCGATTCAAACAGGGGACTTCAAACCGTCGTGATGAATGGAAAGTCTCAAGCGATCGTCATCTTTGGCTTGACATTGCTGTTTCAGTGCAGTTAACACAGAATCCCACACCTCGGTAATGAACCCCTCTGTATTCTGCAAAGGTACATTGGACTTAAAATCTTTAAACTTTACGGCGTACATGTAAGCCGTACTTCTAAATTTTCGAGAGGAACACTTTTCCGTCTCTCGAATGTCAGGGTTTACTAAGGGTGGTGAACTTCGCTTGGACGTCGATTGCCTGGGTGTGGATTCGGACTACTCATGTCATCTTCAAAATCACTAGCATTTATTTGGGCCAAGACGTCAGCTACTGTGCGTGGCGATACATCACGTTTCTGTCTCTTATTGCCTTCTCCTTTCTTCACAACATGATGCGGTCTTTTCATCTTGTCTGCAAAAAGTCAAATGACTACATTTTAAAGACCATAAAACCTATATATTCATGTTCTATCCGTGCATATATATATATACGGGTATATATAAAGGGCCAGTGTCTAAACTTTCAGTATTCATTTCACTCTCACATTGACCAGAACGATGGAAGAACCTATTCTCATCAGAGCTCAGAGCTTTGCGTGGTGTCATACGAAAGTTTTCTTCAGACAAGCCGACGTACTACTCTCCCTCCGTTCGAGATAAAAGTCAAGATACTTGCTATTTCTGTAAGAAGAAAGGACATTGGGCTTCAGAATGTCCAGATCCTGACAAAAACAAAAAAGGTACCAGAAAAGACTAAAGTCAAGATACCTGTTATCATTGTAAAGAGAAATGACATTGGTCTCCAAACTGCCCTAAGAAACAACAGGAGCAGGAGGAGGAGGGGGAGAGGAATTCTGAACAATAGATAGAGGAAGAGGTACCCTTCCCCAAGGAAGAACCCCGACACGTTCACAAAAACAAGAAAAGAAGACGAAACGAAAGTGAGGAGGAAGAAGAAAAAGAAAAACCCGTGACAGTAAAGAAATTGAAGAAAACCGAAAGAGTGAACAGAAGAAGCCTATGAGCATTTAAAAGTGGTATTGTGTTATGTTATGTTGTGATATTGAATTGTAACATTTGTACCAGAATACATCAGATGAGAAAAACGTTAGTGTCTCTTGGTTTTCATTTTATAGAATAAGAACCGACACTCACACACTCCTACACTCACACGTACATAATGGGTTTTAAAACAAAAATATAAAAGGACTTGAGTTTTCATTGAATTAAGCAATTCAAATAGTATTTCTTTTCGAAAGATTTGAGTGGCTCTGAAAAGGACCGTTGATGTTTTTTTTCTTTTAAAACAAAATAAACTTAGAAACTTGATATAACCATCTTTAGCTGTCTTAAGCCTTTGCCACGGCCAAGGCCTACTTCTGAAATGGTGGTTCCTGTCAATGATTTGGCAGAAATCACTAAAGGTGGTATGCTAGACGTAGTCACAGAAACATTGGGTTGTTTAGCTCGAGAAGGTCTTTTTCTCTTCGGTCGTGATAAAGAAGTCTAATAAATTTGTTTCAGACTCCTTAACTCTGCAAAAATATATAAAAGTACCGTCGCGACCGTTTGATTTTCACTATTCTTTTTCTGTCCTTGGTCTTCTTTCTTCTCTGTTGCTGCTACTGTTTCTTCCTGGTGTTTCCTTCCTGCTTCTTCTTCTTCCCGTTGTTGAATAAGAAAAGCTTGTTCTTCTACTTTCTGTTGTTGTAAAAATCGCTCCAATTCTTCTTTTTGTCTCTGCTTAAAATCATCGACGTGTAAATAAGAAGAAGCAGAAGGTAACGAAGGTTCCGGAACAAATTCTTGTGAAGTTAGAAAATCCACAATATCCCAGTTAAAATAAACTTTTTATGGATGTAGATTTGTCATGGCTTTGGTAGTCACTGCTGTACCGTTACATGCTCTCTCCACTACTGGCTCACCACAATTCATCGTCTTCTTAGTGTCAGACATCATTGACAAATCTGTCGGATCGATTGACTGCGCACAGAAGCTAGTACCTCTATATAGGGAACGTGACGTCA
Organism: Unio pictorum; assembly: GCA_030141615.1. Lineage (NCBI taxonomy): Eukaryota > Metazoa > Mollusca > Bivalvia > Unionida > Unionidae > Unio > Unio pictorum. The sequence continues at coordinate 494,529 of JARLTB010000363.1, read as the reverse complement.
CAGATTGCTCTCTTCCGATTGGACGACTGTGACTGACTTTTGTAACGAGCGTTTAGATTGGTGAAAAGCTCAATCCGTTTCGATCCGCTCTTCCCCTATAAATAACCGCTGTACACGGCATTCGCGTCACCTGTTCGCATCACAAGATGTGGACCAACGTATAATCTGCTACCCTTGTTTCTACCATGCTATTTCGTACTGACTTACCCATGTATGTCAGATCATCGTGGACTATCACTCAAATGACTGATACAGCCCTTTGGAAGAGAAGCATATATGTGGAGAGGCAAGGTTGTTTAAATAGTGTTCTCCTCTATGGTCCAGCAGTGAGGAGAAGTTTAAGGAAGAGAAGAAGATCTGTAAGATGTCCTCTGTGTTAACAATATAATGTTAACATTACTCATAACGGCCCATTTCAGGGCCACTCATATACCTCGAAAAGATATTTGCTTTCTTTGCCTCCATTTCCCTTGTCGCTACAAATCGAACCTACTGCACCGTAAAATACACTCTTGTCAATACTGATGAAACCTATGCAACTATCTAATTTTAATTAAAGTATACTAAAAACGTTGTTGCTATTTATTTACGTATCTATTTTTTTATACAAAAGGTTGCTTCAAAACTGGAACACGTTTTTTAATATTCCAAATAATTGATTAAGTCAAGATACCTGTTCTTTTTGTGTTGCTCGTGCAAAAGAATTGTCAGGACTTGGCTTGATTTCTATATTATGTTGATCAATATATCAAGCTTGGATTTTTGCTACATAGTAACAAATGCTGGTGTTATGTCATTCATTATATAGACAAATAACTAATGCTGTACCATATAGAAATTCGCATTAAACAAATATTTTACGATGGGTAGCATCATTTTTTGAAATGATTTGGTCTTCACTACGTGTATATTTAGGGAAAAGATAGACATACTAAACGGTAAAATTATATAGGTACACTTAACCATCACTAATTTCGAAGGGTTTATGTGGTATACTAACCATCTCGAATCAATGATATACCCAGCATGTAATTAACATTAGTTTTGAATTATATAGTAGTGGCGACCAAAGAGTACAAGAATACAATATGACGTGATATCAAACCAAATACATATAATGAATTGGCAACATAATAACACTCAATCCTTCTGTTTTATGATCACTTACCTCTGTTCTGTAAATGAGATTCAGTCAACATGTACACGTAACCCCCTCTGCATCACAACAAAAACTTCAAATTTATCAACAACAGTGAAAAGAATGTTTGACACTCCCATATAGTTCAAGTAATAAATGAGTGTTCTTAACCAACGTAATCACAATGATTCACTCAGCATAAGAAGGAAGTGTAAGGCAAAGCCACGATAATTATCATTTCTTTCCTAGAAGATCTGTATGTCCTGGTAAACCATACACGTCAAAACTCCAAGATTCCGTTCATGTTTTCAATCTTAAACAGTCAGTTAACCAACCTACCCATAAACTTGGTCACATTTTAGACTGGTTTCTTTATAGACCTGATGATAATATTCTGCAATCCACCCTTGTATCCCACGAGCTTGCATCGGATCACCTCTGCATTTTATGCCATCTCGACGTATCAGTCCATAACCCTCCACCTCTATTTGTTACTAAGAGAAACCTTCGTATGATAAATAGAACCAAATTAATGCATGACATCCAAGAAAACCTAACAATTTTCTTACATCCAACAGCTGAACAAATTGATAACTGCTTGCGTTCATTGCTTGAAAAACATGCCCCAGTCACCAAATGCAGAGTATTAATAAAAAAAGTGTTCTCCATGGTATAGCAGTGTTAGGGACCAGCTTCGCACTGCTAAAGGACATCGCCAAAAAGAAGAGAGGCTTTGGCTTTCGACCAGACTTACTATTCATAAATACATTTACGAAGCCGCTAAGAAGAACGTCACAAGCATAGTCCATTTAGACAAATCATCCCACATCGAGATGACTAACAAACTAATGTCAAGGAACAAATTAACACCACATCCAACAACCTTCTCTCCACTAGACCTACCAGACCAATTTTCAAATTTCTTCGATGACAAAGTACAAACCATTAGAGATTCGCTTGACAGCATAATTTGAAACTGATTCGTCACCATACAGTTATAATGCAGAATTTCATCGACAAGTTTAGGAGCATTTGAACATGTTTCTATTGATTTAGTAGGGACAATCGTGATGAAAAGTGCACTAAAGTCTTGTGAACTTGATCTAATTCCGACGTCACTGCTGCTTGAGTGCTTAGACCCAATATTGCCTTCACTAACTGATGTCATTAATATATCTCTCTCATCAAGGAAATTCTCATCATTTTTCAAAACTGCAACAGTACAGCCACTGCTGAAGAAACCAACACTGGACCATAACGATTTAAAGAACTACCGCCCAGTTTCCAATCTACCATTCATATAAAAAATCTTAGAAAAAGTTGTTCTTACTCAACTTGTATCTCATTTGAATTCAAACAGTCTTTTTAGCAATGTACAGTCTGCATATCGCCCTTGCCACAGTACGGAAACTACTCCTCTGAAAGTATTTAGTGACATTCTCTCTGCTTTGGATAGTGGAAAGATTGCAGTCCTCACTCTCCTGGATTTATCGGCAGCAATTGACACAATATACCATGATATATTACTTCACCGCCTCCAGCATGTATTTGGCATTCAGAATATATCACTATAGTGGTTCAAGTCCTACTTAGTGAACAGGACACAAATTATATCTGCAAATAGAATACAGTGCAGCCCAGTTGACGTATGTTGTAGTGTTCCACAGGGATCTGTTCTTGGACCTGTATCCTTCATTCTGTATACTCAGCCGCTCTCAAGTGTCATAGATCATCACCCAGTGTCGCACCAATTGTATGCTGATGACACCCAAATGTACAAGTCTTGCCACTCAACTGAAGTTGATGCTACCAAACATAGAGTAGAGAAGTGCATTTCTGATGTGAAATCATGGATGACATGTAACAAGCTGCAGATGAATGATGATAAAACTGAGGCTATTCTGATCACAACACAAAGACTTTCTCATTCACATCCTTTACCTCAGACAATAAATATCAGCAATACCAACATTAAATTCTCACAGTTAGTACGGAACCTAGGCGTTACTCTAGACAGTACTCTCACATTGCACCAACATGCAAGGCTGCATATCTTGAATTGAGACGCATCAATTCCATTCGTAAATACACTTGTTTGTTCATTAGTACTTTCAAGACTGGACTATTGTAACTCAATTCTGTCTGGTTTGTCACAATATTTACTCCAGCAACTTCAAAAAGTTTAAAACACAGCTGCACGGATCATCTTTAGAGTACCTCGATCAGAGCACACCTCACCACTGTTCTGTACCCTACACTGGCTATCAATTCGATACAGAATCAAACATAAAATGTGATCTGTGTGCAATGTTTCAATGACAGACTCCAGTCCAACATACCTATCCAGCTTCACCCATATGTATACACCAGCTAGATCCTTACGCTCTTCTGATAATCGTATACTCATTGTTCGCAAGGTGAAAACACAGTCATATGGACAACGTTCGTTTGCACACCATGGCCGGGCGAAGTGGAACGAATTGCCCATTGAAATTAGATACAAAGACACAGTGGTTTCTTTTAAGAGTGCTCTTAAGACACCTGTTTCGACTGCAGGAACAAACTTGGTGACCTAATCATGTTTTGTATCTTATATGTTTTCAGCATGTTTTTATAATTTCCACTTTCGTTGTTTTTATCATTTGTTGTTATGTAGTGTAGTCATCATTATTGATGCTGTAAAGCGCTTAGAGCTTCGAAAGATTAGACGCTATACAAAATCCTCATTATTATTAGTATGATTATTATTATTATTATTATTATTATTATTATTATTATTATTATTATTATGTACAATAATGAAGTCACTTTCTCTTTCGACGTCTCATTAAATTGCAGATTTGATTCCACTGTAATAACTGTTCATCACACATATCGTCTGACCATGCTGCTGAATTCAATTCAACTTAACAATGTTTACAGCTGAGTGTTATATCATTGCACTCTTTTAAATATTGTATAATATTCATTGCTTCCTATAACGTTTCTAAACGAATTTGCAAACATTGATTTGCAGGTGTAAATTTGTTAATCGAATATAGGCACATTCTATAATACTACATATCTTCCTTATAATTGTAAGTAGACCATTTCCATTTCGGAACATGTTATCCTCCTTTAGGAGTGCCTACTAATGATCTGAAGTCTGAACTATGATGTCACAAATATAACAAAATCTCCACAAATATTTCCATCTATAGTAATAAACAGCAACATAAATAAGCAGTTATTATTTTTCGGCAGTATAGTATTTCAGCCAAACATTCTATATAAATAACAAATAAGAAGCATCCAGAAAAATAGAACAGGATTTCGGTTTCTTTTGTGAAAGATTGAACTTTCTAATCCTATAATATATATATATATATATATATATATATATATATATATATATATATATATATATATATATATATATATATATATATATATATATATATATATATATATATATATATATATATATATATGAAATAAAGTCTTCAAAACGTTTCTTCCTAAAAAAACTACGCCCTCAGTGTATGGCTTCTTCTGAATGAGGAATGGTACAATAGCTAATTAGGTTTGATAAGAACGATGATAAGAACAATACTAAAAATGATGATTTCATTTAAAAATCTGCTAAATTAAAACATCAACTACGAAATACTTGTTTCTTGGGCAGTGCTTTGGGAACTAACAAGGCAAGGTTTCCCTGTCATTACGATGTCAGTGAGGTGTAAGACTCATGGCTGGGTAATAAGGCAGATGAGAATCAGTACAACTAAAAGAATGACCTGATCATCTTCGTTGATGCCTTGAAACAAAGTGCAGGACGCGGTCGTCATAAACATCACTAAATAAAAGTATTGTCAGTGCTGACGAAACTCTATAATTCCAGGATGGGTAGGATGGGTAGAAGACGTCAACAGCATCATTAATCAGCAACCCTCTATCAGCGAGGAGACAATGATATACTGCCCCAAGTGAACATCAACATAAAACTTAAAACTTAGCGGATGTCCAATGCTGATTTCAATTATGTAAGCAACTGATATGAAAAGCATATGGAACAGATGTTATATCAGCAGACAGCCAGAGCTAGAACATGACACAGAACTTACTAAACTATTCTAGTCAATGTGGAAGTGAAATAAGCATCAGAGTACAAAGATGCATCCGTCGTCTACTTGGCCGATCGGGCAGTCAAGATACATTTCTGAGATAACCGTTGGGGTATCTTTTTGCTTTTCATTGCTGGCATCAAATTTACCAGAATCTTATGAATTGTTACGTGCATTACATCGATCAAAGGCTCTTTCCAGAGAGTCACCGTGCCGTCCGGAATGATGAGGGTTCCATGGCATATGTTGCAGAATACAGCCCAGGAGGAGAACTCCACCATGAGCTTGATATTCATAGGCCTGACAAGAGCCATATACATGGATATCATTGGATTACTTTCGAAACAATGGCAACGTTTAAATTTATTAAAGACATTCATCGTGAAGGTTCGGACGTTCCTTAATGGCATAGCCGGTTGAGTCGTGGACTAAGACGAGCCTTCTAAACCATTTCCAGTCACCAATGGATTGTGGCACCACTATATGCCAACCCTCGTCATTATGAAGTACTCTGTCATCCTTAATGATTCCTTTCTTGACCATGGTAACGGGATCGACATTAGATACAGAACTGATGGCAAGATCTTTAATATAATGAGACTACAGGGCAAGACAACGCTCCGTGAATAAACTCCAGGTGCTCTTCTAATATCTGATGACGCTGACAAAAATTATCAAAACTGTGTCTGGTACAGCCCAAATATGGAAAAGCTGTCTTTAACTTGTTTCAACTTCCATTTCGCAATCGATAAGTATAATAAAGAGATGATGCACCAACCTGCACAAAGAGCAGTGACAGTGGCCAACTTCAAAAATGTCAGCAGCACACTGACACCTGACATACACAAAGGATTCTCACAGTTGACAACATTTACAAAAGCAAACACACTCGGCGGACGAAATCTCAGCTGATTTAGACAGATAACATCACCAGGATGTTAGCATATCAATTGCCAAAACAAATTTGTAAACGTCATGATGACGATAAAAAGCGATCTCAGATTGGTAGGACGACACGTTCCAAATATTCCTTTGACACATCAAATAAACACTTCAACACTAATTAAGGGTCGTGTGATGATCTCTACATAGCAGCGGAGAAGTTTGAAAATATCAAAACTGCAACACGTCCACAATTGATCAAGATTATAATATGCGGCCTCAATGATTAAGTCTGCCGTATACAATTCAGATCTCAAATTGGATTGATAAGCTATTTAGATGCTCAACGAAACCAAAGCAGTTAGTAATGTTATCAATGTTTTCGAATTTATAATACGAACATAAATCAACAATATGTTACAGAAAGAAATACCCTTCTTTCTTGATTTAAAAGTTTATAAATACATGTATATACTACATACGTTTTATGGGAGTGTTCATCATTCAAAAATGATTGACATATCTCATTCCTGTGAGCAGAATAGGAGATCCTGATACTCTTTGTATATCCAGAGTATAAATAATCAGTAAATGTCTAAACATATTATTTACATCTGCATGAACACGCTTGGCTTGCTGTGTATTTAATGTTATCAAAAAATAATTTTGGGCCAAAACGTCAAAACAAATACCCCAAGATAAACATATACATATTCTTGAAACATTTAGCTCAGTTGTTTACAGCTTGAAGAAAAATGCCCAAATTTCAGTCTCGTAGGAAAATGGTTGTAAATATTTTCTTCAAAACATACCAAATAAACCGGAAAACCATTAATCCTCGTGAACCTAAATCAGGTTTTTTTAGTCAGAATGACCAACTAATGTATATGGTTTTTCATGCTTGCAGTAATAAGCAAAGTATATAAAGCTATGAACCATCCGAATCCCAACATATCACTTGCAAATATTTCAACCTAACTGCAAATCATTTCAGTTTAATATTGAACATCATACAAATTGCAACATCGCTGCAACGTTATATGTAATCTCTATATAGCAAGTCAACTCATCGCTGTAATTTGCTTTAGGAGGTCATTACTTTATAGGTATTGCTATTTTAATGCGAGTGGAATATATTATCGGGAAGATATACGTAACTTGTTTAACATCTGGGAATACTATATTAATGGGGGCCTTGCTGTTGGATGGTTGTAAGCATACATTTGTTGTTTTGTTTCTTGCTTGGGTGGGTGGGTCAAAAACTTGATATCTGTTCTTGGTAAATTTGGTGGCTGAAAACCGTATTTGCAACTGATGTAGACTTTAATAATATTTTGCAGTTCTGGACTACAAATGTTGACGTGTGATATTATGCAAACGGGTACACTGGTCTACCGATAAAAAGCAATTTGGACGTAACTTGAACATCGGTTTAGTCTAAAACATTTGGCGCAATTCATAGCAAAAGTAAAAGTATAGCAAAAGTGAAAGCGTTGGTCAGGAATGTGTCTGTTGGATATATGCGTATTATACGCCTGTAGTGCTTTAAGAACTTTGAAATATTTGATTAACACGGCATTCTGATCGTTACGAGTAAAATATACTGGAACACAGCTTTCATCCCACTAGCTATCATCAAGTTTGTCATCAGCGGAAAACGACATTATTATTAGCGCCTTTTGTAAATATATGTTAACATGTAAATATATGTTATATGTATATGTTATCAAATCCTGTCAGAGGAAAAACAGTCCAAGCACCTAGATCGTTATTATTCCGTATTTGGACACAAACATATCTAATCAATATTGAATGAATTTGATATAAATTACAGTTCATTAGGAAATACAGTATTAGGTAATACGAATCTATGCATAAATCATACAGTTTTCCGCTGTATAAACATGGGTGTATCGCATTAATTCTGATACCTAACTATTGTATGCCTTATAATTTGATACTGCGTAATAAACCCAATTATTTGTAACGCGCGCAAACACATAATTATAATCCAGATATATGTAGAGGTCTAGATAAGATCATTGTCATCTTGTCAAAAATGTGTTCCAGGAAATCTCTTAGCATGTGTCGACTCTCATCTATGTATTATTTAAGTCATATACATCGATACTATTCTTTCGAATTCTCTATTTCAGACAATGACTGTCATCAGAGGTATTTATTTATACTGGTCCTTACAACTGCATGTGGTAGTTACCTTGTGGCACGATAAAAAACGTTGTTATATATATATATATATATATATATATATATATATATATATATATATATATATATATATATATATATATATATATATATATATATATATATATATATATATATATATATATATATATGTATATATATATATATATATATGTGTGTGTGTGTGTGTGTGTGTGTGTGTGTGTGTGTGTGTGTGTGATTATTTAAAATATTTAAAGGCACTGTTCAATATTGGCCTAATGTTTATCATCTTAAGATACATATACACAAAAGTTTTAATACCATGTATGTTTAGTACTTTTTCGTCACAACACGACGTTGAAGACGTGCAATACAGCGCAACATAAATGCAATGCTTATTCCTTGCCGAAATATTCTGAGTAGGCTTAAATAATATACCCATCTAATGGAAATGCGATAGGAGAAAATGCTGCCTTTAGATGAGTGAGGTATATTTGTTTTCCTGGTGTCAAGACCTATTACCTAAAAACATTTCTTCTTATTGGGTAAACATCACTTGTAAACTTCTTTTAATTGGGCGTAGAAACTTGGATATCTAAATATTTGTTTATCTCCAAAACATTGATTACATCGCTAAGTTAGAAAACTTCAAGTTCCATACAGAGACTGGCACCATACACTCGAAAGAGTTTACGATTACATACACAACGCTGTGGTGTACATGATTTACAGGTTTGTAATATGAAATCGGAACCTCAGTGGTAGATATTTCAAAATGTCAGGTCCTAACTCTCTGAAAAGCACATTTTATTTTCAAAAGATTTGCGTTTCATATCGATAGAATAAACTATATATACGTTTGATTAGAATCTACAAGATTTGGAAAATGAAAATCGTTCCATTTCATCTATTTGTAAACTAAACAGGGAATAGGCAGTCTCTTGAATTCAATGCCAAGATCAAATACAGTTTGGCATCTTGATTATATACCAGGGGATTTACAACACCGCATTTCTGCTATCAAAATAAAAAGTGTGCTTGGCGTATCTGTGAAGACTCAAAATCCCAGTAAATAAGACATCAGGGCGTTGCAAAATGTATCCAAAAGTAAATCCTCGGTAACAATAAGGGCAGATAAGGGAAATGCAACCTTCGGCATGAAATGATAATAGTACATTTTGGAATCGAAAAGACAATTAAAATTATCTGAAATAATACCGGTGCCATGCAAAGCCAATTTTATCATGATTCAACATTTTAAGCCAAATGCGTTCCCTGAAAGTAGGTGAATGACTCAATACAATTCGAGTAATTCATTTCGACTAATGTTTTGTAACATTTATCTTAGAATTAAAACACCTGCTGAATATCATGAATGCAATGAACATCCCTCCAGTTAGCCAGTTTTGTATAGACAAATATAAGAAGACCGAACACTTTTGGCCGAGAAATGGGTTTCCTACGTGAAATATACAAATAATTGTTTCGCAAAACCTTACAAAACTTTAACCGCCTACAAATTGCATTACGGTTACAGCAGATAGTAATGACCTTCAATGCTGACATTGAACATGACTACGATTTGCCTACTTGCAAACCCTGAAAATAGATAATCCTGCTCCAACGTTCCAGAGCAAGGTTAAGTCCACAATACTCCTGTCGTAATTGTGAACAAGACTTAATAACGCATGGTAATTGATTTTCGCGTGTTACAAAATAAAGTAGGTACAAAACTTAAGACCGAGGCTTTAAGAAGAAAAATATGTTTTCCATTCTTTCATTCATTGTTTATTTTAACATCCATTCAGCACCTTATACCAAAGAACATCTAATCAAATGTGCACGGAATACTTCCGGAAACGTTTGGATCATTCACTTTGGTTTCCGAAAACTAAGACAATACGGACATAAGGAACCTTTCAGTCTAACTAACGAATATCTGCACACATAGTTGTTTTAAGTGCGAAGTTTTGGGTTGTAAACTGTGGTTTTGTAATTTATCTTGGTCGTTGTATAACGTTTAAAGAAAGATAACACTTTTAAAAATTAAATTTTTAATGTTTCATATGATACGCACGCTGTAATAACAAGTGAGCGATAGTGAAGCTGTGAAAAGTAATATGTCGGAGACCACACACCACTATCACCCCCCCCCCCCCGAAAAAAAGAAAGAAATATTTGCTACATGAGTCTAGAGTTTAAATTGTTAGCGAATTTTACGCATCATTTTTTATATCTGTATTGGCGGGTATAGTTGTGTTACATATGCCTGCAAAGACAAATTTGTTTTACCAAAACTATATAAGCATTTTGGTGTTAGATATATCAGACATTGGCTTTGAAAACAGCTTTTGCTGTTGTTCTTGTTATAGGGTTTAATGTCATTTTTAAGCACCTGATAGGCCAGTATTATTGTTGGAGGAAGGATCCGGGAAAACCTCCAGAAAGAACCACCTACCCACGTGAAGTTAATGGCAAGCTTTCTACATTAGCCGAATCTTAGGCTCGAACCCACGCAGGCAGAGGTGAGATGGCAGTGATCCGTAACGGAAAGCGATTTAGACCACTCGGCCACTCAGGGCCCCTACAGCTTTTGCTGGTCAAAGGTTGTCACATAAGATAGTCAATCTCGATTTTTCGTTTAGAAGAAGACACTCATTTTTTAAAAAGTACATGTTTGTTATTTCCTTTCTCAAACGTACCTTTGTTATGTGTATAAATATTTATCAATATATATATATATATATATACATTGATACAGATTTAGTCACAAGTTTTGATTTATTTCTCTATCGTTTTGTATGTTGACATCTGGTACTTACATCGTAATTGCTTGATGATCGATCCATATATATATATATATATATATATATATATATATATATATATATATATATATATATATATATATATATATATATATATATATATATATATATATATATAACCGTGAATTAGGTATTTTGCACACGGTTCAAGTTCTGCATGTATGCCCTGTAAGATGAATTGCAACCCAGATCGAATTATTGACAATTTCTTACGGGCGTCGTACAAGAAAAATGCACACGGATGGTTTAAATCGGAATGTTTAGCTTTGCAATAATACCAATTGTTACAAATTAAAATGATGTTGCATTCAAAATATGACGTGATGATTTCGGAAATGGGACAAGCTCTCTTGAGACTGTACATACTGTGCAGATTTGATTGCACTAGTTATTGATCGAGATTATTATTATACCTTTGTAAAATACAGCATGTTGTGTATCGACTAAACGTTGTCTAATATCGAATCTAGGACAGGAAGATTACGTGTATAACGCCATGACATGTAACACTTTAGTTTATTATGGGTAGCGGAGCACATTTGAGAACGCCACATTCACCAGCCTGTAAGTTTCTTTGTCAATATTCACTTTGTAGCCAAGAACACAATTTACTAAACATGTTAGTTTTCAGTCTGTTATGTTACTTAGTTTAAAATAACAAAGTCGTAACAAAATATCATACTATCGTACATAAAGATGTTTCAATTTAGTTGATACTGGAAGCTTCTTTGGTAAAGGCTGATCCTCTTCAGATATTGCTGCGTCTCGACATCGATCCTGTACTATCTTCAATCACTGACAAATATCTCGCACCCAGATAGGTTAAATATTCATACAAATATAATTTTTCTTGTATATTTATAACACATTGTTATGAATCTGGTCTCTCTCTCTCTCTCTCTCTCTCTCTCTCTCTCTCTCTCTCTCTCTCTCATATATAACGAGGATGATTTTATTGCATTGGTCATGTATATATGATAAGTACTATTTTACGGTATGCAGATCTAAAAACACCAATTTACACATGAGATTGTACATACACACTGTGCACATTTGATTGCACTGGTTATTGATCGAGATTATTATACCCTTGTAAAATACAGCAGGTTGTGTATAGACTATGCGTTATCTAATATCGACTCTAGGACATGGAGAGTACGTGTAGTACGTCATGACATGTAACACTCTATACTGGGTAGCTGAGCACATTTGAGAATGCCACATTTGTCTTTTCACCAGCTTGTTTAAAGAAATGTACACTTTATTTATATGTTCTTCTGTTGTCATAGATTTTGATAAAGCATCTTTATTATGACAATAACTCTTGGAACTGTTCAATAAATGTCTAAATAGATGATCCAAAGTGCCATATTCATCTTACAATTGGGCTAGTAAATATAATCAACGTTTTCCCAATGGGATAATAAATATAATCAATTTTTTCCGAATAGGCTTATTTATATAATAAACTTTACCCTACTCTACTAATAAATAAACTCATCTTTACACGAATGGGCTTATAAATATTATCGACATTTTCCAAATGGGTTAATAAGTTTAATCAAATTTTTTAAAATATGTAACAGAACACTTCCATAATATTAGCCATTACTAAAGATAACTAGAAGTCATGCGGAATATGAATGATAAACGTTGACATTTTCATTATAAACGAGATGTAAGCCAACTGATAGAATATCGAAATTGAATTCGTTTGTCCTATTCATTCTAATATTCTAAACCAAATTAAAGCACACTAACGAGTATGTACTCTCTACAAAGGTACATATATATATATATATATATATATATATATATATATATATATATATATATGAAGAACATTTAGTGCAATAAATAATAAATATCTGAACTCCGTGACTACATCAACATAGAAATGAATATGATAGCTCTTTCACAACGTTTGACGGGAACTAGTAGTAGTACTATTTGCCTATATTGCGGGATTGACATACGTCCGAAATTAAGGGTAGGAGTTTTGGGCCTTCCAGATAAATGTCATTTTGTTAGCAAGAAAGTACCTTGCTTATTGCTATCTATGACTGGATATTATTTGTTAAGCTTATCATTTGCAGGTAAATATATTATTTCTATTGGATTTGAGTTCAGTATATTAGATTTCCTCTAGGTAATTATGGTGTACCTGATATTTGCCATGTTTTTATTACAAATTTAGTTCAACAGCTGATCTCATTAACTAATTGGAATACGTATTTTAAAAATACCGTTTTAAAGCGCATCATAGTCCTCTTATTGTGTCTTAGGTTTCTATACTAACGTTGTTTTTATTAGAGCAATCAGTCTTTTAGTTTTGATCAGTTTTAATTTCAGAAAATTTACTTATTTACATTATTCATTGGAATTACAAAGTGTTCTTTGGTATTATTCCTAAAATTCTATTTTGGAATTAATATGAATTCGTGTAGAGAAAATTTTGAATATATTGCTATACATCAATACCATTAGTATATCAATATTATTCTAGGCGATTGTCACATCAGCACATTCAATAATGGAATTCACTATCCACTTTACTACTTGGTAATATTCTATACGTTTGGATTTATGATCTACGTTTGAGTACCGTTTGGGATTTAATTCACAATACTGTAATTTCCAATTGAATATTTCACGTTGAAGTGTAGAGCACGATTATTTGTTGAAATTTACTAAGCATGTTAGTTTTCAGTCTGTTCTGTTACTTAGTTTGAGATAACAAAGTCGTAACAAATATCATACTATCGTACATAAAGATGTAGGTAAAAGGTCTAGCACCCAAATAGGCTAAATATACACACACATATAATTGTTGTTTGTATATTTGTTACACAGTGCTATGCATCTGCTCTCTCTCTCTCTCTCTCTCTCTCTCTCTCTCTCTCTCTCTCTCTCTCTCTCTCTCTCTCTCTCATATAACAAGGAAGATTTGATTGCATTGGCCATTTATATCTGGCAAGTAATATGTTACGAAATGCAGAATTTAGTACACCAATTTACACATGTTCGGGCTGAAACGCTCCGCCGTAAGAGTACGGTTAAGTAAAGAAACGCAACGAAACAAAATGGGTACAATACGTTCAATACAATGTCCAAGTTGTGATATAAATACATATATCATAATCCAAACCACAGCAAAAACTCAGTTTTGATATAAACTGCACAGTTTTGAACAGGGAAAGACCATATCACCTTAAAAATTGACCTGGGACAAATCCCATAGCAAACTAAAACTTGCTTGTATTAGTCGCTTCATGAGATAGCAGATATCTGTGGTTATCACAAATTATATCAACCATCCCTCTCATAACTTTATAAACAACCACACCCTTTTCACAACTATTTTATATATAAACCTTTACATAATTATACCGATACATGCGTAAGCCCCTCGTGCTTAATATACAAATTCGTTTGTGCGCTCTCTGATTTTGTGTACATGTAAGCCTTATTTAGGAACCAGTCATACGCATGATTTCGTGCCCTCCTTATGCATTGCTGGTTTAACGAGCTTGTTGAGACGATTGCAAGGAAAGAAAGTCTTAAAGAGGCACAAGCTTTAAATTATCACAGCCCCTACACAAACGTTTGTATTGGGTCGTTCATGCCTAGTCTAAATATTTGAAACTTCTAACGTTCTTAGTAAATTTAAAAGTAAGCGTTCATAAATAAAAGAAACGGCTATAAATCATTGCAATGAACTGATTACATATATCATAATCCAAACCACAGCAAAAACTCAGTTTCAATTTAAAATGAACTGTAACAAAAAGCAGCAGAGGGGGCGAATCAGACAACATTTTTGAACAAGCTTTCAATGGATTAAGGCTTAAAACAATGAAATCAGGCAAAAAATCAATGAAATCAGGCCAAAAAAAATCAATGAAATCAGGCAAAAAATCAATGAAATCCTGAAATGAGTAAAAACTTTTCAACCGAATATTTTATCCAATCCGGTCCTAGGTCGAAAATCCTTTCAGGATGAAAATCCTTTTAGGACTTTACAAACAGACTAATTTGTAAAACTTCACCTTGTAGATCAATTAGATTATTGGACTGGTCAGTGAGTTTGAAATTAATTCTGGTTAATGAATTATTATGACATCGCATATAGACTGGATTCACCGGGGACTCAATAATTAGAAATCCTGGAGGGGCTGTTGGTGCAAATGAATACAAAATATATCCCTGCTGAGCTTGATTTGATCGTTCTAAATTTATTTGATAGCTTCCTTCGATAACATCACATACTAAATTGATTGCTATCACCGATGAAATAGTCACATTGAACGGAGCAATATGCCTGCCGCCACCATCTGGGTCGTTATTATGTTTGAGGATTTTTATTTCCGGTGATGTTGCTTTTTTCCATTCGTCATGGATTTTTTTGAAACCTTCATCGATGGCATCATTGAGAGATTTTTGTAGTTCTAAGATATTATACCCTGGTAGTTTGAACGCATGAATATCTTCTACGCGTATATTATACTTCGTTGCAAATTCTGTTCTCGTTATAGGATTACTGTCACCTAATACCACTTGAATGATTTGCAAATGAAATGTTTCCATGTCATTGATGATTTTGTTACATGCTTCTACGACGCTGATAAATTCATCTCGGGTGAGAGAACCGGATTTAAGAGATATTAACAACAATGAAAAATCATTATTCATCGCTGTGAAGTTTTCAGTGATTTTCTCTTCTTGAGTTGTGTAATATATTGGGTTGTTGAATTTTTTCACTGCAGTGAAAACTATCAATTCGTTGCATCTTTTATAACTCCTTATTGGATTATCAGATTTTATCCTGTCTGTGATATAATCGGATTTTTGTGGTTCTGGTAAATCAACGGTTTTTCCCGGGGGGGGGGGGGGGGGGGGCAATTCAGGCCATCCTAGTACGGTTCTTATAGAACTCTGATAGATATCTACTACGTATTCTTCTGAGTTTATTTCAATGGCAGATGATAGTGTCGGCTCATGAACTGTTATAGCTATTTTTGATTCTGCTCCAGTAATGGATTTTATTCTACGCGCGAATTCATTATTGATTTGTTCAATTTGGTATGATCCGGTTGGTATGGAAACAACGTTCCAGTCTGGGGTACCGTCGTCTTTATTCTTATTTGCAAACACCAGTGAATTATTGGGTTGTTGACCACCAAATGATTTTGATCTGATATTAGGCCAACTGTGATACACTTGTAATTTTGCTAGCGCTATCTCCTTCACTGGGACCGGAGAGGGGAAATTCACACTGAATTCTGGATTCGTTGATGTTATTGATATCATGATTGTTTGTACTGGGTTTGTGTTCTCCACTATTTGTTGAAGTAATTCCATCTGTGTTGTCATTGTTATTATACTCATGATGTATTTCTAATTTTGATATCGTGGAATCGTAAATACCTACCATCGCTGAAAACTCACTCTCTGATATAATTGTATCATCGAGAGATGACGATATCAATGAGGATAATTGCGAGTATGCAGTGGATACAACATGAAATTGAATTATGTAGTCTTGTAGTTTTCGTTGGCTGCATGATGATATTTTTTTTGTTATTATTGAAATTATTCCCGCAATTGTTGTTGCCGCAGAAATGCAAATTGGAACAGCTATCGGGGCCATCATTGTTACTGAAGACAGTATAATACCGGCTCCGGTGATTACACCACTCACAGCGTACACAGTAACATCAATTGCGGTAATTCTTCTGCGATATTTTTTAATTTTCATTGCATACTCCTCAGACAGGGTTTTGAGTCTAGTTTGAAATTCTCAGACCTGATCATAGCGATATTGCGATGATGAAATCATTTTTATTTTAAAAACGCTAGCGTTTTCAATTGTGAAATCCGAAGGATTTTCCTTTCAATTAAGTTATTTACTTAAATCCGCTACGAATTCCACATACCACGTTGTTGAAACCCTAACCAAATTTTTATCAGTAGATGTTAACGTGAACTTTTCAGTTGTATCCTTGTCGATGATCGTTGAAATCGTACTATTGACCCCGGATGAACTCGACGATGAAATATTAAATTGAGTCGTTGTCACTAGTGTCAATCGATAAATACCTTTAACGGTTGCAGTGATATCTAATTTGTTGTTTGTAGGTGTCCACGCAAATGATCCGTGTTGTATTGTGTATACTACGTTGTTGGTTTTCTCATGAGGAATTTTTGTTTTTTCAATGATTGTTATCATCCTCGAAAAATCATTTTTGATGGCTTCGATGAAGTTTTTCGTCTCATCGATGGATTTTTTAATATCAGGGAGTTTTATTTCAATTTTATCTAACGGGGTTCCAATAAATTTATCAATGATATTTCTACGAAATGATGTTAATTGTTTTCCGTGTTCTTCATTTTTAGATTGAAGTGCTGTTAGTTCCAACACAGAATCGTTGAGAGTTTTAAATCTGTCTGTAATCGTCGAAAAAAGTACACCCGGTTTGAGTTTACCCTGATCGGAAAATAACGCGATAGTATTCTCGATTGCGTGTCGTTGTTTAACTAAAATATCATCCAGAGAGACATCACTAGTTTTCAATTTACCCTGTTTGTCTTGAAATACAACTATCTCATTAGGATCAACACTTGCTAAATTCAACGTCTCAGCGATTTCATCTTCGATTATTTTGTTTATATCACCGGTTGCAGTGTCATCGGGTTTGGGTTTCAAAGATCTTCCCCAAATATCAATCATGATATTTTATACACCTCTCTCTAAAATCGTTTCGATTACCAGCGATTACTAGTGTATTCATTTACGACAATGTGTGGTGGTTTTCTAGATGCTGAAATAGCGTTAAGGACATTTAATACTTCACTGCCGCATATTGGTGGGTCATTGATTTGTTGTGTTGGTAGCGTATAATACCAAGTCTTCATTGGAAAATTTTTTATGTAACGCATAAACTCTTTTGGCGGTGCTAATCCATATGAATCAAAATAGACGATTGCCCGTGGATCAATAGCGTATGCAACCCAGTGAGTTCCAGGTCCGGTGCTGTTATCGAGATTAATAATACCTGTTTCAGTGTTGTTTGGTTGATGTGGTAATTGATCTTTCATAAAGACACCTCTGAAGTTTTTAATCGCTAGTTTTTTTAGCAGCATCCATTAAATCAAAATTGGACATTGGAACCATCGGTTCCTCTTCAACTAGTAAACCGTTCCTGGTAGTCTCAGCCCTGATCCGTGAACGGATCTTCCGCTGTACCATGAATACGGGGTTCCTGGTAGTCTTAGACCCCTTCCCTTTTTTTTGTATCCGGATCCACCAGTTCTCTTTTTTAGTACCCCCCTAAGAATTCCTAACTCTGCCGCTTTAGTTATCAATGGGGTAATGGCTCTTAACGCTACCTCTGAACTCCCTTGAATGGATCCACCGGTTGCTTTATTAAACAACTTCCCTGCCGCGGCACCAACGGTTCCTAACGCTGCCGCTTTAGCCAACGCTGGGGCTGCTGCGGCTATCATCGCTGGAATAGCAGCTAACAACGGGAAGATACCGCCTGTTTTAATCATATTTTTGATAGCAGCCGCAGAAAGAGTAATCTGAACACCTTTTTTTGCTACAAGTGCATCATTGAAATGTTTTACTTGACGAGTTGTCAGCGATAATTTATTTGCACCGCCAGTCATTTGATTAGGTTTCAGCGTGATAGTAGTTCCACATTTTTTAGCTGATTCCGATTGCAATTTCTTGATTTGACCGGGGGTTAACGCAACACTAATATTACTATATGACATATTATACATAATAGATTGATTCTAAATTGTTTATAGATTTTCCACTGGTGCATCTACCACTCTCATTCTTCCTCCAACACCTTCAAGTAGCATTGATTTATCACTGAGAATGACAGCAACCGCTCTATAATTAGCAATATCACCAGGACGGGTAACATTAGCTCTAAAGTGTATATCAACGACAGACTGTCTTGTTAAATCAAGATGTTCCAGTGAAAAGTAATAAATCGGATAGAGGCTTTTAAAATCCAATTGTGATATTTGTAGACCGGTATCCACATTTTGATCACGTGCCATAAATGACAACAACCTATGATACACGCGTGCAATATGATTTTCGGTGTAATTAAGTTGTACATCTTCAGATGGTTCCTGCTGGCCGTTTATTCTCAGTGAGACGTCTTTCACACCTAATTGATCAAATATCATATGGCTGGAGAGTTGATTGCCAACTCGTGTGTTATCCTGTAACGCAATAAATATATGACGTGGTGCAGCCATGCCTTGTTTTGATGCTAGATTCCACGTGAATAACCCGTTCAGATTTGATTGCTTCACATCTGTACTCACTGATAACCAACTCAACAACGACTTCCCCCCCCCCCCGGTCCATAAATGATAGTAATCGTTCTTCTGCGGTAATTGCTGGAGTCAACACTGGCATCCACAATGATATTTTTGTTAAATTGACTTTACCAGCATCAGCATTGGGATTTGCATTGTCTGCTGGAATCCTCCAAATTGCGTCATTATCATCACTCTTTCGTACAAGCGATACTGTATGCTTCGCTCCATAAATAACTTTTCTGACGTTTCTACAGAATCCAAATATGTGATGCAGTGGAATCGCGCATGAAAATGATTTACGCCGCCCTTCCAACATTGAAATACGTGTTGCAGCTCCTAGATTGAAATTAACATCGTTGTTTATAATCATATCCTCGACATCAGCATCACTATTATCACTTTTTTTTGGTCGTCTTACAACAAATGGATTTCTTCCAGCGGTATTTTTAACATCTTTTTCAAACATCATAGAAGGTCCCGCTGATCTTGTATAATCATCAGAATATCTTGCTAGCCCGATTATTGTTGTAGCCACATCAACATCGCGATCTATCGACTCAATTTCTTTTCCATCAATGAGATATCTAGCACTCTCAAATAACGCCATAATACCATTATTAACAAAACCGACTTGAGTACCAGCTGGATACGGTGCTGGTACAGCAGTAGTATCAGCAGCTGTTACAAGTTCTCCTTCTACTTCGATAAATGCTTCACAAGGCAAAAAGTATTTACTGGTATCATGGACTTGAAGATCAATTCTTGATCGACTATTTGAGTCTATGGCATGATAGGCGTAATACTAGTATTGATAATCGCGTACAGAATCATCCTTGCCAACTGGGGCGTCTATATCAAACGCTGGATCACGTGACTGTTTGAACATTTTATTCTATTTATCAGAGTCTAAATCGCGATTTTCCATTTCATCGTCGTAGTTTTTTATAGCCACTTCCTGCTATCATATTTGCAATATTGCTTTGGTCACTTGGAGTCACCATCGACACTAATTTTTCATCTACTGCGTTATTTATAATTTTACTAACACTTGCAGGCATTTCCGCTGTAGACGGTAACGGTTTCTTTTTTCGTCTCACTAATGATGTTAATTTATTCTTCGCAGCTGAAAACGCTTTTCCGGCAAAATCTCCAACAGCACCAATACCCTTATCACGAATAACATCAATGGCTTTCATTGATAATTGTTTAGCTAACGGCATCACTTTTGGGGCCATTCTCGCAAAAAACCATGCAATGGTATCACCTAAACCATCTCCGTAGTATGCTCTATAAACTGGAAACCGTGAATTAACTACATAGACGGGGGTTGGTTTATCATGATTGTAGTGTATGATCATTATTATAAAAACACTAGTGTTTTCAATTGTTATTTATTTAATCAATTCAGTCACTATGATACCCATTTTCCACTAACTCGCCAATGAAATCTCGATATGTTTTGATATCCATGATACCGCCTTGAAATAACCGTCTACAGATAGTATCAGCAGTCCTTTTTGAAATCGCAGATCGACAAACCCCCTCTGCAACGAATCGTACTGATGCTCTACAAATATTGAAATACTTGCCGGCTTCATATATCGATTTAAATATTTTCTCTTCGTTAGTTGTTGTATTCAAAGATTTTACTGGTCTCGTTTTTTTTGAATAACTGCCAGTCCTTCCTCGTTTGGAATTCTCACTCTGTGTGATAGCTTGCAGATTTGATAAAGAATTGTTCCTTGGATTAGAATCCTTGTGATCAATAACAAAACCATCTTTGATCAATCCATTAAAACATTCAAATACGAAACGATGATTGTAATATTTCTTCTTTCCAACAGTAAACATCAAATACCCCATACCATTATCCCTCCCAACTGGGTTCTTCAGTCTACAGTGTCTTACAACACCATCACTGGATGCTTCATAATTTGTACTCACTGGGTGTGGTCTGAATTCTTGGTTCATTCGTATACTATACTATTTGTCTAATTCAGTGACTGATCCATTTGCAGTGATTCATTATACATAAATCTTTCATTTAGATACTTGTTTTTAGTATAGCATGAAGGAGTTAAGGAGATTGCCTTCGAAAAATGCTAAATTCAATACTGATAAGGAGTTTAAGAGATTATTGAAAATTAATCCTAAATTTAATCTCGATAGACCCAAAAAACGTAACAAACGTCCAAGAGACGGAAACATGAAGGAGTTTAAGAGATTATTGAAAATTAATCCTAAATTTAATCTCGATAGACCCAAAAAACGTAACAAACGTCCAAGAGACGGAAACATGAAGGAGTTTAAGAGATTATTGAAAATTAATCCTAAATTTAATCTCGATAGACCCAAAAAACGTTTAATAGACAGAAACATGAGAGAGTTTAAGAGATTATTGAAAATTAATCCTAAATTTAATCTCGATAAACCCAAAAAACGTAACAAGAGATTACCCTGGAAAGATGCTCAATTCAATCTTGATATAGTTTCTAATACACCCAAGATTAAAATTTCTGATAGAACCATAATTAGTAAAATCAGAGACTGTTTTAATGAATTCAAGCGTGATGGAGCATCTTATTGTTGGTCAACATTTCGAATACGAGGCGGTGTTGACGCTACCATGAATGATGAAAAAGCAGCAGTGATAATTTCACGTCTTGGGGAAGAAATAAATATTTTTCG
Organism: Unio pictorum; assembly: GCA_030141615.1. Classification (NCBI taxonomy): domain Eukaryota; kingdom Metazoa; phylum Mollusca; class Bivalvia; order Unionida; family Unionidae; genus Unio; species Unio pictorum. Next base: position 472,354 of record JARLTB010000363.1, on the reverse strand, counting down.
AATAAAATTCATTAACCGTGAGGATGAAAAATGGATTATTAGGGATAAATTTGAACCCATTCTCAGGGACAACAAAACTGTCACTGTGAATCAGGATTCCAAACCAGGAATTTTGACTGGAATTGATAAACCATACTACGTTAGATCTTATCCTGTCACAGCAGTTGTTTACGGGATATATCAGCTCAATGAAAAACCTGATATTGCAAAACTAGCACCCATGAAATATTCGACAGGGCTCAATTGTGTAGCAGAACGAATAATGGAACACTTCAGAAATGCGTCCCGGGGAAATAAACTAACTGATCTAAGACGAAAAAAAAATAACCGAATGGGAATTAACGGTAAAAGAGAATGGGGCAACAATTCAGGATTTAACCAAATTAGAAAAATCATTAAGATTTCCAATATCAGTAAGGACAATCACCAGAGAAGTATTATGCGAATCGAAATATAAATCACAGGGAGCTCCAATTGAAATTATTGATCATAACGAACACGCGTGGTCATCTGCAGTAACAATATTCCCACGGGATAGAACCGTAAAATATATCCCCCAAACTCTGTTTGGAACCGAAGAGTTTTTTTTCAGAGCAGAAATTATTTGATGCTATTTACCATTTGAGTAAAAACGATCCTGTGTCAATGTGGCTATTTCATAGCACTTCAGACGAGGAATGTAGATTTGATCAGTTTGTAAGGCCCAACGGAGAATTGTACCGTACCGAAGAACTGCATAATCAAATGAAAAAACTAGCTAGTGAGTTTTCTACAGAGAGTTCTCTGGGGGATGACAACGATCAATTATTAGCAAACTGTTTTACACTACCATCAATTGCAGCACATTTTGCTAGAAAGAAAAACGCGTGGAAACCAACGAGAAGTGAGTTTTTATCAGATGTCAGATTGTCCTGTCTTGAATACAGCCAGGGAGGGTTATGGAATACAAAATACGACCCTGAAACCGTTATTTCAGTTGATATGATTGCGTGTTATCCAGGAAGTTTTCTTGGGTATTGAGAATGCGAGAAATATTTTAAACGATTTGGACACCCCACACACGAAATGACCCGTGTTGCTATTAATGGACCACTGCCTGATTTTGATTTAACAGGATTCGCTTGTGTAGTATCATTTAAAATAGCTACAGGACTTCATCCGTGTAGTTATCTTTGGATTGGTAAACACATGTCTGAAAAACACTGGATGTCAATAGTGTTATTACGGTATATGCTTGATTGTAAGATGTTAAAATCATTAATTGTCAGTGAAGCAATTATATCCTATCGAGCACGGAAATCAGTCTGGTTACCACAACCTGATCTAGAAAAAATAATTAGCGAACTGCGAAAACTGTTTCCTGATTTTAATGAACAACAAATCATGGATTGGTCCAAACAGTTATTTGAAATCAGAAACAATGAAGCAAAAGATCTTGGACGAAGAATAATCGGTAAATTCACTCAGGGTGGTAAATACGATAATACAATATATTCTTCACGGTTAATTATAGACAATGCTGAATACGATTTTGTAATTGCGGATTTAACGAATAGGGGCTTACATGTCAATCGTAAAGACGCATTTCTGTCCGATGGAACCAAATTGGGTACAATTGTTACTTACAATGATGGATACAATCCGCAGTACACACATTTGAGAGCTTCTATGCTCGGTTATGCTTCTATTAATCTGCTTTCGATGATCAATAAATTTCCTAACACCGCAGTTAGATTTGCCACTGATTCATTTTACATAAATAGCAAAATGGCTGATTTAAGGCTACTGGCAACGAGAATTGGGGGTCACGGAGAATTAAGAAGGAAATGCTTCATGATTATATTCAATCAGCAGATGTTACAATTGAAAATAATTATTTAGAAAGCAATCAGTGTTCAGAATTTTCTAATGCACCACCGTGTTCTGATCCAATCTGTAGATATAAAACAGTTTATTTAAACGGCTGTGGTGGGTCAGGAAAAACAACTCGGGCAATTGAGTTATTTCGTGTTTCCAAATCAAATATGATTGTACTAACACCAACACACAGACTTGCCAGAGAAATGATACAGAGAGGGGTAAATGCCTGTACGTATCACAGTTTTTTCCGATGGAAGGGGGATAAATGGACTCCTGAGCGCATGGGAGAGAAATTTATTCCTGAAATCATCATTTGGGATGAAATAGACACAGTGCCATTAGATGTATTAAAAATATTTCTTGAGTGGTTGTTATTAAAAAATACAAAAATCGTCATGTGCGGTGATCACGGCCAACCACCACCATTTGTAGGTGCATCCCCACATGAATGGCTAAAGGGTTTTGTAGACTATTATGAAGAAATTGATACCGATCATAGATCACTTGATAATGAATTAAAAGAATTTAAGAAACTAATTAGATTACAACCGGATAGAATCCAGTGTGAAATAGCCCGTGAAATAATTTCGGAAACTCCAATGAATGATTTCTGGGAAACATGGAGACCAAATGATTTGATAATTGCAAGTAGAAAAATAGTCAGGGACACACTTCAGATGAAGTTATTTGAATTGCATAAACAAAAATTTGCAACACTTCCAGTACCGTTATGTTATAGGCCATCGGATACACGAAAACAGAACATTGAAGTTGATATTCCAGGACAGAGTGAAAAACAAATTCTGGTATTAAATGATATTGTCCTGGTTGATATCAATGTCGTTGAAGATGCATTGCGTGCTAATACTAGTAAATCCCCATGGACGCTAGGATACGCAGCAACAATACATTCTTCACAGGGATTGACTATCACAGACACAATTGTTTGGATGGTAGATAATCGCATCGAATGGTCAAATTTAGTCTATCTTGCAGCATCCAGAGTACGAAAAATAAATCAACTTCGAAGAATTGTCCTGACAGAGTCAGGCGATGATAATGACACAACAATGGATGATATTGATGTTAAAATTATTGATAAAAAACTCTCCGGTTACAAACAACAGGGCAAAAAAAAACAACGAGAATTTGATATTGATGCTAAATTAATAATCACTTTGAAGAAACAACAGAATAATCACTGCGCAAGTTGCAATTGTATAATGCGTTGGTAGTATTCGGATAAGGATCCTCGCCAATTCACCGTAGACAGAAAAAATAACAATCTCGGTCATGTCAGAAATAATGTGATGTTGACTTGTCTTGAGTGCAATAGACGCAACGGTGCTAGTTAAGACCCCGTGGTGGCAAATGAGTATCCTCTGGTATTACTTGTAATTATTGTCTAGTAAAACCCCGCTGAGGGGCAGTTGAATCCAGTTTATAGACTGGAGGTCTACCCGTAGATCGTGTTATACTAGATATCTTGTGTACACTAACACTCCAAATAGGATCAGTAGCTCTTTTTCTGCCCCCTTCAAGCTCTCCTGGTTCATATAAATATCTCACAATGACATTACTACCAAGAATTGATTCTTTGAAATCTTTTTGTGGTTGTACGGGTATAGACCTCTTTTTAATCGCATTGATAGATTTCATGTTGATTGTTCTAGTAATCTCGTTATTCAGTGCAGTAATCACAGCTGGTAATCTTTTAACCCATTCACGGGATCTTTTTTCTTGGATGAATTCTTTTGCGTATTGATATCCAAATAACAGTTCAGCAAGAGTTTTATTAAACCGTTCTACAATTGCCTGATCGCGATGTAGCGTAGTATGCCCCCGTCTGATAATGACATTGTGATATTTCATTGTAGATAACACTGCACCCTGAAATTCCTTGCCAGGATCAACTTGTAATAGATTTGGCCAGTGCAGAGGGCTCCTTCGATAAATCCTTTCAAATGCAGAAGCCACTTCAGTGGCTGATTTTGTTTTTAACGGTTCTGCTTGTTTGTATCGACTCGCAACATCAACTACAGTTAACGCGTATTTGTAACCACCATCCTGCGGCAGAAATAGTATATCAGCCTGATGAACTTCATTAGGAAAGGTCACATCAAAATGCGAGAAATGAATTTGTTTAGGCGGTGGTAGATAAATCTGCCATAGTGCCTGTTTAGATAACCAATCCGCCGCAGTGGGTTTTTTCACTTTTGCAGCGCTAGCGAGTTTATGGATTGCTGATGTACCCCTCCAGTATCCTCTTGGGGAATAATAAATAGATTTCATGTTGTTATTAATTACCAGCACCTAACATCAATTTGATTTTCATAGCCGATTTTATCAAAAAGGAAGCAAATTTTTCTTTGAAGGATTTATCAGGAATAGCATTTAACGCATGAATTAATTTCACATCTGCTAGATGCCTGTGTTGCAAATTGCTGCTTTTATAAGCAACATCATGAAGGTGACAGGCCTTATCAATGGCGTTTATTGGTTCTTCACCGGGTCGGGGCTTATTTTGATCATTGAGTCTGATATCAAGTCTTGTTCCCGGTCCACAATAACTATACCCTGGAAGGTGTTTTTCTCCGGGGTATTTTGCCCATGGGGTTCCAGGGAGTTTAGTTAGCTTGGCTGCGATATCACCTCCTCGTTTTTTTTTAAAAGTTCCTTGGGTTTAGAAACAAATCTAAATTTCTTTGTACTACATTGTACGCATTTTCCAGAAAGCGCTGATCGGTTATTTTTTGTTGTAATCGTCGTCAAGTCATCTGTGCCAGTACGTTTTTTACACTTCACACAATATAGATCCATAATTTATATATAACAGCATGAATGTAATTGATTATTCAGCTACCCGACGACGGGAACCTATTAAACACCATGAAATGTTACCGAATTCAATTAGAATGATTATAATCGGACCATCTGGAAGTGGAAAGACACAACTGCTACTTAATTTGATAACAAGATGGATGAAATGGGACAAATTGTATTTAATATCCCCGAGTGTAGACGATCAGCGATGCTATGAAGTGCTCAAGGATTTTAACGAGAAAGCAAAAAAATTTGAAATCGATGATGATATTATTGAATTTATTACTGATATTGATGAAGCCCCTTCCGTGGAAGACATCGATGGAAGTATTAACAATTTAGTCGTGTATGACGATATCATGTTTGATAATCAAAAGAATCCTGCTAGAATATTTTCCCGAGGCAGGCATAAAAACACGGACGTGATATATGTCACTCAACGGTACACACAAATACCAAAAGTGATTCGCGATAATTGCAATCTGCTGTGTGTATTTAACGGAGTTGATACTCATACACTACGAAATATTTGGCAAACTTGGTGCTGCGGTGATATGAATCATAATCAATTTCGAAATTTATTTAGTCATGCTCAGTCAAAACCACACGGATTTGTGACAATAAATTTAACAGACCCTCGGACACGATATCGTATCGGACTTGATAAAATATTCGGTTGAAAAGTTTTTACTCATTTCAGGATTTCATTGATTTTTTGCCTGATTTCATTGATTTTTTTTGGCCTGATTTCATTGATTTTTGGCCTGATTTCATTGATTTAAGCCTTAATCCATTGAAAGCTTGTTCAAAAATGTTGTCTGATTCGCCCCCTCTGCTGCTCAAAATATTCAATAGTTTGCGCTTGCATTAACGTCTCTGAAAACGTATTCAGCATTAATTATCGAAAGCTTCACAATGTTCCAAAGTAGTTTTACCGTTATTGAAAAGGGGTATAAGTAGAAACTAGAAAAAAAAACATGGACAACGACTACTTTATATTCGTTATGTATGAATGTTTACACCAGATAAAAGAGACAAGCTTCCCGTGCTCTCATAATGATTCGCAATAATGAATGGAAACTTTAAAACCAAAGCAAGGTGGCTTCATTATAATCCTTTCTGACTCTAGGTACCTGAATGACGGTACTCATATGTTAACAAACACTTACTAAGTTCCGAGAAGAAGAATGGTAACAAACATTTATCCAGATGATCACCGCTAAAGTATATATTCTCTTGCATTTGTCGGATTAGAGCATCGTTTCTGGAGGACACTAAGTCTACATTAACACGCTTATTAACCACTATTAATCCACACAGAACACCATTAGCACTAGCTCTATCGTCTTGATGACTTCCAAAAAAAGCATGCATTGTTGGAAAAACAACGTGCACAACTCCCATGGTAGTGCGTACTAGACGAGGGTAATGTCTTCGACCCATAACCACTTCTATGAAATAAAGTGAATACTACTTGTCATTACTCCACCACAAATCTGTACCCAAACAATATTTCTCCCGAATCAATCAACTCAACTATAAAGGGATATTACGTATAGTTTTAATTTATCATTAAAGTCTATATGCCACGTGTCATTGGGCCCATGTCAGATGTAACTGCGACATCTCGCATGGCGGCTAATCTGCATTGGACACCTTCAGGATAAAATAAAAACCTGTGAACCTTTCATAATCGACAGCAAGACATTCACTTAAATATTGTTTGTTCATCTGATTGTATATCTCTTTCAGACAAAATATAACCACCTGCATGAAACCCGTCTTTTTATCTCCTTGCAGAGTGCCAAATTTGTCCATTGTATTTGCAATGTGCTTGTGCTTATTACAATTTTATGATGATATGCAAAACGTTCCAGTACCTATTTATGTGCAATATTTTATCTGAAATAGAATCGTATAAAAGCGTTTCCATTCTATCCGCCATATTGTTAATATCAGTTGAAACGTAAATCATATGTATCAGGAGTGAGTTTCCATCATAATCAGTAATAACCCAATGATATCACTGACAAACGCAATGTTATATAGTAAGAACACGGTACTATCTCTTAATAAAACCAAACTATCTCGTGATCACGCAATTTTGTATTATTTTAATCTAATACTATATCGTAATAAATAATATGTAGCACTGACAAATCCTTTCTTTGTAGTAACGCAATACTATCAAGTATTAACTCAATATTATCTTGTTACAACGTAACAAATAGCTTGCACTAATGTAATGCTATCTCATAATAACGCAATGCAATATCGTAATAGAGAAATATCACATCGCTGTAGCGTAATGTTATTTCATTATAGCGCACCTTTCTCTCGTAAAAACGAATTTTTGTACAATATCTGTTTTCTTTTAACATTTAAATAATAATAATATATCTCTTTTCATATTATTGCTCTTGATGTTACTGCTGTTGCTATTACTATTGTTGCTGGTGCTTTTTCTACGACAGACGTGGCTACGACTGCTACTGTAATTTGGTCACAAGCAAGTAATTGTTCAATGAGCTACGCGACCTCCTTTTTATTTTTTTGTACATTGTTATCGGTTTATCTTTAGAACATATTACCAAATTCAGAGACGTTCTTCAATATGTTTAGAACAGTAACTGTGAAATAAATATGCTTGAGCACTAATTGATTGCGAACAGTGGGTTGATAATAAATATTTATTACAAAAGTTTACAATTCTATTTTGGACCACATGTAACTTCTTTTATCATGAGCTTCATAAAGAGCCGCTATGTGGTTCCTTGAAACAAGTGGAGCGAACTGGTCAGATGCTCAGCAACACAGTGCCTCAACAACCACGCTAGGTCCAGAAACTGATGATGATGATGATTAAATGCCGTATTGAAAAGAAAGAAGGAAGCTGATTGGTTGAAAATAAATATCCCCAACATATTAATGTATTTTAATAAAATGGCTTAATCATTCACTTGAACAGAAAACAATTCTTATTTTGTCACTTTCTCCGTATATACACTATATGGGCAGCGCTAATCTTTTAATATGTTGCATGCATACTTTTCTCCAAGCTGAACTTAGGCCAATATTCCAATCACAATCTAATTCATAGGGATGACGGAGTCACCATAGTCACCAAATTGATTTGGCAGATGATGTCCAGCATACATAAGAATAAACTTTGATGAAGACATGTTGGTGTCATGTTTACATTTCCGGCGCTGACACAACATAGAATGTGACCATATGTCATACATACATTCCGTTCTCACTTCTGTTACACTACTTAAAAAAACACATTGAAATACATCTCTAATAGGAGAATGATTCTCTCCTAATTATCAGTTATTTACAATGAAAAGCACAACCAAATAGCATCCTTATTGGCGGTGTAGTTTCGGGAGACCATGGGATGTCGTCTGTCCTTGTGTTGTTGACATCGTCTGTTTTTGCTGTGCAGACATGCGCGAGTGACAGTCCCTCTTGCAGTTTGTGCAGACATACTGGGAAGCCTGAGTTACTGTGGTTACTGTCACGTGGCCCTTTCTTACATGTTCCGCTGCCGCCAACTTACCTCCCCTCGTAACAGCGACTTATATACCCTTGCTTACTGTCAGTCTATAGGTGCCTCGGTTCTCGGCCAGCACTTCCCAGCCATCAGGTGCGATATCGCGTCCCTTCGTGTACCTCTTGCACACATCCTTGAAACGGAGCAAGGGGCGGAAGACTCTGGTCAGTGTTCAGCTGTCCATATAGGATGTCCTTTGTCAGCCTCACATCCTCCATGAGTCGAGCGTGTCCCAGCCATCGAAGGCGACATTTGCTTAGCAGGGAGAACATGCTGGGGGTATTTGCACGCTGCAAGATTTCGCGGTGTGGGACACGGTCTTGCCAGCTGATTTTCAAGATGCATTCAACAGGCCTGGCAAACTTGGACTTTGGTGGTGCGCTCTGTGAGTGCGTTGTTTTCCCACGCCCTCTTCGTCAGTCGTGACATGATGGTGTTTGCCTTTCCAAGTCTTCTGTCAAACTTTTTATGAAGCGAGAGAGTGTTGCTGATGGTTGACTCCAGGTAGGTAAAGTTGTTGACTGCTTCCGAGGTGACACCGTTGATTTTGATTGATGGTGGTTGTATCTTGCACGCTGACCTTTGTTTTTGCCAGACTGATGGTGAGTCCAAACTGCATACAGGCATCATCAAAACGGTCTCCCAGTCTCTGGAGGGCTTCCTCGGTGTTGGTCTCAAGAGCCACGTTATCTGCATCTGCAAAACGCATCTCCCCGATGAGCAGAGCCCTCACCTTCGTCTTCGAGTACAGTCGTGCCAGGATGAACAGCCTCCCATCAGACCTGGTGTGTATATATATATGCCATCAGTGGACGAGTCAAAGGCGTAGGACAGAAGCAAGTAGAAGAAGTTTCCAAATTGGGTTGTTGACAGATCGCAGCCTTACTTCTCGCCGCTGTTAACTGGGATGGAGGTTGAGGAATATCCATCATACAGAACTGTTCCCTTCATATCTGCAACCGATTTTAATGGGAACTTCAAAACGGCCCTTCATGCTGACTAAGTCAAAGACCTTGCAGATGTCGATGAACATCATGTAGAGTGATTTACCTTGCTCTTTGGTCTTCTCTTGGAGTTTTCGTCAGGAGAAGATCATATCAGTTGTCGACCTGCCTGCTGCGAAGCAGCACTGAGATTCTGTGTACACACGGTCTGCCAGCAACTACAGCATGTTTACTATGATGCGGGCATACACTTTACCAACGATGCTCAGAAACGAGATCCCTCTGTAATTATTACAGTCACTGCAGTCGCCCTTGTTTCTGTAAAGGGTCACAATTATTGCATCACGCATGTCTTGGGGGACTGCTCTTCTTTTCCAGCAGAGGCAAAGCACTTCATGCAGTGGTTCATGCAGTGTTGGTTTCCCATGTTTGATAGCTTCGAGCGGGATGCTATCACTACTAGGTGCTTTGTCTTTTGGCACGGAGTCAAATGCTTTGCTGAGCTCTTCTAAGGTTGGCCCTTTGTCCAGCTCTTCCATGGTGGGAAGATTCGTTATGTGCTGAGGTCTGCTTCGGTGACTAACGTTTCTCGGGAGTATAGCTCTGAATAGTGCTGCACTTATCTGGTAATTTGTTGCTCACGGTCTGTTATCTACTCTCCCATCAGAGATTTCAGGTGAGCGACCACTTTCACTGTAAGGCCTAGATCCTTCTTGATGCCACTGTACATACCTTGGATGTTTCCGGACTCGACGCTGCACTAGATTCCTTCACACAGTTGTTGCCAGTATTCGTTCGGGCAGTCTAGCAATGAGTTTGGTGTTGCTTCGGGCACTTTAAAGAGCAGTAAGCGTCCGTTCATTAGGGCATTTTTTGTACGCTATAAAGGCTTTTCGCTTCTACTTGATTAGTGGTTCAATCCTTGACAGTTGTACGTTGAACCAGTTCTGACTGGGTCGTTTCCTTTTACCAAACGTAGACATGGCTGTTCTGTAGATGGCACCCTTCATAGCGTTCCACTTGGCTGTGGCGTCGTGCTCTGGCAGGTCCTGGATACCCTTGTCCAGGGCGGACACATACTCTTTCACCTTGGAAGGGACCGACATCTGTGCAGTGTTTATGCGTGGGTGTCCTTTTAGTTTTGAGCGGTCTAGTGTCTGTGGCTGTAGTCGCACGCCCGGATCACAAGCGCATGGTTGGAGTCGCAGTCTGCAATGTGGTAGGTTCTGGTGGAGGGACGCTGTTACGGGCAGAGCACCTGGTAATAACCAAGTCGAGATGGTACCAGTGATGGGACCTGGGGTGTTTCTATGACACTTTGTGGCTTACCCTTGAAAAAGGTGTTTGTTATGCACAGGCCATGGACGGTGAACAGCTTCAGTTTTTTCTGACCGTTTTCGTTGGTATTTCCAGTACCATGATATCCGAGGCAGGTAGGCCATCACTCGTGATCTTCACCTACTCAGGCGTTAAGGTCGCCGAGGAGAAAGTAGTTCATGTTTGTGGGCATTCTTTGATCTGTTCGTCTAGTTGCCCATATAACTGATTCGTTGAGTCTTTTGAAGACGTGAGGATGGGGGCGTATACACTGATGATGTTGACAGGACCTGCAGCAGTGGTGAGGCGGATGGACAAGAGATGCTCAGTGCAAACAACCAAACAACATCTCTAAATTTAGAGTTTGTTTAAACTACTCAGATGGATACTGACCCAAGAGCATTTTATCCTGATCTGACATTCAGAAATATGCAATTCATCTAATTATGCTGAAACCACATCATAACAATACATTAGCAATAAGAAATAATACCAGATGTTTCTACAATAGTTAGTCCGTAAATGTGTCCTTTCCAGACCACGATCTTATCCAACGCATTGTTGAAAATGAGTTTCAATGTTGGCAACACACTGCCAACGATACTTTCAATTCGATAGTTGGCGTAGAGGTTTCGCTTTATTTAGGTTGTGGTTGGGTGCTCACAATTTTATTTACATAATTACAGAAGACCCAATTTGGCTCGTTCTGTCATAAATTGAAGTACATGTAGTGATAAAGATATGCAAATATCCGTTCTCCCAGTAAACGGTGCCGACGGTTAAATTAATTAATACACAAACAGTGAAATTCAAATAACAACAATTTATTATCATTTCATAAGAGTCATCTCTCAAAAAAAGTTCAAATCAAAACCATATCACGCGTCTTTCACTCAATCAAGTGACGGTCTATTACATCATCTGATTTAGTTTGAGCGATTTTCCGCCTGTCATGTGTTCCTACTCATCTGCATGCTCTTTTTCTGGACTGGTAATTAAATTCACACCAGTCCGACTAACTTCTGCCTCTATTCGTCCTTTCTTGTGACCTACAGAGGCACTGACCAACTGCCCTGGGGTAATTAACTCTGTCTCCTACAGTTCATCTGGCCCCTAAATGCTTCCTGGACTGGTAATTAAATTCACACCAGTCCGACTAACTTCTGCCTCTGTTCGTCCTTTCTTGTGACCTACAGAGGCACTGACCAACTGCCCTGGGGTAATTAACTCTGTCTCCTACAGTTCATCTGGCCCCTAAAGGCTTCCTGGACTGGTAATTAAATTCACACCAGTCCGACTAACTTCTGCCTCTGTTCGTCCTTTCTTGTGACCTACAGAGGCACTGACCAACTGCTCTGGGGTAATTAACTCTGTCTCCTACAGTTCATCTGGCCCCTAAAGGCTTCCTGTATTAACACACAAGGGTATTAGCATAGCTCATTCCTATAGCTATCTAACTGAAAAGAAATCATCAGATAAGCCCTTAATTTCTTTGGTCACGAATTCGTGCTGATCGAAATGCACATTTTCTCTGAAATGTGTATACGATATATATATATATATATATATATATATATATATATATATATATATATATATATATATATATATATATATATATATATATATATATATATAGATTCTCAATCTTATTACACAGAACACTATCACATAATCAGACGCATTTATGTACATTGCACTTCTACATAGCAAACACATATTTGCACATATCAATGCGCTGATATATCCTTACACATGATACTCTTGCAAAGTATACACTAATTTGCGAATCCCTATTAACTACTGATGCGCACTGCAACCATTCTACAAAAATTATTATTCATTTCAACGCTTGCAAATCTATAATATCAAATGAATAAATGCACGAGGTTACTACGAATTAGCCAAATAATAATAATAATAATAATAATAATAATAATAATAATAATAATAATAATAATAATAGTAATAATAATACAAATAATAATAATAATGATGACCTTTTATAGCACCTAATCTTTAGAAGCTCTAAGCGCTCTATAAAATTTATAATTATATGACTACACTACATAAAAGCAAACAACAAAAACCATGAAACTGAAAAACACTAAAACATGCTGAAAACATAAAAGGTACAAAACATTATTAGGTCTCTATGTGTGTTCCTGCAGTATAAAAAGGTGAATTTTAAGAGCACTCTTAAATGGGACCACTGTGTCTTTGTGTCTAATTTCAATGGGCATTTCATTCTACATCAATGGTCCTAGTATGCAAAAGAACGCTGTCCACATGACTTCGTTTTCATAGTGGGAATAGTCAGTATACCATTGTCAGAAGAGAAGGGTAAGTATCTTGCTGGTGTATACACATGGGTGAGGCCGGAGAAGTATGTTGGGCTGGAGTCTGTCAGTAAAACGTAGCACATATAACAAATTTTGTGTTTGATTCTGTATCGAGTAGATAGCCAGTGTAGAATACATGGGAGTGGTGAGGTGTACTCTGATAGAGGTACTCTAATGATGATCCAAGCAGCTGTGCTTTGAACGTTTTAAAGTTTATGGAGACAAACCAGACATAATTGAGTTACAATGGTCCAGTCGTTAAAGGAGACTAGAAACCAGCAGAATTATACAATAATATTAAATACACTGCAGAGAAAAACATGATTCTGAAGATTCGTGTGCGACCGTACTGCCAATATTGAGATATTGGCATATCTTCTAGGTTTCCGTGACCTCGTATGCATAATTCCGCGCCTATTCGGTTACTTTCGGAAAGTAACGTTATACTAGCGACTCCAGCATCCAGACCTACAGTTGCAAGGTTCATTTCATATAAAGTACGATGACGTTTTGCGTTGCTTACGGGTGTAATAGCATACATAGAAAAGGCTGTGGAGTTCATTTTTTTTCTTTTCCGAAAGATAAAGGCATAAAAAAGTATGGATACATTATTGCAAGCGAGTTGATTTCAAAGCAACACCATATAGCACTCTGTGCTCATTACATTTCTCAAAGGAATGTTACCAGAGGGATCCTAAAAACAGAACCTCTAGGATACACGAATGCTAAGCCTAGACTATAACTTGAAACTGTTCCAGACATACCATTGTATATTTCAAATCCTGGTAAAGGCAGAAGGCCGAGTAAGTGCTAATAAAATATATGACAGCCCGACACCTGTTCGTGCTGATGAAATGAGTAAATGTTTTTTTTTCTTCTTCAAGATTACAATCTAAATAAAGTCAGCACTGTCCTATGTGTAATTGAGATCTGACTTTAATCAAATGGAAGCTTGCTAAAAAAAATAATAATAATATCGTCAACCCTTGAACTGTCGTGTTTCGAGAAAAACAATTTAATTAATTTAAAAAAAATATTTAAAAAATTATTTAAAAAAACACAACCTTTCAGTGTATGCCTATTATACATAAAATGTATGAACGGAAATCTGTAGTGATTGTAACTGATATAAAAATGTCCCTTGGGCAGTTTAAATAGCAGCGATTAAAAGAAAAGAGATCCGATATAAAATCAAAGTTTCACATTAACTGGCTGACAATAGAAATTGGGGGAGGCGACTATTGACCCGCCCATTTGCCCCAATGTGCAATTACTCTCTGTGATACGCCTTATTATCCCCCAGGACAAGACCTGTTTTTCATATTCTGGTCTGCATAATAGTGAGAGGTTAGAATTAAGTACACAAACATAATGACAGTTTAACACATTATCAATTATTCCTTATCATTGCACTTATCTTGTGAAATGGACTGGCCCTCTGACATAATTCAAAGAAACCATGTGCCAGAGAGTGTATGTAAGCACCATAAATTCATTGGGAAATAAACGATGCCGAATTTTGTTGTAACTTCGAGGCCAAAGACTTCATTTTAAGAGTTCAAATCTGCAGTCAAACGTTACCGTACATGTATGTGGCCATTGTTTTCCCACATTTTATATCCCAACCTATTTCCTTTAGTTTAAGTGTTAAGATATGTAACACTGTTTACTGAATTAAATATTTATTTTGAATTAGTTTTTTAGGGGCACATAAACTGTGTCATATTTTTTTAAAAATTTCTTCTTTTAATTTAATCATGGTAATGAAACTTTACATATATGGTAGAGGAATGTCAGGTGTTAACTGGCCGAGTTTTTTAGGGGCGGAAATGGAGATTTTGTTTGCAGAGAAAATTACGCAGCCTTCATTATGATAATTCATGAATTTGAAACTAATTGGTGACAATTTTTTTTTACAAGAAGTACTTCTGTAGTAGTTAAACAATCTGAAATTTACGTGAGTAATGTTTAATCTTAGACTACTTTTGGACAAAAACTGTCCTGTGATATTAATTATTTCTTCACTACAATATTCACAAGTGATAAAATAGAATATGACATCTGTGGACTGCACACTTGATAAAACAATTATATATGGATTTTCTTCTTCTGAGAAATGAAAATTGAGAGACATACTGAAATAATCGGGAGTTAACTGCGAAAAATGAAGAGAGATATTACGACATAGGGAGTAAATACCTCCGAAATTAGAATTTATTTTCTTTCTTTCTTCTCCCGGCTTGAAAGTTAACATATATGAACTGTTCGGGTTTGTGGAATTTCAGTCAGGGCTAGTAAGTTTATTTAAATCATCAGCCCAGGACCTGTGTTTAAAACATTTCTTTCAGCACTGAGCAGTACAGTACGTAATCTATTTTAACGAAGCATGTATGTACTTACAGATTTGTCATACGCTAACTGTAGCATGCATGTAAAATACACTGTAAATGAATCATAGAAAGGAAGCTTCTTTATGTTGAAATTAATTACGTATGATTTCCTCCTCGCAGATTTATTTGTGGGGTGTTGTTTATGTGTGTGTGAAAAATTACTTCCGATGAAAACCGTTATCAATGGTCTTTCTCGCTTGCCATGTTTCTGTTTGTATACGAGGACTGGCTAGTGTGACGTCACGAGACCACGTGATCTGTCGTCTCATTAAAACTCGGAAATAATTCGGCAATTTACGGAATCATTGTATCTTCTTCGCAATATAATCAATATCCGCACACGATATTATTTTTTAAAATATTATATTCGAATTAGAATTTGTAAAGAATTACATTTATAAAATAAAAAATTTCATTTCTAGTCTCCTTTAATGTAGTAATGAGCACGCAATTGTTTTAATGGCGTCAACCTAAAGATGTTTGCGAATGGAGCTGATGCGTCTTAGCTCAAGATATGCAGCCTTGCATAAGTTCATGACATGCTGGTGCAATGTGAGAGTATTGTCTAGAGCAACATCTAGGTTTCGTACTGACTGTGTGAATTTAATGTTGGTGTTGCTGAAATTGATTGTCTGTGGTATAGGATGTGAATGAGAAAGTCTTTGTGTTGCGATCAGAATGGCCTCAGTTGTATCACCATTCATATGCAGCTTGTTACATGTTATCAAAGGTTTCCCATCAGACATGGACCTCTCTACTTCATGGATGGAAGCATCCAATTCAGTTGGGTGGTCAGACTTGTATATTTGGGTGTCATCAGGGTACCATTGGTGAGACACTGGATGATGATCTATGACATTTAAGGGCGTTCTCAGTGTATAGAATGATAGGGAAAAGGTCAAACAACAGACCCTTGTGGAACACCACAACATATATCAACAGGGCTGTAGTGTATTCCATTTGCAGATAGAATTTGTATCATGTTGACTAAGTAGGACTTGAAAATCTGCAAGGCTGTATTCTTAATGCCAAATACGTGCTGGAGACTGTGAAATAATATATCATGGTCAAATGCTGCAGACAAATCAAGGAGGGCGATGACTGTAATCTTTCCACTATCCAAAGCAGAGATAATGTCATTAAATACTTTCAAAAGATTAGTTTCAGTACTGTGGCAATGGCGATATGTAGACTATACATTGCCAAAAAGACTGTTTAAATTTAAATGAGATACAAGATGGTTTAAAACAACTTTTTCTAAGATTTTTTAATTGAAAGGGACATTATAAACTGGGTGGTAATTCTTTAAATCGTTATGGTTAAGTGTTGGTTTCTTTAGCAGAGGCTTTACGATGGCAGTGTTGATAAATGATGAGAATTCCCCCAATAAGAGAGAGAGAGAGAGAGAGAGAGAGAGAGAGAGAGAGAGAGATTAATAACATCAGTTAGTGAAAGCAATATTGAGTCTAAGCACTCAAGCAGCAGTGATGTTGGAATTGGATTAAGTTCACAAGACTTTGGTGCACCCTTCATCACGATTGTCTGTACTAAATCAATAGAGATAAAAGTTCAAAAGATCCTAATGGTTGTCGTTGAAATTTTGTATTGTAACTATATGGTGACGAGTCAGTTGAAATTGTGTTGCCAAGCGCATCTCTAATGGTTTGTACTCTGTTACAGAAATTTGCAAATACGTCTCCTAAAGGTCTACTAGAGAGAAGGTAGCTGGAGGTGGTGTACATTTAACCCTTGAAATTACTTTGTTAGTTATCTCGAAGATCTCTTTGCAGCTAGAACTCTCCGTGATCTTAGTACTGTAGTGGGATAATGTGGCTAAATGGACTATGTGACGTTCTTCTTAGCGGCTTCATATATGTTTATGTATAGTGAATATGGTGTAAATTCAAAGCCTCTCTGCTTTATAGCGATGTCTTTTAGCAGTTCAAAGCTGGTCCCTAACACTCCTATACCATGGAGAATACTTTCTGTATCGATACTCTGCATTTGATGGCTGGGGCATGTTTTTCAAGCAATGAACGCAGGCAGTTATCGAGTTGTTCTGCTGGAGGATGTAAGTTGTTAGGTTTTCTTGGATGTCATGTATTACTTTGGTTCGTTTTAGCATACGGAGGTTTCTATTAGTAGCAAAAAATGGTGGAGGGTTAGGGACTGATACGTTGAGATGGCATATAATGTTGACTTGATGTGATGCAAGTTTGTGGGATACAAGGGTGGACTGCAAAATATTATCATCAGGTCTATGAAGAAACCAGTCTAAAAAGTGTCAGTTTATGGATGGGTTGGTTAACTTAAGGTTGAAAACAAGAATAGAATCGAAGAGTTCTGACATGTAGGGTCTCCAGGACAGTCAAAGTGAAACCTGAAATCTCCAAGAATAATTAGGTTGCCACATATCGATTGTCCATACTCCTGTAGACTCGGAAACTGCTCTAAAAAGAGAGATTCAGTCAGATGTTACTTCTACTAGAAGGAGGGCGGTAGAAACAGAAAAAAAAAATGGACTGAACTTCGTTCCAGTATGAAAATTGTTTGGACTAGTTCAAACGATGTATGGCAGAAATTGAATGTTGTGTTGTACTTAAGGCATTTTATCATGGAATTATTTGTGATGACAGGAATTCCACCACCGCGAGAGATGCGGGGAACGACTGGATGGATTAAGTGGTGGTGTTAAATTCGCGCACTTGAGCTCATCGTCGGATGTTTTTTTAGCGATGTTTCTGTCAGGAAGAAGACATCGATATTCTGGTCGTTGATAAAATTAACTATTTCTGTGCGCTCTTTAAGTGGTCCTTCGATTGGGCGTTGACTAGTGCAATACGCTATGGTATCTCTGTTACAATTGACACAACGGTTGAATATTTATGATGAATTTGCGCCAGGTCATCAAAATTAACCGCCAAATTTTGTAATTGAAGTCGGAGTAACCTATCTTCCCTGATAATGTCCGTTAGTGGGCTTTTGCGACTACTGAATTTAGTTCTCAAGATAATATATTTAAGCTTGCGATTCTAATGATGGTCACGCCATGCTCAATTCCGTGTGGAGGTTGATTCACATAATTATCAGACACTGCCCCCTCCCAACAGTATGTCAAAGGTGAATTTACGACTCACCTTTGATGATCCTTTGTTCCGAACACAGAATTCCACATGTGATGATAATTAGTACGTAATTAAGCCTGCCCAAAATTGGGCCAGTCAAGAATTGTATGACCATGTCAGGTATCTGGCTTAACACCTCATTGTTCGCCAAATTGACCTTCATACATTTTTATGCGCCTTAGTGTCTAATATAAACATGTTGCAGTCTGGTTAATTATTACAACTTGAACTTTTGGATTAGTTTCAACTCATCATTTATAACTGCAAAGGAGATAAAAGCGTAAAAGATTTTTACTCCCCCCAAAAAGTTCAATATTTCACAGTAACCAAACCTAATTACAGAGTATTTTCAAATCCTTCACAATCGGTTGTAATTTAAATGTGTCATTATAAAACGGAAAATGTGAAATTTGAATTTATTTTTAGAAATCGTTGAAACTTGAATATGACAAAAAACTGTACTAGATGAAAGTCACGTACACAACTTCTCTTATATATTCCCTCATATCGTATTAGCTAAGAGCTACACATATGGGGTCAAATGTGCAAATTAGAAACTCGTTCCTAAGCATTCGCATCGGCTGGGGTTGGATTATACTCCATCCAACTACTTAGGAACCCTCATTAAATCTGATTATTCATATCAGCACATAAGTGTTTGACGTTCTATTATGAACGTAAAAATGAAGTAAAACTATGTCCCATATAGCAAGATATATATTTATATATTTTCAAACTCTAAGACCCTACAACAAAACATGCTGAATTAATAGTATAGTTCTATACCTGCAGGAAGTATTGAAAGAAGACATCAAACCCCCAACAACCGTATGACCAATAATGCTGAAAAAAGACTTTTTCCTTAACATAATGTAAGTGTTTGTATATTATTTCGTTTGTGCAGTTTTTCAAAGGACAGTAAACATTTTATGTCCTCTTTTACAGTCCACTAATAAACCTAGTGGGGTTCGTACACCTGATGAAAAAACTACATCGCGAGGCAACTACAGATTGTCCATTATTGGGGTGGGGTGGGGTGGGGTTATACATCGAAGAAGATTTGCGGCTTGTGGTTGCATGCAGAGTTAAAATTGTGGTTTGATTTAACCTATATTCAAGCTTTACTAAGCAGTTCCATTCAGTAAACCTCTTGTGCTCATGCAGCCACTTTGGGAATCGAGACAGGTATTGAATAGACACAAATATGCATTCAAGGGTCATACCCATGCTTACAGTCATATAAGTTCATTGACCAACTGTAAATGGCATTCACAGTTTATGAAGTAGCGAAAATGGCAACTGAACTACAAAAACATATCTGCCAAACTTAAACTGATGTCTACGATAATTAGCATGACCGATTAGTCCCATATTACTTTAAAACACTTTTATTATAGTCAGTGGTTAAAGCATCCGCCATAGATGAGGTAGGTCGTGGGTTCGAAGCCCGGCCAAATCATTTCAAAGACTTATACACATGGTACTAACAGCTTCCTCGTTTGTCGCTCGTCATTAAGAGGTTATTATTAGGACTGGTCTCCCTGGTGTCAGGAGAATGTGACTTCCCTGGTGTCAGGAGAATGTGACTGAGTCGAATGTCTGCGGCAAAATGCTCCAGTACTATAAATCACTATAAACTGACACATTACAAATCTCGTAGCGATATTGTTAAAGCTATTTTACAAATTTAAATAACACAAACACACCATCAATTTAATGACACATGGGCTGTATCGACATTATGTGAAATATCGAAACTAATGTTCTTCTTTACATTGCTTGGAATTTAAAGCATTGTATGACTATAAGTAATATTTCACATATTGTGTTTGACAATCAGTTAAAATGCAGTATTGCTAATTCGGAGTGAGGATAGACTTTTCATCACGTTTCAAACTAAACTGTATCTATTATAGTTGTTTTAGTATGTATCTGGTGCATAAATACAACACAATCATATCATTGATTATTTCTTTCAAAACATACAAAATGCAGAGCATATATGATAAGAAAACATAATTTGGAAGATTCAGTTTTTAAACTTAAAACTTGTATTTAAAATTAAACTTTAATCTTTAAAATGCGCAATGATTCATTTATCATGTATGTTAGGTCGATTAAATATGATCAAATCTTATGCTGGAATATCTTTACTTGCGAAGAACTAGAGGCCTTGTAAATTGTAAATTCATTCTTTATCTATAAAGTCTGTTTAATGCAGCATTAATGATGGTAAAATGCAAACTCTGATGCAGTAATTGTAAATACATCAGGCTGTTCCGGCACGCACGTATTAGTGTGGGAAAATTGTATGGGCAATCCAGCCACAAGTATTGAATTACCTTTGCATACATATCATCCATATTAATAATTGACCCAGCAATTCTTAGTGAAATAGTTTGTACTCATTTATTAATTCACATTCTTTGAGCAAGAAACAAAGTTTCCTTCAGGACTTCTATCGTTGAACCATGAAATCATCTGTACATTTGTCAAGGGACGGATTATAGTTTTCTACGACGAGTTCTTATAATATTTATATTATAAATATCAGCGTATATCATTTGCGACAATCATCTTTCTATATAAACAAATATTGAAACATATGAAATTAAATGTTATTATATTGCCCCAACAAATCCAAGAACGTTACAACGTAAAATGTTTTCATACTGCATACGTCCTAAAACAATGATTTGCCATTTTGTTTGGCATTGTAAAGGCTATGTGTGTAGTTCATAATGTTTCTAATGAAAATGAAGCATTTGTCCTTAATATAAAAAAAAATAAAAAAATAAAATAAAATTAATGTGTAGGCCAAAGTTGTACATATAGCGTCCTTAATTGACAATGGATACTGATATGAATGTATCCACAAAATGCAAATTTTATTTTTAATCTATGAACACCATTTCTTCAAATACACTGATGTCAACTTTCATTTTCACTGACCCCGAGTGACCGACTGGTTTAGAGCGATCACAGTTATGGATCATTGCCATTTCACCTCAACGTAGGTTCAAATCTAAGGTTTGGCCAAAGTGGGTATGTGAGAAAACTTGCCATTAGCTTATCGGAGGTCGGTGGTTCGTTTCCTGTGTTTTCTCGGGTTCTTCCTCCACCTTTAACAATGGCCGCCACGTATAGCCTTTCTTGTGCTGAAAAATGGTGTTTAACGGTATAACATCAACAACTTATATTTCATCCAGCTGGCATAGAAGATTCCTCAGAGTGAGTCATGGCTATGGAAAAGAGAAAGCGCTTCAGAAGAAACCTAATTATAAAATATGTGCTAATGCGATATAATCTTTAACTTTTTTATTTATCGCGGGTACTGTAAATATGTAAAAAGAGTATTTGAAATGAAACGTTAGACAATGTATTAATGAAGATCATTTAATAAATACAATGTGTAAATTTCAATGCATATACGTCACCTACATTAAATATGATTTTGATAGATTTATATCACGTTGAAACCAAAGGGTCGTCACAGTAAACAATAATGGTATTAATATAATGATATTACAAGAGTGTCATCCACATTAATGACTAATGGTATCAATATAATGATATTACAAGAGTGTCATCCACATTAATGACTAATTGTATTAATGTAATGAAATTATAAGAGTGTCATCCACAATCAAGACTAATATTATTAATATAATGATATTATATGAGTGTCATCCACAGTGAAGACTTTATAGTTATGTGATGCCTTTATGACGTATGTCACACACTGCAGAGCTAATGTGTACACAGATTTGCTAAAGACATTGACAATGAGTGTAACCGCTCCGGTGGCCTATTGGTTAGAGCGTCCGCCCCGGAAGCGGGAGGTCGTCGGTTCGATCCCCGGCCGAGTCATACCAAAGACTTACAAAAATGGTACTAACAGCTGCCTCGCTTGATGCTCAGCATTAAGAGGTTAGTGTTAGGACTGGTCGGCCTGGTGTCAGGATAATGTGACTTGGTGAGACATCATGCTACATGC
Organism: Unio pictorum; assembly: GCA_030141615.1. Taxonomy (NCBI): domain Eukaryota; kingdom Metazoa; phylum Mollusca; class Bivalvia; order Unionida; family Unionidae; genus Unio; species Unio pictorum. Next base: position 450,000 of record JARLTB010000363.1, on the reverse strand, counting down.
TAGACATCACTATAAACTGCCTCAATGCAGACATCGTAGCGATATGACTGAAAAATTGTTAAAGCTACGTTAAAAATCCTAATCAAAACAAAAATGACAATGAGTGTATATTTGCAAGAGACCCAGTCAATGAGTGCTGACTTTGCTAGAGAACCAGTCAGTGAGTGCATCCTTTTATAGCAAACCCTGTAATCAAGAGCATATTTGTTGATATAACACTTTCTTCACATGTGGGCCTTATAGACGTTCTGTTTACCTAAAATATAGTTCGGTCCCGTTCACCATATCGCCACCCACATTGACGCTCTCAAAACACACACAGTTATATTGCAGCATAATATTAAAATATTATCTTCATATTTTGTAAGACTTGCACTCAACATGCACTCATACAATTTTGTATTTCTTTGTATCATCAATTTCTCTTTATTCCTATAAACACGTATTAATATTTTTTCCTTTATTCACTATATTTGGTAACTAAGATCCTGTAGTTCTTCAGTCCGTAGGACGCAATTAAAACAAACATGTCAGTGGCAATCATATCAGTGGAGACGTATATAGGAAAAACATTTAGAGGAGGGATACATATTTTGTTTCTCTATCAATGCGTCACAAGGACAAAGGTTAAATGTACTTAACTTTCATTTACCATGCAAGCGCTTAATATAATACATCGAATGTGCAGTTACAGCACAAATAGTAATACTATATGTGATATATTTTGCCTGCGTACTCTATGTCAAGGCTTAGAGCTAGGCCAATGGGATTTGCTTTAATCAAGGGGAGGAGGAGTCTGAAACTTGGTCGTGATATCAGTTCCGTATCATGGAAATTTGCTGTTGTGAGCCACTTCAGTAGCTCTAATAAAAGTGTGTGTGTGTGTGTGTGTGTGTGTGTGTGTGTGTATTCGAGCGTGTGTGTTTTGTTCGAGCGCGCGCGCGCGTGTGTGTGATTTGGATATTTAATGCAGCTTTAATCAGTTTGCAGTCATATCGCTACAATGTATTTAATGTGTCATTTTATAGTGATGTCTAACACTGGGGCATAATGATGTTGACGTTCAGCATGATGCCCCATCCAGTCCATTAATCCTAACAAGGCTGACCAGTCCTAACACTAACCTCTTAATGCTGAACGCTTGACGATGCAGCTGTTAGTACTATTTGTATAAATCTTTCGTATGACTCGGCCAGTGATCGAACCTAAGACTACTCCCATCCGAGGCGGAGTCGCTAAACAATAATCCACACGAACAGTTGGCTTTATCTTCAAAGCTGTAAACATAAGCATACTGGTGAAGCGAATGACGTTGGGCATGTTTCAGATCCAAATTCACTGAATACTCTCTTTAATAACTCCAGTTATATAAAACAGTTCATATTCTCAAAAATATCTTACAAGATGAGTGCATTCTTTTCTGAACAAAGGTGCTATTTTTATAAGAAGAAATTGATCTTTGGATAAGTTGCTGTCTGATCAGAAACAAATTAAGATTTTAAAATATTACTGGTAAGCTCTCAATTGAAGTTAGATCTTACGTATGCATGCACAAGAAAAAATACTCGTGTTTTTGGAAAAAATGCTCATGTAATCTTCAACCCAATACACAAAATTCATCTGATTATTGACTGTAGTAGATCCAACCAAAGCCATGTGGGACCAGTAGGAATGCGACTGGGTTATTCTCGCGGCTAGGTTAATATAGTAAACATCGTGTATCGATTGTAATTACTGCGCGACTGTGTTATGCACTTGGTTTAGGAGTAGAGTAATATGTGAGCAGTTTATCTGTAGTGTATTATCATTAGGTATGGTCTCTACATTTAGCTTTGTAAACTTACAGTTACTTGATAATTATACATGGTAACAAATCCTTAATTGTATCAATATTATATGTAATTAGCAATGGGGATTTAAAAAAAAAATGACAATACATTGATTTGCTCTCTTGTCACAATAGCGTACATGGAGTTAGTGCTGGACGTCGCTATGATATGACGGTTAGTATGCTGTGTTTCAAGAATGTTACCATGCTGTGTTGCAATAGTATTACCATGCTGTGTTGCAAGAGTATTACCGTGCCGTGTTGCAACAGAATTACCATGCTGTGTTGCAATAGTATTACCATGCTGTGTTGCAACAGTATTACCATGATGTCTTGCAACAGTATGATCATGCTGTGTTGCAAGAATATTACCATGCTGACTTGCAACATTATTATCATGCTGTGTTGCAAGAGTATTACCATGCTGTGTTGTTACAGTATTATCATGCTGTGTTGCAATAGTATTACCATGCTGTGTTTAAAGAATATTGCCATGTTGTGGTGCAACATTATTAACATGATGTCTTGCAACAGTATTACCACGCTGCCATAAGCGCGTAATATCATGCTGTGTTGAAAGAGTATTACCACGCTGTGTTGCAAGCGTATTCACATGTTGTGTTGCAAGCGTAGTAAAATGATGTGTTGAAAGAGTATTATCATGCTGTGGTGCAATAGTATTACCATGCTGTCTTGCAACAGTATTACCATGATGTCTTGCAACAGTATTACCATGATGTCTTGCAATAGTATGATCATGCTGTGTTGCAACAGCATTACCATGCTGTGTTGCAAGAATATTACCGTGCTGTCTTGCAACAGTATTATCATGCTGTGCTGCAAGAGTATTACCATGCTGTGTTGCAAGAGTATTAGCATGCTGTGTTGCTACAGTATTACCATGCTGTGTTGCAACAGTATTATCATGCTGTGTTGCAATATTATTACCATGCTGTGTTTAAAGAATATTCCCATGTTGTGTTGCAACATTATTACCATGATGTCTTGCAACAGTATTACCACTCTGCGACAAAAGCGTAATATCATGCCGTGTCGAAAGAGTATTATCATGCTGTGTTGCAATATTATTAACAGGCTGTGTTGCAACAATATTACCTTGCTGTGTTGCAAGAGTATTACCTTGTTGTGTTGCAACAGAATTACCATGCTGGGTTGCAAAAATATTGCCATGCTGTGTTGCAAGCGTAATACCACGTTGTGTTGCAAAAGTATTACCATGCTGTTTTTCAAGAATATTAACATGCTGTGTTGCAAGAGTATTACCCTGCTGCGTTGTAAGTGTATTACCATCCAGTGTTGAAAGAGTATTACCAGGCTGTGTTGCAGTAATATTAACAAGCTGTGTTGCAAGAGTATTACCATGCTGTGTTGCAAGAGTATTACCAGGCTGTGTTGCAAGAATATTAACATGATGTTTTGAAACAGTATTACCATGCTATGCTGCAAGATTATTACCATGCTTTGTTGCAAGTGTAGTATTATGCTATGCTGCAATAGTATTACCATGCTGTATTGCCAAAATATTAACATGCTGTGTTCCAAGAGTATTACCGTGCTGTAAAGAAAGAGGATTAACATGCTGTGTTGCAACAGGATTAATATCCTGTGTTGCATGATGATTCAAATGCTGTTTTGTTATTGCATTAACATTATGTATATCAAGAGTATTAACACGCTGCGTTGCAAGAGCATTACCATGCTGTGTTGCAACAGTGTGACCATGCCGTATTGCAAGAGTATTACCATGCTGAGTTGCAAGAGTAAAATCATGCTCTGTTGCAAGAGTATTTTCCTGCTGTGTTGCAAGAGTATTACCATGCTGTGTTGCAACAGTATTACCATGCTGTGTTGCAAGAGTATTATTATGCTGTGTTGGAAGAGTATTATCATGCTGTGTTGCAAGAGTATTAACATGATGTGCTGCAAGAGTATTACCATGCTGCGTTGCAAGTATATTATTATTCAGTGTTGCAATAGTATTACCATGCTTTGTTGAAAGAGTATTACTATGCTGTGTTGCAAGCGTTTGACCATGTTGTCTTGCAAGCATAGTAAAATGATTTGTTGCAATAATATTACCATGCTGTGTTGCAAGAGTATTACCATGCTGTATAGCAAGAGTATTATCATCCAATGTTGCAAGAGTATTATCATCTTGTGTTGCAAGAGTATTACCATGCTGTGTTGGAAGAGTATTACTATGATGTCTTTCAACAGTGTTACCATGCTGTGTTGCAAGAGTATTATCATACTGTGTTGCAAGAGTATCATCATGATATGTTGCAAATGTAGTATCATGATGTGTTGCAATATTATTACCATGCTGTGTGGAAAGAATATTACCATGCTGTGTTGCAAGATTATTACTATGCTGTGTTGCAAGCGTATGACCATTTTGTATTGCAAGTGTAGTAAAAGGATGTGTTGCAAATTATTACCATGCTGTGTTGCAATAGTATTACCATGCTGTGTTGGAAGAGTATCACCATGCTGTCTTGCAACAGTGTCACCATACTGTGTTGCAAGAGTATTACCATTTTGTGTTGCAAGAGTATTGCAAGAGTGTCACAGGATGACAATACTCTTCCAACATAGGATGATAATACTCTTGCAACACAGCAAGGTAAAACTCTTGCAAAATAGCATGATGATACTCTTGTAACTCAGCATGGTAAAACTCTTGTAAGATAGCATCATGCTGTCTTGCAACAGTGTTACCATACTATGTTGCAAGAGTATTACCATTTTGTGTTGCAAGAGTATCATGATGCTATCTTGCAAGAGTTTTACCATGCTGAGTTACAAGAGTATCATCATGCTATTTTGCAAGAGTTTTACCTTGCTGTGTTACAAGAGTATTTCCATTCTCTGTTGCAAGTTTATTACCATGCTGTCTTGCAACATTATTATCATGCTGTGTTGCAATAGTATTACTATGCTGCTTTGCAAGAATATTAACATGCAGTGTTGCAACAGTATTACCATGCTGTGTTGCAAGTATAATACCATGCTGTCTTGCAACAGTATTACCATGCTGTGTTGCAAGAGGATTAGGATCGTATTTTTCATGATGATTAAAATGCTATTTGGCTAGTTTATTAGCATTCTGGATAGCAAGAGTATTAACACGCTGTATTGCAAGAGTATTACCATGCAGTGTTCTAAGTGTATTACCATGCTGTGTTGCAAGAGTATTCATCACGCTTTGTTACAAAAGTATTACCATGCTGTGTTGAAAGAGTATTACGGTGCTGTGTTGCAAGAGTATTGCCATGCTGTGTTGAAAGAGTATTACCATGCTGTGTTGCAAGAATAATATCATGCTGTGTTGCAATGGTATTACCATGCTGTGTTGCAAGAGTATTACCATGCTTTGTTGCAAGAATATTTTGATGCTGTGTTGCAAGAGTATTATCATGCTGCGTTGCAATAGTATTACCATGCTTTGTTGCAAGAATATTTACATGCTGTGTTGCAAGAGTATTACCATGCTGTATTGCAAGTGGATTAACATGCAGTGTTGCAAGAGTATTAAAATGCTGTGTTGCTAGTGTATTATCATTCCGTATAGCAAGAGGATTAAGATTCTGTGTTGCAAGAGGATTATAATGCTGCGTTGCTATTGTGTTAACATGCTCTATAGCAATAATATTAACATGCTGTGTTGCAAGAGTATTAACACCATGCTTTATAGCAACGGCACCACAGTCATAATTAGCATTATCATTATCAAACGGTGTATACTTGTAGCAATTAAAAGTATCTACATATGACACATGGAAACCAGATTTACATACTCAGTGCCTTAGACTTCACAATAGTGACTACATTTCATCCGTGACATTGGAAAAAAGCGGTTTTACTGGAAATAATAGCTGGACAAATGCATGTATCAAGCACATTTGTTAAATCATACAATGAATTTACTGTCACTAATCGCCTAGCACATCGTGTGAGTTTTGTACACAGCAACACAAAGGATTCTGAACAAATTCCAAATGGACATTTACTTCAAACTAGCAAACTAGACTGAACGTTATAAAAAAAGACAAAACTATAATTAATAAGGTTGGAGGACAAGACAAATATAAATCCCTTTTTATTTTTTGATTATTTGTTGAAAAACGTGTCTCAAAGTTTAACTAAGAAATGATTGACATACTAAGAAACAGTTATCAACAATCTGTGTAAGTGAATTTCATGTGTAGAATAACCTATTGAAAAATCGTATATGACGCTGTATACATTAAAGATTAGTACGTTTCTCGGTTCATCGCAGGATTTTTTTTTTCATTTCTTTTGAAATGATTTACCTGATATCCCAATTTATTTAATATTTGTTTGTGATATACGTAGATTTATGTTTAAGAATATTTGTAATCATGAAGCATGATACAAAAAGCGCATGACACAAAAAGCGCGCGCACACACACACACACACACATATATACATACATACATACATATATATATATATATATATATATATATATATATATATATATATATATATATATATATACATACATAATATTTTCAGTTATGTACACTGTAACAATGATATACCACGAGATGTATACATTTTTCATTAAAAGGATGCGAGACCTACAAAGTTTCCTTGTAATGAGTCATTTATATAACGAGTGGTTTATCATTGAAACAGCGTACACACTAAATGGTATATAAATATAAGTACACATGTTTGTCCTTTGATTTTTAAGATTCTTCACTTCCATGTGGATGTGTCCTCTACAAAATGTTTTGTTTTTGTTTTTTATAGTTTAACGCCATTTTTCAGCACAATATATGCTATACATGGCGGCCAGTATTAACGGTGGAGGAAGAACCCGGACAAACCCCGGAAAGAACCACCGACCCACGAGAAGCTACTGGCAAGCTTTCTCACATAACTACATTTGCCGAATCTTAGACTCGAACATACGCATACAGACGTGAGATGGCAGTGGTCCGTAACGGACAGCGCATTAGACCACTCGGCCACTCGGGACCCCTCTACAAAAAGTAGTTCTATAACCTTTCTTGATATTCACAATCGCATTTGCAAACTGATACGTTGTTTGCTTTCTGTTTTAGTTCTAGTTTTATCCACATTGATTAAATCAAATAAAGAAACATGTATTATTTAAACATGAACAAATGCTTCTTTGAAGAAAGTATAGCACTACCAGACAATTAGCTTCTTGTTCAAACTCAATGCTAAGGCGTCCAAATATTGACACATGGAAATTAGCGTGGAATAGAAAGAAAGCGCATGAGGAACCAACTAAAATGTTCTAATACATTTAAAGTTGATCTCATTATTTGCTTTGTTTTAATTAACATAATTATTAGGCATTTCCTTCTCTCTATCTACCTCTCTCTCTCTCTCTCTCTCTCTCTCTCTCTCTCTCTCTCTCTCATTTTCTCAATCATCCAGTCTTTTATTTCTTCTCCTTCTCTTTCCTTCTCTCGCAGTCATTCTCTCCATCATTCACTTTATATTGTTTCCGTTCCATCTCTTTCTTACTTTCTCTCAGTCAGTCTCTCATTCATTCACCTTCTCGTTTTTACTCTCCTTCTCTTTCCTTCTCTCTCTCAGTCATTCTCTCGATCAATTTTTTCCCTCCCTCCCACTCTCCTTTCCTCCATCCCTCTCTCTCTCTCTCTGTGTCTATCTGTCTCTCTGTCTCTGTCTCTCTCTCTCTCTCTCTCTCTCTCTCTCTCTTCACTTTGGACGAGTCCAGCGACATCGTCGTAAGACACAAGGTAAAATCCATAATGAATGTATTTTCATGCATGTTTGTCCAAATTTTATAAAGATGATCCAGAGAGAGAGAGAGAGAGAGAGAGAGAGAGAGAGAGAGAGAGAGAGAGAGAGAGAGAGAGAGAGAGATAAGCTTAATGAATGTGGGTGGGTTTAGAACATTGTAATAGATTGAGGAAACAACAAGAAGAACAGAGCATTAAATAATTTACAGCCATTAAATAATTTATAGCATGTATGCCTCGTAACCGAGATATTTAACTTATAGTGTCGACAGTCTAATCGAACTATATATCTTTGATATTATGAACACTGTAGATATATCCCAAAGCATAGTGTAAACAGTCAGGACGTCACATATTATTGTAGGTTACTTAATACAAGTTCAGTTGCCTGGTTGTCATGCAGCTCATATTGTTTTGCTTTTATCTCACTCCTTATTGCTGCGTATAAAACGAACGGGAAAAAAAGGATTGCGATTAAATTTTATACCGTGTTAAATTCATTACAAATATAGACTATAAATTTTATCGTTATTTTCATACGTGATTAATGATTAATGAGTGCAAATTCGTCGTTGATTTTTATGTCTGAAGATGAAATAATGTTTTTATGTTCGTATTACTGCCCCAATTCGATATACCAACATTAATTTGCTTTCTACCTACACTTTAAAAACGACGTTTATTTTTTTGGCATAGTCTATAAGATAAAGCATCTAATTAAACCTGTGTAAGTTCTTAAAACAATTAGATGTGTAGAGTACATAGTGTGAAAACACAAATATATTTCTCAAGGTTTGGGTAACCTTTCAAAGAACATATTCATTTTCTATAGACGCATGTTTAGTTTCTAAAAGTTGTTTGATGTTGTTTAACTTTTTGCTTTGGATTTATTTCTTATATTCTATAACGAATTCTTTCAATTAGAATAGAAAATGAAAGACGTAAACACCTTTTTAAAAACCATGCAAATAAATACTCATAAAAAATGACAGATCGTTCCGATACGTGTTTTTAAACTGTACTAATGTATACAAGTATGCTAATCCGTGGTAAACAACCTCTACAGTTCATGTTCAGACATGAATACGCTCCAAATGACGGCTTTCAAAACTTCTTTCATACTAATTGGACCAAGGTGGAGTAATATAGTATTGATGGAAATATTTACAGATTTAGTAAAAGCGAAGACCAACGCTTTAAAGTATGACTGAAACTATTTTCATTCGATAAAGTACCATTTTATATCATTCCTTGAGAAACGGTTGTCTTACGTAAGAATGTGGTAAAGCAAAATTATTTGTTATATATTTATGTTGAATATGTGTAATCATTAAAATTGTAATCCTATGTAAATTGAGAAGACTCATTTTTGCATTTAAATTTCAAAAGTATTTCTCGACCATTGGGACTTATATACTGTCTTGGATTATCCGAAATTTATTTTAAAGACATTCTGATCTTTCTCATTGTGACGGATTACTGGTCTCATTCAGGACTATAGGTACATCGACACCATCGAGACTATTGGAATTCATTTCAACCTTTGGACCTGTGATATAATAATTAGGACCTTTCGGATTTAATTAGCAATAGTCCTATTCGATTTTGACATTTTAGCATAGAGAAATAAGTTAATTGTTAAGTTTAATAATCTTGACGCTTTCGCTTCTTTCTGTTATATAGTTTAGGATCATGCAATCGTAATAGAAATTGGGAATTAAATCAGAGACATTTGTTTTAAATTATATCCAGGGTGAGTATGATTATTTTAAGGTCTCTGAAGGGAGAAATATTTACCAAAACAGGATCATATTTCAGTTCACTATTTAGAGGAGAAAAATAATTTGGATGATGGTACTTTGAATTTGGTTCGTACGTTTGCCTCAAATTTTGATAAGAAATTACTCGATTTAGTTAAAAAATCAAATAGATTGGAATGACGATCTGTTTTCGATCTGTCAATAGTATAAAAACTGGACGACCGCTTTATGTCAGACGTTACTGAACTGTAGTGTCCGTGTAATCTGGTGCAGTGTATGCAACCAATGGATAGTCTACATTAAATATGACGACCGTGTTTCTAAACATGTTGAGACGATTTCGATTCAAAATGCGTTCCACACACTGTAATCGGTTTTCGATACAGTTTTCATCGTTTCAAGTGCATTGAAAATCGTACACATACCGGTTACCATACGTATACATCTTTACGTGTTTGATGTTTGTAATGCTAATTGCATTATTTACTAGATATCTGTTGATATAATTGTCTTTCCATCTATCTGTTTTGCAAGTTTTTACATAGCTGCGCAATACATGACGTAATCTTTTAAAAAAATAAGCATTTTAATATATAAACAGTTTTTCAATATTTGTTTTCTAATCGTGTTATCTACTAATCTAGGAACATTTCTTTCCGAGATATTAAGCAAAACATTTTTCAATATTACACTATTGTTTCTGTAATTTATGTGATTAAGTCCAGACAACTTGTTATTGCAAAACACCCGAGATTATTATGTGTGTATATTATGTGGTGACATTTTCGATGTTCGACTTGATTTATTCGTGTCATTATTTTACTGATAATGTTTCTTTTACTTCACGCTAGTTAGCTTTGTAAAATGAGAAACGTGTTTTGTCATTATTATAATTGTTCTTACTGCAAACTTAAGTGTCTACCTAGTGTAATGCAAAGTGTTTAAATATACCATAAATCTATGTATAATCACCTGGGATATAAGCGTTAGAAAAGAATCACTGTTAATGCACAGACAAAACCATATATGTGCTGTGTTGTGAGTTGGTGGATTAACGCTAAACTTTGGATTTTAAAAATAAAGTTTATATGATATGTAAGTGAATTTTAACTGCAATCACAAGTAAACGCAGGTCCATTTATTTCTCAGATGGAACATGTTTTTTTTACTAGCAAGCGTACCGTTTGTTACATACTAATGAACGAATATAAACTCAACTACCATTAAAATTTCAGGGCAAGTTAAATGTACTGAGAGCAATTAAATACATTCAGGGCAAGTTAATGTACTGACAGCAATGAAATACATTCATGGCAATTCAATTTATTGACAGCAATGAAATACATTCAGGGTAAGTAAATGTACTGACATCAATGAAATATAGTCAGTGCAATTTAATGTGTACTGACAGCAACTGAATACATTCAGGGCAATTAAATGTACTGACAACAATGGCATACATTCAGGGCAATTAAACGTACTGACAACAATGACATGAATTATGGGCAATTTAATGTGATCTGTCAGCAATTAAATACATTCATGGCAATTTAATGTACTGATATCAATCACATGCATTCAAGGCGATTTAATTTACTGACAACAATGGCTTACATTCAGGGCAATTAAATGTACTCACAGTAATTAAATACATTCAGGGCAAGTTCATGTACTGACAGCAATGAAATACATTCAGGGCAAGTTCATGTACTGACAGCAATGAAATACATTCAGGGCAAGTTCATGTACTGACAGCAATGAAATACATTCAGGGCAAGTTCATGTATTAACAAGACCATGCATGCATTTGCTCGTGATATTGTTGCTTGCACAACCATCTTGAACTAACTAGAAATAGTTACATTTGTGTCGACAATGATATCAAAGAGAGCAAGCCAGGTACACTTAACTCCGTGTTTGATGAAGTAAAGTGTAAAAATCAAACATCAACTGTCAGTGTATCTTTGTTTTGTTCAGTTAGAACATAGATCACGCTAACCTTTGCTCATGATCACAATAACTCATAGAGCTGTAACAAAACGTGATACATTAGTGTATCCATCAAACATAAGGTCATGCTGATAATTTGATACCTTATAAATTTTAGCATTACAAATGTACATGTTTGAATTGCGGTGGTTAAAACTTTACTTTCGTTCCTAAAATTATGCTACAAAAATAATTATATTCAATATTAGCTTATAGTCCGATCACAATTGTAAATAGTAGAGAAATGAATTGGTGTTTTACATTACAAATTATACTAATGTGATGGCGACCAATCCGGTGTCCTAGTGGTTAGAGCGTCCTCAGCTGAAGCGGGAGGTCGTGGGTACGATCACCGGCAGAGTCATACCAAAGACTTGCAAAAATTGTACTAACAGATGCCTTGCTTGGCACTCAGCATTAAGAGGTTAGTGTTAGGACTGGTCGGCCTCTTGTCAGGATAATGTGACTGGGTGTGGCATCATGTTACATTCCTGCGGCAGGATGCCCCAGTGCTAGACATCACTATAAACTGTCGCACTGCAGGTATATTAGCGATATGACTGAAAAAGTGTTAAAGCTACGTTAAAAATCCTAATTACGTACACTAATGTAAAGGTGTGATTATATTCAATCTCGCGATATCCGTGCCGTATTCTATAGAAGATGAAATACATCCTTAACCCTTTTATCATCTCACATCCCTGCTCGGCCTCTTGCGTGCCGTATTAGACAACTGATTTAAGCAATCCTTTTGCCATGGATTAATTCTTATGTAAGGAGGACTCCAGCTCCCGTCCCATTCTTCAGTGTTCTTATTGAGTCATCAATAAGAGCACCAACGAGTGGGAAGGCAGCTGGAGTAGACAACACCCCAGCTGCACTTATCAAGAATGGTGGGGAATCAATGATAGAGCTACTAACAAAAATCTGTAACATGATCTTGCAGACAGGCGAATGGCCAACACAGTGGACCCAGTCACTGATTATAACACTTCCCAAAAAAGGCAATCTCCAGGTGTGCCAAAATTACAGAACTATCAGTTTAATCAGCCATGCTAGGAAGATGATGCTGAAGATCATCTTGAATAGATTGAAGCAGGAAACAATACTAGCTGAAGAACAGACAGGGTTCCGAAGTGGACAAAGCACACCAGAACAAATATTCAATATCATGATTTTGTGTGAAACTACTCACAACATCTACAAAACATCTAATATGTGTTCATAGATTTCAAAATGACTTTTGACAGAGTGTGGCATGATGCATTATGGCCACAATGAACAAGTATAACAAACGTTTACCAACACCATAAAACAGCTGTACGTCAAGGCTACCAGTGCAGTAACTGCTCAAGGTTCTGTGGGGGACTGGTTTAAGACAACAGTTGGAGTACGGCAAGGCTGTCCCTTTCATCCAAGCTTTTCAACATCTACTTAGAGCGTATCATAACCGAAGCCCTGGAAAACCACTGTGGGACAGTCATCACCAACGTCCGTTTTGCAGACGACATTGTTGGTCTGGCATGCAGTGAAGATGAGTTTGCCACCTTAGTGAAGAACCTGGATGAAATATCTTTCATATTTTACATGGAGATAAGTGCCGAGAAGACAAAGCTGATGACAAGAAGTGGCACACAAATTGCAAGAAATATTAAAGTCAGAGGACAGGAACTGGAAACAGTGGGCCAATTCAAATATCTTGCTTCCATAATCACGGAAGAGGGATCAAGAGCAGAAAGTTTGTCACGAGCAGCACAAACAACGGCAGCTATGTCAAAGCTAAGACCAATCTCGAGAGACAAGAATATCTGTCCGAAAAACTAAAATCAGCCTATTGAAAGTACTAGTCATCTCAATCTTTCTGTATTTATGTGAGGCCTGGACCCTGACAGCAGAATTACAACGACGAATCCAGACACTTGAAATGAGATGTTACAGAACCATCATTGACATCTCTTTCATCGGCCATATCACAAATGAAGAAGTGCACAACACCATCAGCCATAAAGTAGCCATTATGAAGACCTCCTCACCACTGTTAAAAAGAGAAAGCTGAAATTGTATTGCGATGTCACTAGAGCCAACAGTCTATCCACAACAGTACTGCAGGGTAGTGTCCAAGGTGGTAGAAGGAGAGGTAGATAGCGCAAAACGTGGAGTGACAACATCACATAATGGTTTTGCGAAGGCAATGTCATTGGCACATGATCGAGACAATTGGAGGCAAATGGTCAGATGTTCAGTAGCACAGAGCCTCAACAACCACACTAAGTCAAGAAATTGGTGATAATGATGAAGGCAGATGAGCCATAATGTCAGCTGACGAGACCACGTGTTACACACTAGTTTGACCTTGACTTCAATTAGGCGGTAGTCAGACGGGTGAAGCTCGAATAAACAGTTATTCATTGGAAGATTAGGCGCTATGCCTCGGCATACATCTGTAGTTTGATTGTTTTAGAGATATTTAAAGACCACAATTTGTTATGAAGTAAACAATGTTGCGTTGAAGTCGGTACCAAGGGTTAATACAGGTAAATATCAGTACCAGCGAGAGGTCTAACCTGTGAAGTCCGGACACACGAAAAAATTGTCAATCTGTGTTGCTATTTGGTGTAGAGGAGGTAATGGAGCATGCGTGGCAAAGCTATTGTGTTACGTTGTGAGCAGATTATAATATGACCCCACTTTGTTTTTGTACATTAAATTAGTGTATGCTTGCATTCGACTGATGTTTAAAATATTTGATAGTTTCTCTAAAAGCCGTAAATGCTCTGTTGAATTGGAATATCTCTATAAACACCGTAGCTTGTCGGTTTTTGTAATCTTGTGAAGCTTCCTTCTTACTAATAATACGAGAGAAAACCTACGTTATTATAGTGTAATGTAAGCGAAAAGTGCTTATATCGAACACGGTTAATTTGAACTGAAGTCTTACATTCCACCTCAATATTTATAGACCCAATTTATTTGTTTGGTCAATATTGTGATTTCCTGTTGATAAAAGTGCTTTATAAATGTGAATATCTTGCCTGTACAGAGATTGGTTCAACTGTAGTTTCTCCAGGTAACAAATTGCCACAGCCAACTTTGTGACATACATGTTGCTTTGAGTTTGTTGACTTATTATCTGTTATTTAGCATGTTTCCTCAGATTACGATTTGTTTTATGTGTGCAATACGCTATCTTGTCGACACGAAGTAGTACTTTATCTCCGTCATATATTCGATATGTCTCATTTCATATAATGCTGTAAATATTCTAATATCATGAACACACGCACACTTTTAAGTATTGCTCCCGTCATGAAAAAGGAAATCTTTGCATGTTTGAGCTCTTGAACGGCTAATGTCATTTCTTATATCATTTCATAGACACAATCGGCCTAGTGTTTGCAAGTTTCCTTAGACATAATGGAAATGTTTTCAATTCATTTATTTACAACATAAAATTATGATTTGTGAATTAAACGGAAACTAATTGAGATAGCGCAGTTAAGATACCTGACTGTGTACCTGACTATATACTTATAGAGGAACATTTCCAGGCTGTTGTTAGACCTAGATTGTATTTAAAATAATTATATTGCTGCAGTGTTTGTGTTAAATAAGGGCATTAAACAAAGCACAGACAAGTAACATGGTAACGGTCTCAAAACATATCTTCATGAACAATACATTCTGACATAAACTAGATGATACAATTGATTTATAAAACACACAAGAACATGTAATTGTTCTCTTTCTTCCATATTTTGACAAATTCTTTTGTCAAATTGTAAAAAGAAATAGCTTCTTCGCAATTATTGTTGTTGCTGCTGTTGTTGATCTTTATATATTCGTCTTCTTCTCCTTCTTCTTAATATCATAATTATTATTATTATAATTATAATTATTATTACTACTATTATTATTATTATTATTATTATTAAAAAATTTCATATTTTTTGGTCACAATGTATTCAGACTGTGTTTAAGTATACTGCGAAATCCTTCTGGTAGGGCCTATAATGGATAAATCGGAATAAAATGATCCTAGTTGACATGATCTATACCCATTCATGTACAATAGGTAGACTATTAGGATCGTCAATTATTTGTATTGTTGATTCCACCACTACGATCATCACAATGAGCTCAGAAGAGGTATTGTTTTCTCTGTATTACCCTACATCGCAGACCTGTAGCTCCACCTTTTCAGTAATATATTCAACTGCATTCAGTCGAAATCCGTATTTTTCTTAACCCATTCCATAATGAACCCTTAGCCACTGTTGATTTAATTTAGACATTGGAGGAGTCATGTTACGTTTGTCGTTCATTTTGTCTATTCGATTGTGTTGACAGCATATTAGGTAATTAGTCGTAACGCATTGTTGAAAGGAGTGTACATAGACACATTTCGAAGAGCGTGAATATGGAGAGGTGGGTGACCACATCGCCCTAAGACATTGCATCCACGGACACAGCATCCAACGAGATCACGGATTCGTTTCCATTGATATTCACGGAGCAATACGCTGTATCAACATTTAAACAAGAGATATGTTTAATGTACAATCGACGGGGACTCTAATACCATTTCGGACAGTGAATTTATCAGACACAGTGAAATGAGCGTGCTTAAAGTAAAGATGATACATATGTTTGCATAGTCTTTATGAACCCGAAAAAAAAACATTAACTCAAACAACGCACTCGGCTTTTCCAATACCTTGGAAGGTCATATTCGGTAAATCATACAGTCCAACTGGAGCATTTTTATTTGGACACACACACCCTGCTGTTGCAATGAAACACCATATTATTTAGCAGGTATTTCCAGAATGACTCGTAACATTTCCAGTCTTTATTAACAACGTACTTTCACATTCAAATCAAACAGTCTACTACTCCGTGTTAACATGGTGGGGAGATAAACATTTATTTACCTGTTTCCTTATATGCTAAAAAGATCAACTGTGTAACAGGTAAGTGTTCAAATTCTTACCCTATTTAAACCTAAGTGTTAATTTCCATTGACATATCCTTAATCACAATAATTTAATTTACACCACCAATATGTTTCCTTTACTATGGAACCAAACCTACAAATCAGAAAAGAGGTGTAGTTATATATGTGTGTTTTACTTTCTGTTTAGATAATCATGTAATGGATAAATGCTAACACTTGAAAAAAAATATCAAGATTGCCTACTACTTAAAGAAAACAGAGTGGTCCTTAGGTTTGATCGGCTTAGTTTTTCTTTACATAATATAGTTCATTGGCCAGGACTGCAATTATTGTCCACATTCTTTCTTTAGTCACACTCCTAATGCTATGGACCCAATATGATCATGTTGAGCACTATTTATGTAGAGTTACGTTATCTTACGTTACTGCTTAATATATTTATCCATACGCAAAGCATTGAAACAAGCCATGAAAATGTATTATTGTGACGTACACGCACTTCCTCTTGTGTATGTGTTGATTAAGACTTTATCCTTGAACCAAATTAGTCAATATAAAATATGGTTCATGAATTTTCCGTAATGGCTTTTTAATGTTTTAAAATTTGTGTTCATCCTTTTATCACAGAAAGATCCATGCATACGCTACGATAATATTATATTCCATTATCACTATTACTTGTGTACAGCAGCAATAAATACAAAGAGGACAAAAGACAACTGAATGTGTTCTTATTAATTTTTTTTAGTTCAATCTACTTTACATTCTTGACGTACGGTTAATCAAATTAGTATGAGCACGATTTATCATTTTAAATGATCTCCTATTTTGCAACAGTCTGTCAATGAGAAAGATTTGACCTGATTTACTATTGTAGAGTATATAGTCTATTTTTATACCTGTATGGTATGTATATTTGACAATCTAAGTGCATGCATACGAAAAAAAATTATAAATCATAAACGCACCGTCTCAAATGCTTACAATATGTTCGAAAAAAAAATGTGATAGTCCGTATCACAAAACAGATACATGACATTTGTAAATTCAATTTATTAAAACAGACACAAGTGCCTGAAAGCGTGCTCATTCCGCATATAGGCTGAACTTGTTATCGGATTTCCACTTAAACCACTTGTGTTACTGCAAGCCCGACGTTGTATTCGATTTTTCCAAGAAAGCCGTAACTAGTCTTATTAAAAATATGTGCACATTATATATATATATATATATATATATATATATATATATATATATATATATATATATATTGTGTGTGTACAATGTGTGTGTCTGTCTGTGTGTGTGTTTGTGTGATGTTTCGGCTTACTGAAGTATAGTTTTCACCTTAACTGATAATTTTCTAAGTTTATGATAATATAGCTTTTCAGAATTTACTTGCCAACAATATATCCTCTGTATTTTGTATTTACTGTAAATATTTGTAACCACTAGTAATGTAGGGGGAATCCCTGCCGCAAAGTGAATTTAGTGTTAAATTTAGAATTGGGACGGTCAAGGCTCACTATAAGCGACTTAAACTCAATGAGAATTTAATGTAAAATTGGGGTTGTACCATGGCGAAAAGGGAAATTGAACCTGGAGACTTTTAACATGAGCGGAACGTCGGAGAAACAAGGAAGAATGGAACAAAGCGACTAGTATTAGGACTGTATACTAAAAAAGAAAATGTAACAAACCGACAAGGGATTTGGCCTGTCTTGACTCAATGGAAATTGAACATACGGAAAGTAGAACGACCATACTGGTTCTGCCTAGGCTCAAAATAGGCGATATAGCTCAGTTAGACTTCAATGGTAAAACGTTGCCCGGCACAATAACCTCAAGATGTCTAACCTCATGTAGACTTCTTTTAAAATAGGGTCCCAGCACTCTGGCATCATAACGGGAATTTAACATGGAGTAGATAGGGCATTCAAGACTTAAGGAGAATTAAATATAGGGAATGTAGAGAGAAAAGGTATTGGGCGTGTCTAGGTGCAGGGGGATATGGAGAGGGGTGACGTCAGGAAACTGGACACTGGCAACTATGTTGCAGGTAGCTGGCCCCAATGGAGGTGAACATTGTGGCAAAGGCTGACTTGAATAGGCGTTACTCTAGGGACACAATAGAGACATTGACCGAGGCGTGGTTAGAGACAGGGTTAGGTATATATATATATATATATATATATATATATATATATATATATATATATATATATATATATATATATATATATACAGATACATAGAATAACAAACACAAATCAGGTCTAGAAGAGGAATAATTTGCTTTGACCCAAGTTGTTTGATTTCATGTACTAATGTTTGCATTATATGTGAATTTGCAGCAGTGTCATTTCAACAAGTATTTAATTAGTATTGAATGTAATATGGTAAATTAAAAATTAATTAGAAATAATATAATATACGTGGAAAAATAAAAATGTTTTTGGGAAATACAAACTTAATCTTTAAATTAAATGATTTAAAAAACATTTAAGTAATGTGTTATACTTATTTTGTTGTTCGGAAGCAACATTATGAATTCAAGATTTATTCATCTCTAGTCAGGACGGTTAAAAAAAGTATTTAATTGTAGTGGTTATGGCAATATCAGGGATAAACTGTATAATAACAGGAACGAAGGAAAATGTAACGAAGATGGCGATATCAGGCATACAGTGTATAATAATCAGAAGAAAGAAAATGGTAATGGTTGTGGCGATATCAGATACACTGTATAATAACCAGAATGAAGCAAAATGTAAAGAAGATGGAGATATCAGGTATACACTGTATAATAACCAGAACAAAGTAAATTGCAATGCTTATGGCAATATCAGGAATAAATTGTAGAATGTATAATAGCCAGAACGAATATATGTGGTAATGTTTATGGCGATATCAGGAATACACTGCATAAGAATCAGAACGAATTAAATTGTAATTGTTATGACGATATCAGGAACAATCTATATAATGTATAAAAACCAGAACGAAGTAAATTGTAATGGTTATGGCGATATCAGGATTACACTGTATAAAAACCAGAACTAATTTAATTGTAATGGTTATGACGATATCAGGAATAATCTGTATAATGTATAAAAACCAGAACGAAGTAAATTGTAATTGGTATGGCGATATCTGGATTACACTGCATAAAAACCAGAACTAATTTAATTGTAATGGTTATGACGATATCAGGGATAAACGGTATAATAACCAGAACGAATTAAATTGTAATTGTTATGGCGATATCAGTGATACACTGTATAATGAATACTGACCAGTACAAATTAAATTATAATGCTCTTGGCAATATCAGGGATACACTATAATGTATAATAACCAGAATGATATAAATTATAATGGTTATGGTAATATCAGGGATACACTGTATAAGAACCAGACAAAGTAAATTGTAATTGTTATGGCGATATCAGGGATATACTGTAAGATGTGTAATAACCAGTGCGAATTAAATTGTAATGTTTATAGCGATATCAGGAATACACTGTATAATAACCAGAACGAAGTAAATTGTAATGGTTGTGGCGATATCATGGATACACTGCATAATAACCAGAACGAAGTAAATTGTAATGGTTGTGGCGATATCAAGGATACAGTGCATACTAAAAACAATACGTTAAATTTACATGGTTATGAGGATATCAGGGATACACTGTATAATGTACAATAAATATAACGAATTAAATTGTAGTTATTTAGTACTTTCCATTTCTACTAACAATATAACCACGATGTACACTGGAGATAACATGATGAGATACATGGCCGTAGTTATTTAGTACTTTTCGTTTACAGGCACTGAATTCGAGAATTTACAAGCCATGATAACCCACTTGTTTGTATTGATGTTCTATTTAACTTTGACTATGAACATAAACATTATTGTTTGGACATTGTTATCAATATGTCAGTCTTCTTAACCATGACTGCCTACATGGTGTCAAAACACATTCAACTCTCTTAGTTTCGTAAGCACATATTAATGGAAGCCTTAATACAAACTAAGAGATCTATATTATAACTCTTAAGCAATTTATATCTCTGACATCCATATCTTAAAATTGATATATCTGACACATGCATTTATAAATTCACTGCATCTTAGCCTTCGTCGGTGAATCCTTATGGATTCAACACATTATTGTAATTATTTTATCGGTTTTTAACTTGCACATATGGCATGATCTCTCTCTCTCTCTCTCTCTCTCTCTCTCTCTCACATACACACACACACACACACATATTAATATATATATATGTATATATATATATATATATATATATATATATATATATATATATATATATATATATATATATATATACAGATTATCGTTTACATGTCGCACGTAAATGTTGTAGTAAGTGCACTTTTATTGTTCAAATGTTATGATTATATTATATCCAGAATGTATAGTTATCCTACAAAATTTGTTTTCAGACGATGACGGGCAACAAATATTGCATTTTCTTCTTGGCACTAGCTATTGGATGTGGACCTTACAGTGTGCAAGGTAAAGAAAATCCACACTTATTAACTTTATTTTTATATTGCTGAATGGGATGCAATTAACCTACATTTGTTCATAATCTTTAGTATTCTAATAACTAAATTCACTAGATATTTTAAAAATGGTGGCTTTTCGAAAAGAAGCATGACGTTCGAATTCACCACATCACATAGATCTGTACTTATACATGTCACAATAACGGCTGAAGTTTCATTATGTGTCGCCAATTATATGTACACTTTCCAAATATAATCCAACAGGTAATTACAAATAATAAATGATTAATTCAATACTAACACATCCATAGCAGAAACAAATCAGTACTAAACATGACATTGCAATCGTTTATATATCAAATAGTCTAACAAGTGATAACATCTAATGAACGATACGCAGTACTAACTTTTCTAGAGCATAAAATTAACTAGTCCTAAACATGATATTGCATTTGTTCACCTATCGGCAATCCTAATTCATTTTCGTGCGCTATGGGCAGTGTTTCTCTAACAAACACCGTTCATGACCATCTGCTTATTTTATCCATGCATGATGAAATCATAGTAGGTTTTTTTCCGATGATATTCTGGTACCCTACACATTTCGAAATACACTGGAGGATTTTTTTCTGAATAAACAGGTCAATAACAGATCAAAAACGAAGTCTCACCATTTTTGCTACTACAAAAATATAGGTAAAGAGATAGTTCTTAGTACAGGACAACGCACATCTACCTAAATCAACAGTCGCTTAGCACCCTTAGCGTTCATCCCTGGTATGGACTAAATATATTTTCGCCCACAGGTCATATTAGCTGTCACTGCATCCTCACCTATGCATCATTACTAATACACAAATGCCATCTAAACAATCTCAACCTAATGTTTACTTTGAAAACCATAAAACAATTATAATTGATGCATTTCGCTTAGAGCAGAAAACACACGGCTTCTAACTGTTCTAGCGAAAATCACTTGTGCGCATAATTAATCTCAAACGTATCACCAGAAAGAAAATTTGTATCTGTTTTCTATATGAATACCATCATAACCATAATCTGGACATCATTGTAGAGCACGTACTTCCATGAATTGCTCGTGCAACTTTGCCTCTTGTTTTAAGTCAACCATTCAATAGTGGCAAGGACACAAACGTTCCCCACCTTTATGTGTTTTCTAAAGCAATTAAAAGAACACATGAAGTTAAAAGCAATTAAAAATTATATTAAACTTGCGGTTCAGATTACATCGAAAGCCTTGCTAGGGCCTCGGCGCTTCTGCACGAGCTTAATTAATGTAGATTTCTGACAAGGTACGGATTCGGCCAGGGCCTTTTTAGTATTCCCATTGATAATGTTTCCGTGGCCTTTCTCCTAGACTCGGGGTGTGCCATCTTCTGTGCAAATACCTTAGCTCTTTGATCTGAGATTGGACATAACAACAGTTCCTTTTCCTCCTCTTCCTCATCACTGAGACATAAGCCTCTATTTCGAAATCTAGCAAATCAATAACCGTGAGACCTAGATTTAAAAAGCATTCCCTCGGTTTTTTCCCAGGATACTTTATTTTGAATCTGAATGTCTTTAATATTTAACAAGATTGATAAATGCATCTCTTTTTCAGCTTTTCAATGCGACATTGCCAGAGAACCTATCATCATTACTGGTGACCCTATCTATTTAGTGAATTTTACGTGGGAGTGTACACTGATGTCGAATGAGTCTATTCTAAGCAAGGTGTGGTTAAAGGATGATATATGTATCGCCAAAGTCTCGTATGGTACATTTACACCATGCGAGACTTACAAGGGTAGAGTTGAGCTATTTGAAAGATATGGAATATCAATCAACAATATTTCAAGAAACGACTCGGGACACTACAATGTAGTTATTCTTCTTGAAGGGAAACTTGACGATTACGAACCATGTCACCCGATCTATCTCCCAGGTGCGTAAAGTGATCGACATTACTGTTAAGTATTAAAACGTTTAAGAAAATTATCCTTCTTTGACAAATTTGTGTCGAAACAAATTTGCAATAGTTGTGTAGTTTAGGTGATACAGTAATCCAAACACTATATAATTGGAATTAGGTATTATATGCATTTGATAAATCACATCCTTACGGTGGTTAAGAGTGATTAGTACTATACATGTATATGTACTATACTATACCATACATACTTATGGTGGCTAACTGTGATTGGTAATATACATGTATATATACTATACTATGCATGATTCTGGTGGTTAAGAGGGATTAGTACTATACATCTATATTTACTATACATACTTGTGGTAGTTACGACGGATTGGTATATATATATATATATATATATATATATATATATATATATATATATATATATATATATATATATACATCCTTCTTGTGGTTAAGAGGGATCAGTACTGTACATCTATATATATATAGCATACCATACGTCTGGTGGTTAATAGGGACAGGACTATATATCAATATATACTATACTATACATACTTCTGGTGGTTAAGAGGGATTAGTACTATGCAAATATACTGAACCATACATATTTCTTGTGGTTAAGAGGGAATAGTACCATATATATATATATATATATATATATATATATATATACATACTATATTATACTTACTTCTGGTAGTATCGACGGATTGGTACACACACACACACACACACACACACACACACACACACACACACACACACACACACACACACACACACACACACACACACACACACACATATATATATACATGAATCCGACAACTTCATAAAAGTGTCTATTTGGCAAACAGAGGCTCCTCCAAAATCGAAAAAGAAAGTTTCCTTTGGAGACGCAAAGTTGTTGTCGCGTCCTCTCTGTTGCTATGGGAGTAAAAATCGTTTTAGGAATTCAACCGAATATTTGATCAAGTCCGATACGATATCTTGATCTCGGGTCGTGCAAATTTATCGTTACAAATCCATGTGGGATAGACTGAGCGTGACTATAGAAATTTGTAAAGAGATTATAATCCATATCTCCACTGCACCAAGTCTGGTGAATATTTCGTAGCGTATGTGTGTCAACTCCGTTGAATACAGCAAGAATATTGCAGTTATCTCTGATCACTTTTGGTATTTGAGTGTATCGTTGAGTGAGATATATCACATCGGTATTTGTATGCCTACCTCTGGAAAATATCCTAGAAGGATTCTTTTGATTGTCTAACATAACATCATCATATACGACTCAGTTGTTAATACTTCCATCAATATCATCAATACTTTGTGCTTCCTCGATATCGGTTATAAACTCAATAATATCCTCATCGATTTCCGATTTTGCGTTCTCGTTAAAATCCTTTAACACCTCGTAACATCGCTGATCGTCTACACTAGGGGCTATTAAATACAATTTATCCTATTTCACCCATCTTGATATTAATTTAAGTAGCAGTTGTGTCTTGCCACTTCCAGATGGTCCGATTATAATCATGCGAATAGATTTCGGTAGCGCTGCATGATGATTAACTGGTTCTCGTGTTTTAGTCGCCGAAAAATCAATTACATTCATATTGTTATAAATAAATTTTGGATCTATATTGTGTGAAATGTAAGAAGCTTACTATTACAAAATGACTTGACGACGATTACAAGTAAAAATAGCAGATCAGTACTTGCTTGTAAGTGTGTACAATGTGGTACAAAAAATTTAGATTGTTTTTCCCTTGATAAAATCAAGGATTTAAAAACAAACGAGGAGGTGATATTGCAGCCAATTTAGTAAAACTCCCAGGAAGACCATGGGCAAAATATCAGGGAGAAAAACACCTTCCAGGATATAGTTATTGTGGTCCCGGGACCAGACTCGATATCACACTCGATGATCAAAACCAACCCCGACCCGGTGAAAACCCAATAAACCCTATTGATCAGGCGTGTCATGCTCATGATGTTGCTTATAAAGCAGCAATCTGCAAAATAGACATATCGCAGATGTAAAATTGATTCATGAGTTGAATACTATCACTGATAAATCCTTCAAAAAAAAAATTAGATTTATGGTTGATAAAATCGGTGATGAAAAGTAAATTGATTTTGGGTGCTGGTAATTAATAACATCATGGATCTAATTATTATTCTCCAAGAGGATACTGGAGGGGTAAATCAGCAATCGGTAAACTCGCTAGCGCCGCACAGGTGAAAAATAACACTGCAGCGGATTGGTGATCCAAACAGGCGATATGGCAAATTTATCTACGACCGCCTAAACAAATTAACTTCTCGCATTTTGATGTCAGCGCACCTAATGAGGTTCATCAGGCCGATATATTCTTTCTGCCGCATGATGATGTTTACAAGCATGCGCTAACCGTAGTTGATGTTGCGAGTAGATACAAACAAACAGAACCTCTAAAGACATAATCATCAACTTTAGTGGCTTCTGCGTTTGAAAGGATTTATTGACGATGTCCTCTGCATTGGCCAAATCTATTACAAGATGATCCTGGCAGGAAATTTCAGGGTGCAGTGTAATTAACAATGAAGCATCATAATGTCACCTTCAGAGGAGAACATACTGCAGTACATCGCGATCAGGCAATTGTTGAACGATTTAATCGGACACTTGCTGAGCGGTTTATTTGGAGATCAATACGCGAAGGAATTTATTCAGGATAAACGATCTCGTGAATGGATCAAGAGATTACCCGGCGTAATTACCGCGCTGGATAACGAGATTACTCGAACAATTAATATGAAACCTAACAATGCGATTTAAAAAAAAGTATATACCTGTAAAACCGCAAAATGATTTTTAAAAACAACCAATACTCGGCAATGTCACTGTTAGGTATTTGTATGAACCAGGAGAGCTCGAAGGTGGCAAAAAAGCTACTGATCCTATTTGGAGTGTCACTACGCATAAAATATCTAGCAAAACACGATCCACGGGTAGACCGCCAGTCTATAGGTTGGATTCAACTGCTCCTCAGCGAGGATTTACTCGTGAACGATTACAAGTGATACCCGAGGATACACAATTACCGCCGCATAGTCTTAACAAGCACCTCTCCGTCTGTTGCACTCAAGACAAGTCAGTATCATATTATCCCTGGTATGAATAACACTGTTATTCTTTCTGTATATGGTAAATTGGCAGGGATCTTTATCCGACCAACACCAACGCATTATACAATTGCAACTCGCGCAGTGATTATTCTGTTGTTGTTTCAGTGTGATTATAAATTCGACATCAATATCAAATTTTCTGTTATTTTTTTGTGTTGTTGTTTATAACCAGAGAGTTTTTTCTGATTATATCATCGCTGACAATATCACTTATTTTAGTGTCATTATCATCTAAAATAACTCTTCGAAGTTGATTTATTCTTCGTACTTTGGATACCGCAAGATAAACTAAATTCGACCACTCGATACGATTAACCCCTGAAAAAAATGTATCGTCGCTGCGTATCCTAGCTTCCATGGAGATTTATCATCACGCAATGCATCTTCGACAGCACTGATATCAACCAACACAATATCGTTTAACACTAGAATCTGCTTCTCTGTCCCTGACTTTGTCAGGCCTGGAATATCTACTTGAAAATTTTGTCTTCGTGTATCCTTGGGTCTAGAACACAATGGCACTGGAAGTGTTGCAAATGTTTCTTTGTGTGTGTTAAATAACTTCATCTTAAGTGTGTCTCTGACTATCTTTCTACTTGCACTATCAAATCGTTTGGTCTCCACGCTTCCCAGAAATAATTTAATGGGGTTTCCGAAATTATTTAACGCGCTAGTTCACACTGGATTCTATCCGGTTGTAATCTTATTAATTTTTTGAACTCGCGTAATTCACTATCAAGTGATCTGTTGTCAAAACTAATTTCTTAATAATAGTCTACAAAATTCTTTAGCCAATTATGTGGAGACAATCCGACAAATAGTGGTGGTTGACCATGATCGTCACACATTCTCACATTTGTATTCGCTAGCAATAAGCAATCGAGAAACCTGCGTAATACAAGTAACAACACTGTACATATTACATCCCAAAAAATGATTTCAGGAATATATTTCTCACACATTCGATCAGGAGTCCATTCGTCACCTTTCCATCGAAAGAAACTGTGATAAGTGCAAGCATTAATTCCTCGCTGTTTCATCTCTCTTGCAAGTCTGTGCGTTGGTGTTAGAACAATCATGTTTGATTTCCCTCGAAATAATTCGATCGCACGAGTCGTCTTCCCTGACCCACCACAGCCGTTTAAGTAACTGGTTTTATATCTACATATTGGATCGAAACACGACGGTGCATTAGATAGTTCTGCTATCTGATTATTTTTCAAGTAATTGTTTTCAGTCGTAACATCTGCTGATTTGGAGTAATCACGCAGTATTTCTTTTTTAATTCTCCATATCCCCAACTCTCGTCTGAATTAGTGAATTCAGCTACTGCTTCTTTATGTTTTACGTCTATATAAAATGAATCAGTGGCTACTCCAATCGCGGTGTCAGGAAATCTATTTATCATCGAAAGTAAATTAATAGAAGCATAAGCCAGCATAGACGACTTTAAGTACGTATATTGAGGATTTTCTCCATCTGTGTAAGTAACAACTGTACCTAATGTGGTTTCATCGGATAAGAAAGAGTCTTTACGATCGACGTATATACCCCTAGATGTCACATCTGCGATTATAAAATCGTATTCAGTATCATCTATAATCAAACGCGAAGAATATCGTTTGTGGTTGTATTTTCCACCCTGTGTGAACTTAACAATTATTCTTCTACCGAAATCTTTTGCGTGCTTATTTCTAACTTCAAAGATTTCTTTGGACCATTTCTCGATATATTCTTCGTCGAGATCGGGGAACTGTTTTCTGTTTTCGGTTATAATATTATGTAGTTTATCGGGTTGTGGTAATCATATTTCAGTTTGTTTCCGATATGATATAAATGCTTCACTGAGAATCAACGATATCAGCATTTTAGAATCAATCATATTCCGTAATAACACTATTGGCATCCAGTGTTTTTCAGAGATGTGTCTACCAAACCAAACATAACGGCATGGATGAAGTCCTTTAGCCAATTCAAATGATACCACACGAGCGAATCTGGTGAGATCAAAATTGGGCAGTGGTCCATTTATTGCAACACGGGTGATCTCATGTGTGGGATGTCAAATCTTTTGAAGTACTCAGAACACTCTCCATACCCAAGAAAACTCCCTGGATAACACGCAATCTTATCAACCGAAATAATACTTTTGGGGTCATATTTTGTATTATATAATCCACAATGGCAATAATCCACGCAGCTTGATTCGATATCTAAGAGAAATTCTGCGCATGTTGGTTTCAATAGATTTTTCTTTCTCGTGAAATGAGCTGCAACTGACGGAATTGTAAAAGTTTGTTAATAGTTGTTCGTCGTAATCCATTGAAAAACCAATAGATAGTTTTTTCATCTCATCATGGAGGGCTTCAGTACGGTATAATTCACCAATGGGTCTTACAAATTGATCGAATTTACCCTCTTCGTTTTCAAAACTCTTAAATAACCACACTGACACAGGATCGTTTTTACTTGACTGAGAAATAAAATCAAATACATTTCCCGTGTAATATTTTATTGTTCTATCCCGCGGAAATATTGTTACCGCAGGTGTCAAATCGTGTTCATTATGGTCAATAATTTTGATTGGAGCTGCATTTGATTTATATTTCGATTCGTGTACTACCTCTCCAGTTATCGTCATTACGGTTTTTGGGAATTTTAATGATGTTTCTAATTTGGCTATATCTTGAATTGTTGCTCCGCTCTCCTTCACTGTTAATCCCCATTCATTTATTTTTGTGTGTATTAGATCCGTCAATTTGTTTCCACGCAACGCATTTGTAAAATGCTCTATTATTCGTTCTGCTACACAATTTATTCTTGACGAATATTTCATGGGTCTTAGTTTTTCAATACTCGGTTTATCATTTATTGGATAGATTCCATAAACAACCGCGGTTACAGGATATGATCTCTCGTAATACGGTTTGTCAATCTCAGTCAGAATTCCTGTTTTGGAATCCTGACTCACAGTGACAGTTTTCTTATTTTTTAAGATGGGTTCAATTCCAATTCCCCGTTTCTGAGCAGATTATGAATTTCACTCTAAAAATATACATTTTCTTGTCAAGATGTGATATTATCACTGCTTCTTTTTCGTCGTTCATGGTAGCATCAACACTACCATCAATTCGAAATGTTGACTAACAGTGAGGTGCTCCATTGCGCTTGAATTCATTAAAACCATCACGGATTCTTCCTATCATGCTTCTATCACTTTTTCGATTCTTTGGTACATCAGTGGAGACTCTATCGAGATTGAATTCAACATTTTTCCAAGGCGTCCATTTCGATAATCTCTCAAACTCCTCCATATTATAATTAAAACAAGTATTTAAATAAAGAATTTATTATATAATGAATCATTGCAAATGGTTATGATAGGATTAGCAACCGCTTGTAACAAATCATGCAGACATGAATTATGTGGATATCATTTACAAAGGGTACGTACACAGCTTAAGGCCCCTACTTTGCATACGATGTGTGGTAGGTGTGCGTGGTAAGTCGCAATTACGTCTCAATTGTGGTGGTAAGCGATACAGAGAACTAAAGCGCTATCATGATAATAGAGTTAAACACTCCATCAAAGATTCCATTAAAGATTCCGACTCTGAATCTGTCCCTGACAGCGTCAATGACAAAATCATAAGAACACCTCAAAACTAGATTGATAGATTCTCAAGTAATAATTAAACCAAATAATGAATTAGACAAATAATATTATAGCCTATAAATGAACCAATAATTTCAACCATATCCCGTGATTACCAATTATGAAGCATCTCGTGACGGTATTGTCAGATACCGCAGGCTGAATAAATCAGTCGGTGTTGATAATCATCAGGGATATTTGATGTTTAGTGCTGGAGGGAAAAATATTTCTGTCACAAAATCGCTAAGGAGGTATTTAACGGATTGATCAAGGATGGTCTTGTTATTGATCATATCGATGGATGTCCTCAGAATAACAGATTGGATAATTTACAAGCTGTAACACAAAGTGAAAAC